>JAAALK010000288.1:33620482-33982402 GCA_019279435.1 Zizania palustris
AGAACTTGCGGAGGGAGCTTCAGAGTCTTAGGATTCCGCGCGCCCTTCAGTAAGGGGCTTGCTAATGCAGTTGAAGGCCTTTCCTCGCCTTCCCAAACCAGTCGAAGTCTTTGGTCTTCGGACCCTAACTTCGTTAGCCATGACTCTGTTGATAGCAAAAATGGCATCAATGGTTAAGATTGTAAAAATATCAATTTTGGTAATTTGGGCCAAAAATACACATGTCCCGAGTCAGGCCGAAGCCCTACAGGGCCGAAGGACCATTGGGCTATGGGCTCCAGAAGCTTCCAGCCAGCCCACAGATTGCTACCTTTGCTACTAGTGCAACACTTGGCAGAATTCGATCCTCAGGCCAAATTAGTACTTCGAATCTTATCTGTTGCAGGTTACCTACGTTCGGAGCTACTTCGTCGGAGCTGTCCGGAGCTGAGAGATCGGTTTTTGGAGGTTGTTAGAACACCCTTCGGCGAGACTGCTGCTTCACCATGTCCGTACTCCGCTCCGGACGAAGGTACGCTCGCATGTTGCGCCTGAATCACTATTCCGTATCTCACTTCATCAAAGACTTCACGCTGAACCCCACTGTTCAGAGGTGATTGTCGCGTCCAGATCCGTTCGGGGTTAATCTTCGTCCAGATCAGTCCAAACGCCGAAGGTACCCATCGGCGGGACACTTCGCACCAGACACTGAAGGTACACTTTGGCGACCCCCTTGCACCATACTTCGAAGCAGACAGGCTCTGACTGGTTTGCTGATTTATTTTGTTTAATATATTTCTTTCGGCTAATTGGATTATTTCTGTGTGATCTGATTACCTGGTGACTCAACCCCCCTTACCACGACTAAGGGTAGTCAGAACACGACGTCGATGATATGTTACGCTTAGGCTTGTACCTAAGTATCCGCACACTTTTGGATCGTCGAACTGACCCAAGTGCGGGGCACGTTTTCGTGTCAACACACTTTTTGGTGACTCCGCTGAGGAAAAGCTACGCTAACATGACGGGTACATCTACATCGGCCACCGGTACATCTAGAATGACTACTACGTCTACACCGCCGATGGACACTGTAGGAGGCACGGATATCGACAACCGCAACATCCTAACACCTACTCTTGAAGATATTCCCGCAGAAGACCGAGCAAAGATCAAGGCAAAGTTGAAGTCACTCCAAGACATGATACTTGGGGGCTACGTCAAGACACGCGCGGGCTTTATCACCCTATTTATCTTCTTTAGAGATTGAGCAAAAGATAGCCACATCAATAGATCAGGCCGTTAGCACTTCGCTAGCTAACCGTTTAGATTCGGCAGTTAGCTCCCGAGTAGAGGCGACACTTAGAAGGTTTGGCTTTACTAAGGCCGTACCATCAGCCCCTATTGCTAGTATACCTCTGGTAAATCATGTGTACAACAGAACTGATAGTAGCATTGGCAATACCGTTACGTCTCCGGCCTCAACACCCGTGGCGGAGACTAGTCATTATGCTTACGGCCAAGCTAGCACCATGTAGCACGCACCACCACCATCTGTGCCAGTACCAGCCCTGCCCGCATTACCCGCACCACATAAACAGGCACCTGGGCTCGAGCACGTCGTATAGCTAGCACGTAGGGAAGAGGCCCATGGCCGACATGCCGACATCCCACCGCGTGTCATGCCCCCACACGAGAGACGTGCGTAGGCAGCAAGCCAAAATGACCTAGAGGAGCGAATCCGCGCGCTGTTTAGGAAATGCGCTGGCTTTGTGCATAAGGGTCGGGTTAGGGTTTACCATAAGCCATATCCCGATCATTTCGATACAATACCCTACCCCGCAGCTATAGAATCCCTGAATTCACTAAGTTTGACGGCAAGGGTAGCAAAACCACACTAGAGCATGTTAGTCAATTTTTAGCATAGTGTGGAGAAGCTAGCGGGACAGACGCTCTAAAAATTAGACTATTTTCTCTCTCGCTATCTGGCACCCGCTTTCACTTGGTTTTCGGCGCTCTCGCCGAACTCCGTTCAGACGTGGGATGATTTGGAACGAAAATTCCATTATTACTTTTACACAGGCGAGACAGAACTTAGGCTTTCACACTTGACATCGGTTAGGCAGAAATCTAGCGAGAACGTCTCCGACTACATCAATCGTTTTAGGGACACTAGAAACTGATGTTTCAGCCTTAGTATTTCAGAAAAGGATTTGGCAGAACTAGCTTTTAATGGGTTGCCTTCCAAGATTAAAGAAAGATTAGACAACTAGAACTTTTTAGAGGTTAGCCAAGTCTTGCAGCAGGCTCTGGTCTAGGAAGGCCAAGCCAAAGATAAAAAGTTTGTTAAAACGTTTAACAAGCCTAGGGCTGAAATCCATGTCATGGAACGCTCCGACGAGGAGGAATCAGAAGAGGAAGATTCGACCGACATGTACGCGACCGAATGGGTTTGGAACGCTAAGAGTAAACCTATCACTTGCTTCGAATTACGGCCGTCTCCCAAGAATAATCGGCCTAGTGAGGTGAAGTACTCATTCGATATAACTAAGTGTGATAAATATTAGATTTTCTCTTAAAGAACTAGCTTCTCAAATTGGCTAAAGGTCAAGTCATTCCCTCTGCCGATGAGTTGAAGAAACATCCATACTGTAAGTGGCATGACTCGCATTCACATAATACTATCGACTATAATGTATTTAAGTGGTAGGTTCAATCGGCCATAGAAGAAGGACAATTGAAAATAGACCACAATCCAAAGATGAAGCTAGACAAAGATCCTTTCCCCGTCAACGCCATCGACCTCGACGAGAAGAAGGTGCTGATTCGGCCAGAACAGGCCGAGTCGACCAAAGGGAAGGCGATAATTGTCGGAGAACCACGCACACGCACACTCATACCTAAGAACCCCGAGGTAGGAGTATGGAAACAAAACATCAGCATCCCTTCGGCTAAAGCTCGCAAGAGGCTGAAGGTAACATATAAGATGCTGTTGAACAAGCATCAAAGAAAAGCAAAGAAAGCAGGTCCCCGTGCTAAAAAAGTAAGTTGGTTGAAGGGCCCAAGGCGTCTGGAGGGTGGGTTCAGACCACAGTGGCCGAGCCCTCCTCATGGTGGCTTCGGACCGTAGAGGCCGAACCCTCCTCGTGATGGCTCCGTGTAGGACCGAAAGTAGTGACCAGGGGGGGTGAATGGGCGCCTAAAAAATTCTTGCAAATCAATGGCCTTCTCCCAACACCCAACGCACCTCAACAAACAACTAGCAGAAACAAAAATAGTCCACGGGTCCAAAAATTATCTAGCCTAAAAACGACCGGTGTCCTAAACGAAAAGACACCAACACAGTGCTTAAAGGTAGACTAAAAATAACTCACAACATCACTGACATCTCCACACAAACTTTCATCAAATCAGAGAAAAAGTATCTGGCGCATACAACTATCCATGGTGTATTGACAGTTCATCCCATACAAAACCAATAAGAATCTACTCAAAAATAAATAGTAAAATTTAAAGCATAGTGACTAGCACAACTTTTAATACATCTAATCAGGACAAGGAATAAATCACTAAACAAGCAATGTATTTATCTCAGATTAGATGACGAACAATACTGAAATAGATGAATTAAAAAGCTCTAAAACTTATGCCTAAGGTACTGCAGATACTAGACAATAAGAATATGAAATAGAAGCATGCTACAGTGTTGACGTACCTTGATTTGCATGCGCCTAGCTTGAAGAAGCTCCTGCAGCAGATGCAATCGTGGGGCCCACGTCGTTCTTCAGCCGAAGCAAAACGTGGCAAGGTCCGCTGTTTCCTGCCGTGCGAAGGGGATCATGTGTCGTGCACAAACCGCTTGCCAGGCTAGCTGCGAATGCTAGCTTATGCTAGCTGCTCTGGATGCTGGCTGCCTGGCCGCTATGCTTGGAAGACCACGCCGTGCACGAGCCTAGGTGGTAGTCTGCACGGCTATTGCTGCGCTACTGCTGCAGGATTCCTGTTGTGCATGCTGCTGCCGCTTGAAGCTTCCGTGCGCTAGGTGCTAGCTGTAACTCTAGATGCTAGAAGCTGGCTACCGGAGAAAATAAAATGCACGGAGGAAAAGGAAATGCATGCGGCGGCGGTGATTTCAGAACAGAAGAAGAACACTGGCGGTGGAGAAGAAAAGAACACTGTGAAAAAGTGACCCAAAATTTGGAATTGGTAAAGTTTCTGAAAATGGGTAACCCTAACCCTAGGGTATTGGGCCCTTTTATAGGCAGCCCAATAAATGGGGAAATGCAAAAATACCCCTAGGGTTTTTACAGATGCTGAAATAAAAATAGAAAAGACCAAAATGCCCTTAGGATTTTTTACAGACTCGACTGATAGACTGTGGGCCTAAAGGAAAAATAGTAAAAACCTAAATAAAGATAACTTGTCCTGATGCAGAGCTTTCGTAGCAGCTACGTCTTTGCCTCAGAACGGTCAGATCTGAGATCAACGGTCAGTTTTGCGCCGAAATTGACAAAGCATCCACCGTCTTCGCACCGGGTACCCGGATTGGGCCGGCCCGATACCGCAGCTCCCTCAGCCCGACAATCGCTCGACGCCCGTGTACCTGAGTTAATCCCGGTCAATAGCCCAGTGGATCCTCTGCTGATCCTAGCCCATGTACCCGGATTGGGCCAGCCTGACTTCGCGGCCCCTCTGCCCTATAGTCGCTCACTGCCCGTGTACCTGAGTCACATACGGCCTAGACACAGTAGATCTTCTCTTCTCTTCATGTCCTCTTTGACGTCCGTTGACAATCACTCATCACATCTGGAGCCATGAGGCCCATTCTTTTCAACATGGCTCCTCAATCTCCCCCTTGATGAGTGCATTGTCAACACTTCTCTTTATCAGCTCTCCATTACCTGCAAACACATGTGGAAACACGAAAACACAATACAAGAAAACAGAAAAGAAGAAAATAAAATAAAAGTTTAGCCCTAATGACAAAAAGCCAAACAAAAGCAAGAAAGCAGTCATTATGGTTAACCACAAATAAAGACTCAAACCGAGTGCAATCTCAGAATTATCAACAAGGATGTCCAAAGAGTAAGGGCAAAAGAGACTAAAAACTCCCCCTGAAAGAAATCCCGGAGAAAGCCAAAACTCCCCCAAAACTCTTCTAAAAGATCGAGTAACCAAAAATTTCTCCCCCTTGTTGACAAATGGACTCATCAAGCGAGACTAAATGCACTCTAAAAAGACACAGACTCGAACTCCCCCTAAAATGCAGCTCCCCCTCAAAATATGCAATGAATGCAACTGGGTGCAGGTGGAGTGTAGAAAGCATGCTTCTCAGATATGATTGACTGCAACTACAACATCTAGCAGGTATAGCAAAGGACATACTATCTAAGACACATGGCATGATCAGTGTAGCAGATGATATCCAAAGAAAGTCATTGGCAAGCATTTTCAATTTTTGCAAACAAAAACATCACCATATTTCCTAGTCGACAAGCAAGGTAAAGCATGAGATGCAAAAGCTAACTAATACCTACCAAGATAAGCAATGTCCAGAACAAAGTGCTTCAGCAAACTTGTTATCCTTTTAAATTTCAAGCTTTTTCTTTTCCTTTTTCATTTTTGCCAGGGGTTATTTGCATGTCAAGCCTTATGCTAACCGACCAAGTCAAGCCTAGGCCAGAACTGGACCATCAGAAGCTTAAGACATTGGTCTTGGCATACATTACACTGTACCAGCATAAAAGCCATGCATATGACAGATATCAGACATATCATGTGAACTGAAGCAAAGCATCATCATCGACAAGTAATCAAAAGCATGTACCAGCTAGAATAAGTAGAGCAGATCAATCATATAACAGAAGCAGACTCAAAGTGTGAAATGTAAATATGCATGATATGAACACACACAAAAAGACTCAAGAAAAGAGTAAAGAAGAAAGAAAACTGACTCAAAATATCCTAAAAAGGATACACGACACCCAAATCCCCTCGCAAACGCTCAAAAGAAGACTAATCTAGGGGTTTGGTGAAAATGTCAGCCAACTGATGATGAGTATCAACATGAACAAGGTCAATGACACCTTTCTCATATTGATCCCTTAGAAAGTGAAAGCGCATCTCAATGTTTGGTTTTTGAATGGAGACATGGGTTTTTCCCTACATTAATCGTGCTGGTACTGTCACAAAACAAAGGAACTTTGGTAGGGAAGAACAACCCAAATCTCGCAAAGTGGAAATCATCCAAACCAACTGTGAGCAGCAGCTAGCAGCAGCTACATACTCAGCCTCAGTGGTAGAAAGCGCAACTCTAGACTGCTTTCGAGAAGACCAAGAGACAAGAGAAGAACCAAGAAACTGGCAAGTACCGGAAGTCGACTTGCGATCCAACCGGCACTCACCAAAGTCAGCGTCCGAAAAGCCAGATAAATCAAGAGACGATGATGCTGAATAATAAAGACCTAGATCGGGTGCATATGTAAGGTACTTGAAAATGCGCTTGACAGCCTGCCGATGAGACGCGCGTGGTGAATATTGGAAGCGCGCGCACAGTCCCATGACAAACTGTATGTCTGGCCTCATCACCGTCAAGTACATCATCGAACCGATCATCCCTCGATACTATCTCTCGTTGACCTTGACGCTGCTCTCGTCCTTGTCCAGGCCCCGAGATGTACCCATTGTGTCATCCGAGGCTTCAGCTTTCTACCAAAGTCAAATTTCTTCAGCATGTCCCGCGTGTACTTACTCTAGTGGATGAAGATGCCGTCCTTGGTCTGCTTGATCTGGAGCCCTAGGAAATACTTGAGCTCTCCCATGAGGCTCATCTCAAACTCACTGTGCATCTGCTCAGAAAACTTGGACACAAGTGCATTAGTAGAACCACCAAAGATAATATCATCCACGTAAATCTGAGCAATCAAGAAGTCCGAGCCATCTCTGAGCAAGAAAAGAGTTTTGTCCACAGAACCCATCACAAAGCCCTTCCCCAACAGAAACTGCTTCAACCGGTCATACCAAGCCCTAGGAGCTTGCTTCAGGCCGTATAAAGCTTTCTGTAGCTTAAAACATGTCGAGGAAACTTAAGGTTCTCAAAACTAGGGGGCTGCCTAACATAGACCTCCTCCTCTATGTACCCGTTCAGAAAAGCACTCTTGACATCCATTTGAAAAAGAGTAAAACCCTTAGAAGCGGCAAAAGCTAAAAGAATATGAATGGACTCAAGGTGGGCAACAGGGGTGAAAGTCTCCTCAAAGTCAATACCCTCTTTCTAGCAAAAACCCTGGGCAACTAGTCGAGCTTTGTTGCACACCACAACCCCATCTTCACCTTGCTTGTTCTTGAACAACCACTTGGTGCCTATGGGGTTGCATCCAGGTGGCATCTCAACCAGTGTCCAAACCCGATTGCGGACAAAATTCTCAATCTCTTCTTGCATGGCATTTATCCAATTCAAATTAGAAAGAGCATGAGAAACGTCTCTGGGCTCAAAAGAGGCAACAAACGCAGACTCAGCAAATACAGCAAGCGAGTCAACAGAAGAGCGCAAAGTTCTCTCAGTAAGATCACCGATGATGAGCTCTGAGGGGTGATCACGCTGAACTGCTCTTGATCCCAGCTGATCTGAAGTCACCTCACCAGAGTTAGCAGCTGGCACCTCTAGACTCGACTGAGGGGGCTCGATCGAAGTGGAAGAAGTGATCAGAGGTCCGCCCTCATCCCTAGTCGAAGTCTTAGAAGGGGTGGGGTCTGCAGGCTGTGCAGAAGGCCCACCCTCATCAAAAGCTAGAATGTCATCATCTTCCTCGAAGATGGACTCTCCAAGCTCATCATCTCCAGAAAGCTCAAAGGAAAGAGTCAATGAAGGCAAGGAGTCAACAAAAGAAACCTTGCAAGTCTCGACAAGCTGCTGGGAGTCAAGGTTCCAAACACGGAAGCCTCGAGAATGCAAAGCATAACCAAGAAAGACTACATCCCAGCAACGAGACTCAAACTTGTCCAAATGCCCTCCCTTCTTGAGCACAAAGCACTTGCAGCCAAACGCTCGCAAGTGACTCACCTTGAGCTGTCTTCCAAACCACAACTCATATGAAGTCTTACCTAAGTAAGCTCTAAGAAAATTGCGGTTGGCCAGATAGCAAGACGTGTTCATGGCTTCAGCCCAAAAGCACCTAGGAGTCCTATGCTCATCGAGCATCGTCCTGGCAATCTCGACTAGCGTGTGGTTCTATCGTTCCACAACGCCGTTCTGTGGGGGAGTGTAAGGGGCAAAAAACTGATGATCAAGACCCTGATCACTACAAAAGCTGACGAACTGAGAGTTCTTGAACTCAGAGCCATTATTAGAGCAAATTGTTCACATCCGACCATTGTTCTCATTCTTCAACTTCAAAATCAGGTCATGAACAAACTGAAAAGTCTCATCCTTAGACTCCAAGAAGAAAACCCATGAGAATCGAGAAAAATCGTCAACTATCACAAGCGCGTACCACTTTCCACCGACTGAGCGTAGCCGAGCTGGACCAACAGTGTCCATGTGTAACAGCTCTCCCGGGTACGAAGTCATCACTTGAGTCATAGGCGCGTGAAAGCGGCAACCATTTTCCCGTGATGACAGGGATGGCAAACTAGATCCTTCTCTATCTTAAGCTTGGGCAATCCTCGGATGAGGTCCATAGATCTCAATCTGACTAGTAGATCAAAACTCAAATGACCTAACCTCCTATTCCACTTCCAGAGCTCAGAGGAGGATCCAGCAATGAAACAGTGAGAAGGGCCAAAAGAACTAGAGAAATCAATCCGAAAAACCTTATCGAAGGGTAAGATCTGGCAAACCAAAGATCCTCTATAATCAACCACAGAAGACATGCCCTTCTTAAATCGAACCTCTAGACCATCCTCAAGAAGTTGTGAAATAGAGATCAAATTGAAATTCAAATTTCCAACCAAAGCAACATTCTTCAAAGAAAAATGGTCAGAGATGCGAATTGAGCCAATGCCATGTACCTTCCCTTGACCACTGTTCCCTAAAGTGATGTACTCCGTGGAGCTCGGGGAAGAGAGGCTGGAGAATCATCTGCGATGTCCCGTCATGTGGCGAGAGCATCCTGAATCCACGATCCATACGTCCTCCAGTCCTCGATCCTGCATGATCAGTGGTCATAAGTGGGAGCAAATGGTCCGGCACCAGATTTAGCAAAGGAGCTAAACCAGTGTCGAGCCATCTGCTCAAAAGATGGAAAGCATAAAGAATCATAAGAGTCTGGACCAAAATGTGGCTCAAAGCGCGGTCCTCGGTTCTGCCTAAAGTCTCGACCACGAGGTGCAAAGCCGTATCCAAAACGACCTAGAGGTCTATCGGAGCGAACACCACCCTCCGGAGCACGGGAAATAAAGCCATCTCCTCTACCACCACCTACACAATGTAGCCTGGCCTTTAGCCTCTCCCCGCGTCGAGGAACTCTCAGTCTACTATCCTGTTGGTAGAACTTCTCTTGCCCACCATGAGCTCTCTCTGCTCTCTCAACCTGCTTCCTCCTAAAGCACAATTCCTCAAGGTGCCCGTCTCTTTGACAGTACT
This sequence comes from Zizania palustris, assembly GCA_019279435.1. Lineage (NCBI taxonomy): Eukaryota > Viridiplantae > Streptophyta > Magnoliopsida > Poales > Poaceae > Zizania > Zizania palustris. The sequence goes on from JAAALK010000288.1 coordinate 33,630,045, forward strand.
AACAGTGGTAGATGGGCTTCTTGGGATGTGGTTGAGGCTTGTGGTTCTTGGGCTTCGTGGTGTTGGGTGTAGACTCTTTGGTGTGAGAGGGTCCAGGTAGAGAGTCTAGAGAAGTGTGGAGATGTTTGGGCTTTGGGACCTAGATGGGCTTCTTAGGTGGAGCTTTAGATTGTTCTTGGAACACTCCATCCTTAGGTTGACTAGCCTAGAAAGACTTAGTGGAGTGAGTCTTGGGATATCTCTATTCAGCAGTCATCTTACTCCACTCCACTGCTCGGCTAAAAGCACTCTCAAAATCAGCCTTGGTATAGGGTGTAACCTACCCCAAACCCATCCTGTCTCTTGAACTGCTAGATCATCATACCGAGCTGTGGCTCTCTAGCACTCACCCAACTCAGGATCTGACAGAGGTAAAAGTTCTCATTCTGAACATCAGCTAGCTCCTCTCTCAAGGAAGCTAGTACCTCCACCTGAGACAAGCAGATCTCACACTCTCTATCGACTTGGACAGACTTCTCAGCTTTCAGCTTGATCAACTCCAATCTAAGAGACAAGCAGTTCTCACAAACAGTGGGTGGAACTGATAGTGTCTCAAGCTCTAGCCTAGTCTGCTCTAGTTCAGCTCTAACTCTCTCCAGCTCGCCCAACTGCTCATCACCCTTGGCTTTCAGCTCAGCTAAACTAGATAGATGGGATGGGCAGTCTACACAGGGCACAACGACAGTGGCATGAGCATCTTTCAGCTCCAGCTGAGCGCTCTCAAGCTCAATGGCCAAAGCGTCCCTCTCATCTACCCTCTTTGTGTACCTGGACTTTAGAGTCGTCAGGTCACATAGTAACACCTCACAGTTTGGGCACTCACTGCTACCACCCAAGCAAGGGAAAGAAGATAGACTCTCAATCCTGCCATTGGCCACGGCAAGCTCACTCTCAAGCTCATCTATCCTCTTCTTAGCCCCTCAAAGTAGTTTCTCCCGATACCTAACTCCTGACGGTTCTCTTCAATTAAATCAACGACTTCTTGTTCATAGGAGGATACCTTTTCATCGTCGTCATCGTCGGAGTTGTCGGGGGAGCCCTTCTCTTCCTTATCCCCAAGAGCTATTGAGCAGAAGCTCTTGCGAGATCTTCGACGGTGTTGTGAGCGGCTCTTCGGCTTGTCCCTGAAGGCCAAGAAGCAGAGGCCCGTCGAATCATCCTTGTCCCTCCCCTTCCTGATCATGATCTCCTCATGGCTTGAGCTTGATGAAGAGGAAGAAGACAAAGACCGCTTGGAGTAGCTTCTCTCCATCTCGGTGAAGAAGGCCTTGTCTCGCTTCTTGTTCTCACACCGGTAGTCCTTCAAGGCCTTTTAGAAGAATCTTGTCTTGGGCTTGCCCTTTGTGAAGGAGGAGCTGTCGTGCTTGCCGGAGTCATAGGAGCCACCACCAGTACCCTTCTTTTGACCATTGCGCTTGGGGCAGCCGATGATGAAATGATCTAGATCACCACACTCAAAGCATCCGGATTTGGTGCCGTGTCTTTTGAACATTCACTTATCATAGACACGACGCACCCGGTTGTTAAACAGACACATATTATCATCTCCTAGTGACTCAAGCTGGTCCTCAGGGATAGACATCAAGGAGAACCCAACACAACTCACAAAAGAGGAGTCAGCAGAAGGTGTAGCAAGGGCCAGGTTTTTTGATCCAGAGCCAATGAGATTTGATCTCAACTGGATATCAACCTCTGTGGCCTTGAGCTTGCTGAACAGCTTTGAAATTGTCAAGGTATCATAAGAGGTGCTCTCAATGATAGAGGATACCTTGATCTCCCATCTTAGGGTCCAAGGTATGAAGAACCTTGAGTGCCTGCTCATGATCTGAGACCAGCTGAACTCCCTTGGCCTTGTTGGCCCAAAACTTGTTGATGATCGATTGAAAACGACCAAACAAGGCTTCAACATATTCATCCGACTTCTGTGTGAAATTTTCATATTCACGTCGATAGGTTTGATAGAGCCGAGCCTTTTCCTAGGCTGTCCCCTCATGGTGTGCCTGGAGGATAGCCCAGATCTCTCTAGTAGTGCTGAGATGGCTCACATGCTCAAACTCAGTGGGACCTAAACCAGAAAACAAAATGTTCACCGCTTTGTTGTTGTTCTTATGCTGGGCGATTATTTCAGGGAATGTACGCTCAGCAACAGGCAATATGGTGAAAGTAGCGTGAACACAAATGTCCAAAATGTCCGAGCTCTAGCTCATGAGATAGGCTCGCATGCGAGTCTTCCAATAAGTATAGCCAAAAGCTTCCAGGGACGGTACCTTTCCAGAAGAATTCATGATCACTACCTGGGTTTAGAACCGGTTAAGGTATGGAAAAAACCTAACTAGGCTCTGATACCACTTGTAGGACCAATAGTAGCGACCAGAGGGGGGGGGGGTGAATGGGCGCCTAAAAAATTCTTGCGAATCAATGGCCTTCTCCCAACACCCAACGCACCTCAACAAACAACTAGCAGAAACAAAAACAGTCTATAGGTCCAAAAAATATCTAGCCTAAAAACCACCGGTGTCCTAAACGAAAAGACACCAACACAGTGCTTAAAGGCAGACTAAAATAACTCACAACATCACTGACATCTCCACACAAACTTTCATCAAATCAGAGCAAAAGTATCTGGCGCATACAACTATCCATGGTGTATTGACATTTCATCCCATATAAGACCAACAAGAATCTACTCAAAAATAAACAGTAAAATTTAAAGCCTAATGAGTAGTAGAACTTTTAATACATCTAATCAGGACAAGGAATAAATCACTAAACAAGCAATGTATTTATATCAGATTAGATGATGAACAATACTGAAATAGATGAATTAAAAAGCTCTAAACTTATGCCCAAGGTACTGCAGATACTAGACAATAAGAATGTGAAATAGAAGCATGCTACAGTGTTGACGTACCTTTATTTGCGTGCGCCTAGCTTGAAGAAGCTCCTGCAGCAGATGCAATCGTGGGGCCCACGTCGTTCTTCAGCCGAAGCAAAACGTGGCAAGGTCCGCTGTTTCCTGCCGTGCGAAGGGGATCATGTGTCGTGCACAAACCGCTTGCCAGGCTAGCTGCGAATGCTAGCTTGCGCTAGCTGCTCTGGATGATGGCTGCCTAGCCGCTACGCTTGGAAGATCATGCCGTGCACGAGCCTAGCCGGTAGTCTGCACGGCTATTGCTGCACTACTGCTGCAGGATTCCTGCTGCGCATGCTGTTGCCGCTTGAAGCTTCCGTGCACTAGGTGCTAGCTGCAGCTCTAGATGCTAGAAGCTAGCAGTTGGCTACCGGAGAAAATAAAATGCATGGAGGAAAAGGAAATGCATGTGGCGGCGGTGATTTCAGAATAGAAGAAGAACACCAGCGGCAGAGAAGAAAAGAACACCGTGAAAAAGTGACCCAAAATTTGGAATTGGTAAAGTGTTTTCTGAAAATGGGTAACCCTAACCCTAGGGTATTGGGTCCCTTTTATAGGCAACCCAATAAATGGGAAAATGCAAAAATACCCCTAGGGTTTTTATAGACGCTGAAATAAAAATGGAAAAGACCGAAATACCCTTAGGATTTTTTACAGACTCGACTGACAGACTGTGGGCCTAAAGGCAAAATAGTAAAAACCTAAATAAAGATAACTTGTCCTGATGCGAAGCTTTCGTAGCAGCTACGGCTTTGCCTCAGAACGGTCAGATCCGAGATCAGAAGTCAGTTTTGCGCCGAAACTGACAAAGCATCCACCGTCTTTGCACCGAGTACCCAGATTGGGCCGGCCTAATTCCACAACTCCCTCAGCCTGACAATCGCTCACCACCTGTGTACCTCAGTCAATCCCGGTCAATAGCCCAGTGGATCCTCTGTTGCTCCTAGCCCATTTACCTGGATTAGGCAAGCCCGACTTCGCGGCCCCTCTACCCGACGGTCGCTCGCTGCCCATGTACCTGAGTCACATGTGGCCTGGACATAGCAGATCTTCTCTTCTCTTCATGTCCTCTTTGACTTTCATTGACAATCACTCATCACATCTGGAGCCATGAGGCCCATGCTTTTCAACATGGCTCCTCACTTCAGACTGCAGTGGCCGAACCCTCCGCACGGTGACTTCAGACCTCAGTGCCCCCATTCCCCATACAGTTACTTCGGACCCTAGTGGCTGAACTCCATGTGGAGCGAGTTCGGCCCCCAATGGTCGAGCCCTGCACCACTCTAGATGAGTCCTTTGACAGGAGACTTTGGCCCGCACTAGTCAAACATGCCTCCGGCCTAGTAAGACCCCTCGCTGATATGGTCCGAGACATCGTCGACTCTACCGAACCCCCCTCCGGGTAATGGGTTCGGCTTACAGTGGGTGAGGCCACTGGAGCCGCCGATACCTCCACCGTACAACTGGGCGGGGACTCCGTGGGCTCCGCATGTATCTTAGCTGGAGTACCCTCCGCAACCTAACGCTATGCCTTGTTTTCCTTCGGAGTATTATGAATGGCAGGGACAAACAGATACAACGGAGGGAGGCATCATCCACAGACTGTCCATGGTACCTCTGAATCGGCCCGTGCAGAGCGAAGTCGAAGGATACAGGCGTGAAGAGGCCGAGGACGGGGAGTCCGAAGCTATCACAGTTAGAGTAGGGTCTCAGGAAGTCCCAATCCCGAAGGCCTTATCGCCAAAGTCTTACGGAGGTGAGTCCCCTGCTTCATCTAGATCCCGCATCGAAGCCTGGTCCGATTGGCTGAACAAGGCTGGTCCGACTGCCGGGGTCCGCAGCGAAGGTCCCTCCGAATACAGAGTGCACGAGGCCAAGGTGGGTAGCACCCCTTCGGCTAAAGTTGACAGGAGCTAGGCAGTAGCACCTGGCACCGAGCCACAACCATCTTGGGCACCTCCAAGCATGTCCAAATCAAAAAGAGACGTCTGCAACGACTGCGAGCACTGGAGATGCGCGAGAAGAAAGCCGAGGACGAGCGAGACGCTATTTTTGAAGAAATCCACCCTCGACCAACAACAAGACAGGTATGGAGGATGAAGCCAGTAGAGATGACCAACCCGGCTCCTAGACCGAGCGACGACGACAACATGCTCGACGACGACTACTCGCTTGTCTCCGAGGGGCCTGCACCCCAGGCGATGGACATCAACGTCATCATGCTACCCGCTGAGTTTGCCTTGCTGCAAGATGAGGCCGAGGTCGCTTAGTTGGACCTCGGCCCAAGCAATACTATTTTTGAGAAGCCCGAGAACTCGGCTCACCATCTGAAGCCTCTCTACGTCAGAGGTCATATTGACAGAAAGCTGATTTCCCGGATGCTTGTCGACGATGGCGCCATAGTTAATCTAATGCCTTACTCACTTTTGAAGAAGCTCGGCAGGGGAGAGGACAATCTGAAGAAGACCAACTTGATGCTCAACGACTTCAACGACGAGAGTTCTGAGGCCAAGGGCGTGCTCTCCATGGAGTTGATAGTGGGAAACAAGACGTTGCCAACAACATTTTTCGTCGTCGATGTACAAGGTAACTACAGTGTGCTGCTTGGGCGCGACTGGATTCACCCGAATTGCTGCATTCCTTCTACGCTGCACCAGTGCCTAATGCAGTGGGACGACGATGAAGTAGAAGTCATTCCCGCAGATACTTCGGCCCAAGTGGCATTGGCCGATGTATCAGTTGATGCCATCCACAACAAGGTAGAGTGTCTGTCAGGTAGAGATCTTTCGGATTACGATTTTGTTAGCGTGTCCAGAGGACGTTTTGTACTAGTGTCTGTAAAGCCGGCTGGTGTAGCACATCTGTTTTTGTATTAGTAGTCATGTCTAGCAAGTTTAATCTAGATTGGCTAAAGTCTCGTGTAGAACATTATCAGTCTAATAAAGACGGTATTGCCGAGGCCATCGAGGACTTTAGCAAAGTAGAGAAATTAGGACAAGGTTTTGCATCGGCCGATCCCTTAGAAGAGGTTGACATAGGTGATGGTAGCATCCCAAGGCCGACTTTTGTAAACCAACATTTACAGCCTGATGAAAAGGCCGAAGTAATAAAGTTGCTTTGGTCGTATGTTGATTGTTTCGCATGGGAGTATAGCGAGATGCCGGGACTAAGCCGTGAGCTCGTGGAGCATCGGCTACCTATCAAGTCCAGATTTAGGCCTTATAAACAGCCTCCTCGTCGCTTTAATTCGACCGTCTATGACCGAGTTAAAGAAGAAGTAGAGCGACTGCTCAAAGCTGGATTTATTAGGCCATGCAGGTACGCAGAATGGGTCGCTAACATTGTGCCAGTAGAGAAGAAAGGGAGCGGCAAGATATGGGTATGTATTGATTTTAGATATCTGAACAGAGCCACTCCGAAGGACGAGTATCCGATGCCGATAGCTGACATGCTAATCAACGATGCTTCAGGACACAAGGTACTAAGTTTTCTTGATGGCAATGCTGGTTATAATCAGATCTTTATGGCCAAAGAGGACGTCTACAAGACTGCCTTTCGATGCCCTGGTTTTGTCGGTTTATTCGAGTGGGTCGTTATGACTTTTGGTTTGAAAAATGCTGGCGCCACGTATCAGCGTGCTATGAACTTAATCTTTCATGACTTGCTAGGAGTTATGTTAGAAGTTTACATTGATGATGTCGTAGTCAAATCAGACGCTATGGGAAACCATTTAGTCGATTTGAAAGTTGCTTTTGATAAGATGCGACAATATGGTTTAAAAATGAACCCACTCAAGTGTGCTTTTGGCGTGTCGGTGGGTAAGTTCTTAGGTTTTATGATTCATGAGAGAGGCATAGAGATTGATCCTAAGAGGCTTGAGAAGATTAGGAACGTTACAGTGCCAACATGCAAAAAAGATGTACAAAAGTTGCTAGGCAAGATGAATTATTTGCGTTGCTTTATATCTAACTTGTCTGGCAAGATTGATGCATTTGTCCCCATACTACGGCTAAAGAACGAGGCTGAGTTCACTTGGGGGGAAAGCCAGCAAAGTGCCTTTGAGAAAATCAAGGAGTGCTTGTCATCACCACCCATGGTGAGAGCACCCAAAGCTGGGATTCCGTTTCAGCTATACATCGCTGCTAAAGATAGCATGATCGGGGCCGTGCTAACCTAGGAGGTAGAAGGAAAAGAGTACATCATCACGTTCTTGAGCCACCGCCTGCTAGATTCCGAGATCAGGTACGCGTTTGTTGGAACGTTTGTGTTTATCACTTTACTACGCGTACACCAAATTGCGCCATTATCTTCTCCCTACTACATGTGTTGTCATTTGCCAAACCAATGTTATAAAACACATGTTGCAAAAGCCGATTCTAAGCGGAAGAATCAGAAAGTGGGCTTATGCTTTGATCGAGTATGATTTGGCCTATGAACCCCTAAGATCTATGAAAGGCTAGATCGTAGCCAACTTTATAGTTGATCATTACATAGACGTCAGTTGGAGTAACAATGTTGCTTTGATTGAGGTAATACCGTGAAAACTTTACTTTGATGGTTCAGCTTGCAAAAATGGCCAAGGTATTGGAGTGGTTCTCATATCACCTAGCGGAATACACTTTGAGACCTCGGGTCGTTTAGAGTTTTCTTCTACTAATAACAAAGCTGAATACGAGGCTTTACTGCTAGAGCTTGAATTATTAGATTCCATGGGTGTTAAACATGTCCATGCGCATGGTGATTCCCTATTAGTAGTACAACAAGTGGCTAAGAGTGATCAATGTTTTAATGGCTTGCTAAACAACTACTTGGATAAGTGCCTGGACATAGTTGCCGATGTTTGGTCTCACTGCCGAAGCCAGTGACTTCAAATAGGCGCACCCTCCGGGTCGAACCCCTCCGGCTGCCGGAGGCTACCGCGCGCCGAGGTCCCATGATCAGAGTACTCTACCCACCGAAGGGTCTGGCACACCGGAGACCGTGAGCCAAAGTCCTCCGCACAGTGACGGCCTCCGGGAGCCTGGACCCTCCGGCAAGGGGCTTCGGCCTGATGCACTCTGCACGGCCAGTCCATCCAGGCTTCGGCAGATACAAGAAGGGCTCGGGGGCACCCCAAAATCAGTAACCTAGATACTTTTTCAGGGAGCGAGCTAGCAAAACCCTCCGAAGCCCATAAGGGCGATTGGAGAATTCCAATCATCTATTATTTAAGAGACCCTAGACAAAGGGTTGATTGGAAGGTTCGGCAACAAGCATCTAAATTTGTGTTGATAGACGACACACTGTAGCGCCGAACCATTGACGGAGTACTGTTAAAGTGTCTAGACCACGAACGATCCCAGGTGGCTATGGGAGAAGTCCATGAGGGACTTTGTGGCACTCATTAGTCGGCCCAGAAAATGAGTTGGATGCTCAAAAGAGCAGGTTTCTACTGGCCGACTATGACTGAGGATTGTTTTAAGTATTATAGAGGGTGTGAAGCATGTCAGAAGTTTGGAAATATTCAGTTAGCTCCTGCTTCATTACTCGACCCTATTGTCAAGTCATGGCCGTTCCGAGGTTGGGGTTTAGACTTCATCGGCCAAATTCACCCTCCTTCATCAAAAAGGCATCAGTTCGTGTTGATGGTGATGGATTACTTCACCAAGTGGACCGAGGTCGTGCCTCTCAAGAACATGACTCACAACGAGGTACTTGACTTTATCTTGAAGCACATCATACATAGATTTGGCATTCCTCAAACTCTCACTACAGATCAAGGTAGCTCATTTGTTTCTAAGGAAGTGAGGGACTTCGCCGAATATTATGATATTAAGTTGATAAGCTCTTCGCCCTACTATGCTCAGGCCAATGGTCAGGCCGAGTCTAGTAATAAAACCGTGATTAAGCTCATTAGGAAGAAAATTGAAGAGTTCCCTAAAAGGTGGCATGAGGTGATTTCCGAGGTGTTATGGGCTTGTAGGATTGCAAAGCACGGTGCTAACAAAGTTAGTCCATACGAGTTAGTGTATGGGCAAGAAGTCGTTCTACATGTAGAAGTAGATCTTGGTTCTCTAAGGGTGTTAAAGCAAGATGGCTTATCGGTCGACGATTATGAAACTCTTTTGAAGGACAACCTAGAAGAAGTGACCGATAAGAGATCAGAGGCTTTAGAAGCCATAGAAGTAGACAAGAGGAGAGTAGCTAAAGCCTACAATAAGAAGGTCAAACCAAAATCTTTTCAAGTGGGTGACTTGGTTTGGAAGATGATTTTACCTTTAGGCACTAAGAGTCCCAAGTTTGGTAAATGGTCACCTAGTTGGGAAGGCCCTTTCAAAATAGCCGAAATCGCTCCTGGCAATGCTTATGTGTCAGAATCTCTGCAAGGAGAGCGATTTCGAAGGGCTTTGAATGGTAGATACTTTAAAAGGTATTTCCCAAGTGTGTGGCAAACAGCGTAAAAGGTGTCGAAAGGCCGATATGGAAGGTATTGTCTTTAGCTCATTGTGCTTTTAGTTCACTAAAAGGCAGGGGGCATGTGTTGATAGCAAAAAATGGCATCAATGGTTAAGATTGTCAAAATATCAATTTTGGTAATTTGGGCCAAAAATACACAAGTCACGGGTCAGGCCGAAGCCCTACAGGGCCAAAGGACCATTGGGCTATGGGCTCCGGAAGCTTCCAGCCAGCCCACGGCCTTCGGCCAGGAAGCCTTCGGAGGCCCACGGCGCCGAAGCTTTGGCCCGAGGAGCAGGCTTCAACGGGCCTGGCCGAAGGCCCACTTCGGGCAGAGATAGAGTTGGACCCGATTTCTGGCTAAGTGTTTATCTCTATCCAGCCGAATTATAGCAGATTAGATTAAAAGTCTAGCCCCCATAAATATAGAGGCGAAGCCAGTTCAGAGGCCCCCCAACACAAATCAACCACAAAGCCCTAGCTTTGAATCACATTTACTTTATCTTTACTTTTCTGTACTCTTCGTGGGTTTGCCTGGAAGCCCTCCGACGACCACTTCGGAATAGTGGTAATTCTTGTTACTTCGCATGTGAAGTATCCGTTAATCTACATAATAGATTGCTATCGCCTTGTTACTTCGCCTGGGAAGTATCCACTAATCTGCGTAACAGATTGCTACCTTCGCTACTAGTGCAACACTTGGCAGAATTCGGTCCTTAGGCTGAATTAGTACTTCGAATCTTATCTGTTACAGGTTACCTACGTTCGGAGCTACTTCGTCGGAGGTGTACAGAGTTGAGAGATCGGTTTCGGAGGTTGTCAGAACACCCTTCGGCGAGACTGGTACTTCGACTGCACGCTCCGTTAGCATACTTCGTCATGACATGCTTCACCACGTTCGTACTCCACTCCGGATGAAGTCACGCTCGCACGTTGCGCCTGAGTCACTATTCCGTATCTCACGGTATCAAAGACTTCGCGCCGAACCCCGTTGTTCAGAGGTGATTGTCACGTCTAGATCCGTTCGAGGTTAATCTTCGTCCAGATCAGTCCGAACGCCGAAGGTACCCTTCGGCGGGACACTTCGCACCAGATGCCGAAGGACACTTCAGCGACCCCCTTCGCACCATACTTCGAAGCAGACAGGCTTCGACTGGTTATCTGATTTATTCTGTTTAATATATTTCTTTCAGCTAATTGGATTATTTCTGTGTGATCTAATTACCTGGCGACTCCACCCCCATTACCACGACTAAGGGTAGTGGGAACGCGACATCGGTGTTGTGTTACGCTTATGCTTGTCCCTAAGTATCCACACACTTTTGGATCGTCGAACTGACCCAAGTGCGGGGGCACGTTTTCATGTCAACAGCCTCCCAAGTGGAGTCTAGCCACAAATCCTCCCCGAAGGTCCCCTCGGATCAATGGTGCAGGACCCTCAGTCATTCCACCAACCCCCGAAGGGGTCCCTAGACCTCAAACACCCAGAGGTCCCCAAGCACCTCCCTCGGTGCCCCGAACTGATTACGCCAGTTCCCGAGACCCGGATATCCCCTCTGAAGGAGATGAAGACCTTCCTGAGGACGCGACTACCCAGGTAGCGCGACTTCAGGAGATGCTTCGGGAGTATTTTACACGCTTCGCCCACACCAAGTCTCAGATCAAAGGCTTGTCTACCTCTTCGGTAGTCGATACGGTGCGCGAATGGGTGTTGAACCCAGATCTCCTCAGCAAACTTCATCAGAGGCCGGTGTCGTCTGTAGCACAGCTGATGGCATACTTTGAACAGTATGCTAAGGCAGAGGAAGACCGCCTCCGAAGAACCATAACACCTGCACCAGCCCTTCGAGAAGTGAAGACGGAGCCTGAAGTCCCAACTTCTCCGCAAGTCCCCCTTGATAATCACTTTAATGATCATAGGAGGGGAAAGAAACACTTCCACTCTGAGGTGTTAAATATGGCACCCTCCGCCCCGAAGATGCCTGTCAACTTTCAACAGGCACAAGCTAACAAGGCTGGTACCTCGAAGCCCCAAGAGAGAGTGGCTAACAGGTGCCAAAGCTTCTTCTGTTGTGTGCATGGCAAAAATAGAAGCCATGCAACGATAGATTGCATGTCTGTATTGGCCCTTCGGGGTGAGTATTTAGGACGAACTCAGGGCGAGGTACTTCAGACCGAGCCCCTCCAGTAGTGCGTTCGAAGCCTGTGCAAGCCGTGGCTCGAGCCGGTGACCCCGAAGCACCGATCTAGCTCTCGGTGGCCAACATTATGCCACCACCGAAGCAGGAAGATCCCCAAGATCGCGGCAAGCGAGTGGTCCTACCTATCTTCGGAGGGGGGACCCTCGGTAACATGTCAAAGCTGCAGCGAAGAGAATATGTCCGCAAAGTAGGGCACATAGGGACCTCGAATTCGGCGGCAGAAATGCCCGAGTGGTTTCATGTACCTATTTATTTTACTTCCGATGATGCTGCGGGGGTGAAATTCCCTCATGCTGACCCCCTTGTTATTTCAACCGATATAGCGGGAGTTGAAGTTCAGAGGATACTAGTGGACGGCAGCAGCTCTATAGATATACTCTTCGTACAGGCCTTCGACCAGATGTGCATTCCCCGAAGACATCTACTTCCGGCATCTCGCCCACTCCAAGGCTTCGCAGGTCCTCCTCTCGATGCACTCGGCCAAATAGGCCTCGAGGTTGCCTTTGGAGAGGGGCCCCTGTCCAGGGTAGAGGAGGTTATCTTCGACGTCGTCGACGCCCCATATGCCTATAATGCAATCTTTGGGAGGGGAATGTTGAACCAGTTCGGAGCTATAGCACATCATAACTATTTGTGTCTTAAAATGCCCACACAAGGTGGAGTCCTCACTATTTCAGGAGACCAAGCTACTAGCCCGAAGAGCGGAGTATGGCTATGGTCCACCTCTGGACCCTCGGCAGGTGAATAATGTGTCGGAGCACATGGAGGAGGCTTCAGAGTCCTCAAGCTCCTCGAAGGGCCCTTCCCTAAAGCCAAGCCCAGAAGGTGATGTGATCACGAAGATGATCCTGAAAGATGGCAACGAGTACCCAATAAAATTTGGCAAGGGGCTACCTTCGGAAATAGCTACTTCGCTGGAAGAAATAGTTAAAGAAATATTAGATATCTTCGCTTGGACTGATGAAGATATCCTCGGAGTTGACCGGAGCATCATCGAGCACAGTTTGCTTGTCAACCCGAAGGCTAGGCCAGTGCGCTAGGGGCTCCGCAAGCTATCAGCAGAAAGGGTAGACCTCGCCAAGGTGGAGGTGGAGAAATTGCTAAGGGCCGAAATTATTAGGGAAATAGCCCACACAGAGTGGTTGGCTAACCCCGTTTTTGTCCAGAAAAGGGCTCTTACATGTGGCGCATGTGCATTGATTTCACGTCATTGAATAAAGCATGCTCGCGAGACCCCTACCCTATGCCCCGAATAGACCAGCTTGTGGATTCTACGGCTAGCTCCAAGTTGTTAAGCTTCCTGGATGCATACTCCAGTTATCATCAGGTTTGGCTAAAGCGTGAAGATGAAGCCAAGACGAGTTTTATAACTCCCTCCGGAGTATTTTGTTATGTTCGAATGCCTTTTGGCTTGCGGAATGCCAAAGCCACCTTCTCACGTCTTATAGCTAAAGCTCTAGGTCATTAGATAGGCCGAAATGTCAAAGCCTATATGGATGACATTGTAATAAAGAGTGCTGTAAAGCACCATCATAGCCTAGACTTAGCTGAAACCTTTGAGAGCCTCCGAGCATGTGGAGTTTGCATCAACCCTTAAAAATGTATATTCGGTGCGCAAGCAGGAAAACTGCTAGGGTACTTAGTTTCGAGTAGAGGAATCGAAGCTAGCCCGACGCAGATAAGCACATTGCAAAGAATGGCTCCACCAGAAAATCTGAAGCAGGTCCAGAAGCTGACAGGATGACTCGCAGCCCTTAGTAGATTCCTGGCTAGATCAGCCGAACGAAGCCTTCCAATTTTTAAAGCTCGAAAGGGGCCAGAAGAGCTTCGATGACATTAAAGATTATCTCGGAAATCTGTCAACACTTATTGTGCCCCTCCCAGAAGAAACTCTCCATCTTTATCTTGCAGCAACGGGCTCCGCAGTAAGTGAGTACTGGTTAGGGAGTTGAACATAAAGGAAAATGTGTGCAGAACCCAGTCTACTTTTTCTTAGAAGCTTTGTACGGAGCAAAGACAAGATACCCCGAGCTCGAAAATTTTTCTTATGCTTTGGTAATGGCCTCACGAAAGCTAAGGCATTACTTCTTAGCACATAATCTTATCGTTCCTACCTCGTATCCCCTTGGTGATATGCTTTGGAGCAAAGATTCTACGGGTAGGATCGGAAAATAGGCTGTAAAGCTAGCCCCCTTTGGTATTTCCTTCATGGCGAGAACAGCTATCAAGTCCCAAGTCATAGCTGACTTCGTGGCAAAGTGGTCTCCATCTGCAGTCTAGGCTCCAGAAGAGACCTCCGAAGGTCCGTGGACAATTTTTTCTAATGGAGCTTATCAGGCATCTAGTGCCGGAGCTGGGGCTATGATAATATCACCGTTAGGGCAGAAGGCCATGTATTCTACGAGGCTCAACTTTAAAACCACCAACAATATCGTAGAGTATGAAGGGATCCTGCTAGGCCTCCGAAAGGCAAAGGAACTTGGAGCAGCAAGGATTATAATAAAAACAGATTCCCAAGTCGTCGCAGGGCATGTTGACAAAAGTTTTAAGCTAGGAACCTACATCTTGCAAAGTATTTAGAAGAAATCTGCAAGACCGAAGCAATGTTTAAAGGATTTTCTCTTCTAAGTATCCCTCGAGCAGATAGTCAACATGCAGACATTCTAGCGAAGGCTGCAGCTAGAGCATTGGACGTCCCAAAGGGCGCTTTCTACGAAGAACTTTGTTGGGGGAAAATGCTTCTCTTTCAGGACTTAGAGATTAACAGTTCGAAAGGACTTATCAGCTTCGGAGCTGATGGGCTCATGCACGAAGGTGGAGGAGTCGTTAAGCCGAAGGGTGCTTCGATCTACGCTCCAAAGGAACCCTCCGTAGGATAGGAGGCTTCAGAATCAAACGACAGGATTGATAAGATGTTTGACTTATCAACTTGCTTTGGGTAGATCTTACCATTTTAACCCTGTTCAGGGTACCGAATAGTTTCCACTATGTCGGTTGTAGTTGAGGGGTAAATAGGTCTTTTCCTTAGACTTTTTTGCCTATAAATACCCCCCTTCTTACCCTGTAATAGGGATCGAATACTCAGCTATTCAATACACATACTCGGACCACTTAAGATATTATCCAATTCGGAGGCTTGAGATAGTTCCTAAACACGAACTCACTGTTTATCTGTTCTTGATCTTAGAGAACATGTTAGCATAATCTTTTACGCCAACAGTTGGCGCCGTCCGTGGGGAACCTAGTTCTAGAAGCTAGTTCTCTACTGCTGACTGCACTTCGAAGAGCACTTACGGAGGGAGCCTCGGAGTCCCAAGATTCCACGCACCCTTCGGTAAGGGGCTTCCTAGTGCGGTTCGAAGGCCTTCACTCTCCTTCCCAGACCAATCGAGGTCCTCGGTCTTCGGACCTCTCCGTTACTAGCTATGCCTCCCATGCGAAGCCAAGCCTCGGGTCCTCTCCGAAGGTCCCCTCGGACCAACAGAGCCGGACCCTCAGCTGTTCCAAAAATTCCCGAGGGCGTCGCTGGGCACCGAGTGCCCAGAGGCCCTCGGGCTCCTCCTACGGTGCTCCAAACTGATTATGTCAGTTCCTGAGACCCGGAGCTACCCTCCGACGAAGACGAAGACCTTCCTGAGGCCGAGGCTATGACTCAGATAGCGCGACTTCAAGAGGAAGTGGCTAGGTGGAGGCAAGAGGCCGCTGATCGCCTCTACTCCCAAGCCTCCACCGAGACTCCAGAAGGGCCCCGAGACGGTGGTGCTCGCAATCTTCCCGAAGCTGTTCAAGTCCCGGAGGAGGCTGAGAACGCATCTTTCGATGACGAGTCTCCGCTACATTCGGACTTGCAAAGGGTGCCCTTCGACCCCAGGTTCAAGGCCTCGAAGTTGCACAAGTATTCCAGCGGGTCAGACCCCAGAGAATTTGCTCGCTCGTATGCTCTGGCGATAGAAGCAAGCGGAGGGGTGCGCAACACTATGGCAAAATGTTTCCCCCTCGCTCTCGAAGGTGGGCTCTCCGATGGTTCTGGTCCTTGAAGCCAGGATCGATCAGATCTTGGGAGCAGTTGAAGAAGAAGTTCGTAAGCAACTTCCAAGGTACCTTTGTGGCTCCGATGTCGGCAAGGGAGCTTATTCCAGGTGAAGCAGCGAGCAGGGGAAACGCTTCGGGAGTACTTTACGTGCTTCGCCCACACCAAGTCACAGATCAAGGGCTTATCTACCTCTTCGGTAGTCGACGCTCCCCGCGAAGGGGTGCTGAACCTCGATCTCCTCGGCAAGCTCAATCGGAAGCCTGTGTCATATGTGGCACAGCTGATGGCGTACTTCGAACAGTATGCCAAGGCGGAGGAGGGTTGCCTTTGATGAGCCGTAGCACCCACACCAGCCCTCCGAGAAGTGAAGACGGAGCCCGAAGCCTCAGCTTCTCTGCAACCCCCTCAAGACAATCGTTTCAACGATCACAGGCAAGGAAAGAAGCATTTCCGCTCGGAGGTGTTAAGCATCACACCCTCCGTTCCGAAGGCACCTTCCAATTATCAGCAGGCGCAAGGCTTCAAGGCTGGAGCACCGAAGCCTCAAGAAAGAGTACCTAGCAGGTGCCAGAGTTTTTTCTGCTGCGTGCATGGAGATAATAGAAGCCATGACACGAAGGACTGCAAGGCGGTGTTAACCCTTCGGATCGAACCCCACCAGCGGCACGGTCGTAGCCTGTGCAAACCGTGGCCCGAGCCGGTGTCCCTGAAGCCCCCATGCAGCTACCGCTGGCCAACATTATGCCACCACCGAAGCAGGAAGACCCCCAAGACCGCGGCAAACGAGTAGTCCTGCCCATCTCCGGAGGGGGGACCCTCGGTAACATATCCAAGAGGCAGCGGCGTGAGTATGTCCGCGAAGTAGGGCACATTTGGACCTCGAGTTCCGCGGAGGGAATGCCAGAATGGTCTCATGTACCTATTTCTTTTACTGCCAGTGATGCCGTGGGGGTGAAGTTCCCCCATGCTGACCCCTTGGTCATTTCAGCAGATATAGCTGGGGTGGAAGTTTGAAGGATCCTGGTGGACGGCGAGAGCTCCGTAGACATACTTTTTGTCTAGGCCTTCGACCAAATGTGCATACCTCGGAAGCATTTACTTCGAGCGGCCCGGCCACTTCAAGGTTTCGCAGGTCCGCCTCTTGACGCCCTCGGCCAAATAGGCCTCGAGGTTACTTTTTCAGAGGGGCCTTTGGCCAGGGTGGAGGAGGTGATCTTCGACGTCGTCGATGCCCCCTATGCCTACAACGCAATCTTCGGGCGAGGGATGTTGAACCAGTTCGGAGCTATAGCACATCACAACTATCTATGTCTCAAGATGCCCACACAAGGTGGAGTTCTTACTGTTTCAGGAGACCAAGCTATAGCCCGAAGAATGGAATATGGTCACGGCCAGCCGTTGGACCCCCGGCAAGTACATAGTGTGACAGAGCACACCGAAGAGGTTACGAAGGCATCAAACTCTTCGAAGGGGCTCTCCCTTAAGCCAAGCCTGGAAGGTGATGTCGTGACAAAGATAATTTTGAAGGATGGGAAAGAATACCCAATACAGTTCGGCAAGGGGCTATCCCCAGAGATAGCCGCCTCGTTGGAAGAGGTCGTCAAGCAAAATTTGGACGTCTTTGCCTAGACTGACGAAGACATCACCGGGTTGATCGGAGTATCATCGAGCACAGCTTGCTCGTCAACCCGAAGGCTAGGCTAGTACGCCAGGGGCTTCGGAAGCTGTCTGCGGAAAGGGCAGGCCTCACCAAGATCGAAGTAGAAAAATTGTTAAGGGCTGTCATCATCAGGGAGGTTGCCCATACCGAGTGGTTGGCAAACCCAGTTTTTGTAAGGAAAAGGGACTCGAGCAAGTGGCACATGTGCATCGATTTTACATCATTAAATAAAGCATGCCCGCAAGACCCCTACCCTAGCCCCAAATAGACCAGCTGGTGGATTCCACAGCCGGCTCCGAATTGCTCAGCTTTCTCGATGCTTATTCCGGGTATCATCAAGTCTGTCTAAAGCGTGAAGACAAAGCCAAGACTAGTTTCATAACTCCATCTGGGGTATTTTGTTATATAAGAATGCCTTTTGTCTTGCGGAATGCCGGAGCCACATTTTCACATTTAATAGCTAAGGCTCTAGGTCACCAAATAGGCCGGAATGTCAAAGCCTATATGGATGACATTGTAATTAAGAGTGTTCAAAAGCACCAGCATAGTCTAGACCTAGCTGAAATGTTTGAGAGCCTCCGAGAATGTGGAGTACGCCTCAATCCTGAAAAATGTATATTCGGAGCACAAGCAGGAAAACTACTAGGGTACTTAGTTTCGAGCAGGGGAATCGAAGCTAGCCCAACGCAGATAAGTGCACTGCAAAGAATGGATCCACCAGAGAATTTGAAGCAAGTCCAGAAGCTAATAGGAAGGCTGGCAGCTCTTAGCAGATTCCTGGCCAGGTTAGCCGAACGAAGCCTTCCAATCTTCAAATCCCTAAAGGGGTCCGAAAGTTTCAACTAGACGCCGGAGTGCCAGAAGAGCTTCGATGATATCAAGGCATACCTCGGAAGCCTGTCAATGCTTATTGTGCCCCCCGGAGGAAACACTCCTCCTTTATCTTGCAGCAACAGGCTCCGCAGTAAGCGCATTAAGTGCCCCCCCGGAGGAAACACTCCTCCTTTATTTTGTTTCAGAAGCTTTGTCCGGAGCAAAGATAAGATACTCCGAGCTCGATAAATTTGCTTATGCCCTGGTAATGGCCTCATAGAAGCTCAGGTATTACTTTCTAGCGCATAACCTAATCGTTCCTACCTCGTACCCTCTTGGTGATATGCTCCGAAGCAAAGATTCTACGGGTAGGATCGGAAAATGGGCTGTTGAGCTAGCCCCCTTGGAATTTCCTTCATGGCAAGAACATCTATCAAATCCCAAATCATAGCTGACTTCGTAGTAGAGTGGACTCCATCTACAGTTTGGGCTCCGGAGGAGCCCTCCGAAGGTTTATGGACAATATTTTCTGACGGAGCTTATCAGGCATCTCGTGCTGGAGCTGGAGCGGTCATTATATCACCGTCAGGGCAAAAGGCCATGTATTCTGCGAGGCTCAACTTTAAGACCACAAATAATATCGCAGAACACGAAGGGATCCTGCTAGGCCTCCGAAAGGCAAAGTCACTTGGAGCAGCAAGGATAATAATCAAAACAGATTCCCAAGTCGTCGCAGGGCATGTTGACAAGAGCTTTCAAGAAAAGAACCCACATCTAGCGAAGTAACTAGAGGAAATCCGCAATACTGAAGCATCATTCAAAGGATTTTCTATTCGAAGTATCCCTCGAGCAGATAATCAACTTGCAGACATTCTAGCAAAAGCTGTAGCCGGTGCATTGGACCTCTCGGAGGGTGCTTTCTATGAAGAACTAGTCAAGCCTACAGTCAATCAATTACCCTCCACAGAAGTCCTTTGCATTCCAGCTGCAGATTGGCGGGCTCCTATAATGGATATCTTGCAAGGTAGCGCAGATTCTTCAGAGGGTCCGGATTTCCGAAGGTTACAAGCAAGGGCTCGAAATTATAAACTTGTCAACGGAATGTTGTACAAAGCCGGGGTTTGTTCTCCTCTACTCCGGTGCATCTCCCAACCTGAAGGCCAATACATACTTTGGGACATTCACGAAGGTTTATGTGAAAGCCACCTAGCCCCTCGTGCTCTAGTAGGCAAGACACTTCGGCAGGGGCTCTACTGGCCGACTATTGTAAGAGATGCGGAGGAGTTGGTTCGAACCTGCCAAGGATGCCAGTGGATGGGAAGACGAAGCCACCGTCCGCCAGTACCACTTCAAGTTATTGCCCCGGTATGGCCAATGGCTCGGTGGGGTATGGACCTCATCGGCCCTTTTCCAATGGCCAAAGGCAACTTGAAGTTTGCAGTGGTAGCAATCGAATATTTTTCCAAGTGGGTCGAAGCAGAACCCTTGACAGCTATCACTTCAAGGAATGTGCAAAAATTTTTCTGGCAAAATATTATATGCAGGTTCGGAGTGCCAAGGGAGCCAACTGTGGATAATGGAACCTAGTTCGAAGCTGGCACATTCAAAGAATTTTGTGAAGAACTGGGCATTAAGTTATGCTTCGCAGTAGTGCACCATCCACAGTCCAACGGAGCTGTCGAGCGAGCCAACGGGAATATTCTCTCCCGTCTTAATCAAAGGATTGTCGGGTTGGCCAAGGGGCTGTGGGTCGAAGAGCTTCCCAAGATTTTGTGGTCCATTCGGACAACTCAAGCCAGGTCCACAGACTTTACCCCATTTAGACTACTATTCGGAGATGAGGCCATGACTCCTACTGAGCTCAGGGGTGGATCCCTTCGTGTAGTGCAACACGGAGATGAAGATGAGAGGAACACTTCGCTGGACTTGTCAGAAGAAACAAGGCTTCGAGCTGTCACCAATCTAATGAAGTACCAAGATCAAACAAAAACATGGTATGACCCGAAGATAAAGCTGAATGAGCTTAGACCAGGTCATTTAGTTTTGCGAAGTGTAATAGCCCCGGGGAAACTAGGAAATAAATTGGAAGGACCATATATCATCCTACGCTCACGGCGCCCCAGATCATTTAAATTAGCTAATTTAGAAGGGGAAGAATTGAAACATGCATGGCATGCGGAGCACCTTAAGCGTTACTACGCTTAGGGGCTCCTTGTAATCAATTGTAAAGTTCCTTTTCTAAATAAAGTAAAGGTTCGAATCTTGTTTGCTCTTCGAATATCCCTTACTCCTTGTGGACGCACAAGGAGGATGGAGATGCTTGTGGAGTCAAGCATCTTTCAAAGGACCCGGGCAACAACCTGCGGACCATTAGTTCAAGGGCCTCGATGCCAGCCTACGGATTCCAGGCTCCGGCTGGTTAGGATCCGTAGAAGAGTCTAAGGACTTTAAAAATAAATAGATTTCCGGCCTCTGGGTTCGAAGCATCTGTAAAAGAGCTGAAGGTGGCCAGCCTACGGATTCCAAGCTTCGGCTTGTTAGGATCCATAGAAGAGTCTAAGGACTTTAAAATAAACAGATTTTCGGCCTCCGGGTTCGAAGCATCTGTAAAAGAGCCGAAGGTGGGCAGCCTACGGATTCCAGGCTCTGGCTTGTTAGGATTCGTAGAAGAGTCTAAGGACTTTAAAAATAAACAGATTTCCGGCCTCCGGGTTCGAAGCATCTGTAATAGAGCCGAAGGTGGCCATCCTATGGATTCCAGGCTCCAGCTTATTAGGATCCGTAGAAGAGTCTAAGGACTTTAAAAATAAACAGATTTCCAGCCTCTGGGTTCGAAACATCTGTAAAAGAGCCGAAGGTGGGCAGCCTACGGATTCCAGGCTCCGGCTTGTTAGGATCCGTAGAAGAGTCTAAGGACTTTAAAAATAAGCAGACTTCAGACCTCTGGGTTCGAAGCATCTGTAAAATAGTCGAAGGTGACCAAGCAATAAGGTTTCAAGGCTAAGGCCAATGAGACACTTTTAAAGTCCTAAGCGACTAGTATAGGAGTCTGCATATATAAATTCAGCTCTGAAACTTACAAAAATCATAATACGAACGTATGGTTCGAAGAACTCTACGAAAAAGTAGACTATGGTTATTAAGTGTCGAGCGAAGCATCGGATTGTTGTGCACGTCATTATGTCTGACGGACCTTATTGCAACGCGTAAGGTCCCCCACCCACAAGGAGGGGTAGGAGGGTAAAGAACAACAAGATGCTTCCGGTGCAATTCATATTAAATTGTCATATTTTTACATCAAGAGAAATTTTGGTCTAAGCCTAGGTAAAATCGGAGACCCGTTCGGCCTCTAGAGCTACCTCTACGACTACTTTGACCTTCGGAGCTTGAAGCCGCCGAGATTGTCTTTTTAGTCCGAATGCTTCTTTTCTTCTTCGAAGCTCACAGTTTCTTCTACTCCTCTTGAAGCTCGGCCCAAGTTAGAAGCCTTTCAGAGTTAGCCTTCGCAGGGTCTTCGGCCTGATACTCTGAGTCGGACCAATCTATATACTCGAAGGATGAAGATGTCTTCTCTTTTTCCTCCTCCTTGATGTAAGTTAAGATTTCTTGACAAACTTCGAGGGCTACCTCTCCCTTACCTCTGTGAGGAACAGAGAAGCAGGAATGGCGGTAAGGCCGTAAGCTCTCAAGGACTGACCATTGCCAACGGAGTCCTTCGGTAGTTTCCAGTATTTTGAAGTCAGGCTCTGAAGGACATGATAGAACCTAAAAGAATAAAACACCCAAACAAGTTCTTCGTTTATAAACTTTTCATTAATGCAAGAGGCTTTACAAGATTTCTTATACATGATTAAGCGCCCTATGAGCCCTGCGGGTCGGATGGCGGAGCAGGAGGCGTAGGAGCCAGCGAAGCTGGAAGCGGCGACCTTGTTTGTGCTTGCTTTTGCCGACGGGCCTCGTTGATCCAGGCTTTAGCTGCAGCCTTGTGGTCTTTTTTCCAGGTTGACCGGAAAACTTCCCAAGCCGAGGCTACATATGGCGAAGGATGC
Organism: Zizania palustris; assembly: GCA_019279435.1. Lineage (NCBI taxonomy): Eukaryota > Viridiplantae > Streptophyta > Magnoliopsida > Poales > Poaceae > Zizania > Zizania palustris. The sequence goes on from JAAALK010000288.1 coordinate 33,652,186, forward strand.
AACAAGCCCTCAGAGGCGAAGCTTCCAGGTGTCGAACCCCTGACCGGAGTGATAGGGATTCGAAGGACTTCGATATCGCCACTTGAATCTTTTTCAGCTTCCGATCGAGGGACTTGCTGGCCGCAACAGAAGACGAAGGGCACATGGTGCCAAAATACTCCAAGGTACCCTGAAGGGCATCCAAGGTACGCTCCACTATAAGGGCATTCTTCTTTTCTGCCGCCTCCAGCCCCACAGCAATAGCAGATACTTCGGCCATCTGGGAGAGAAGGGAGCTTTTCTGAGCCATCGCCTGCTTAAGAGAGCCTTAGAGCTCTACCATTTGAGTACTCGAGGTAGCCGCCACCTGCCGGAGCTTCTCGACCTCCGCTCGGAGCACCAATCACTCGATTTCAGCTTCTTGGGCCGAAGTACGGAGTGTGCCACTGTTCTGCTTTTCAAGCCGGAGGGCTTCGTCGGCCGCAACCCTAGCCCTCCGTTCTTCAAGGAGCTCTTCCTCCAACCGAAGTGCTTTCTCTTTGGAGTCTTTAAGCGCGGTTTAGAGGGTGTTAACCTTCCTCTAGAGGCGATTAGTTTCGACTTCGTTGGAAGTCGCTGCCGCTCTAGCAAGGACAAATTGTTGCAAGAGAAGCAAGTACCAAGCATTTACATTTGATAATTGGAGATATTTGTGGTACTTCTTATACCTGAAGGGCAGCCCTCTCGAGGGCTAAGTTAAGCTCCGGGGCCCTGGCTTCGCTGAAGACGGAGACCAAGTCGGAGTTGACGACTTCCTGGCCTTTCTCCGCCAAGGGCTCCAGAAGCGCCCGGAGACCCGTCCGTTGCTCTAGGAAAGGAGCCTGCAAAGGAAGCCAAGACAAAGCTTGGAGGTCATCTACCATGGCCTCTTCCTCCGAGTTGCTTGCTGAAGGCTCATTGGAAGAGGGTGTTGTCATCGGAGCAAGAGGCAACCCGAGGCTTGACATGCTTTTCCCCTCCCCGGCACGAAGGCTGGAGGCTCGACTCCGGCGGAGGTAGCTCCTCCTTCGGTGGCTGTCCCTTCGACCGGAGCCATGTCGGCGGAGCCAGCCCCTGCCACCATAGCCGCGTAGGCGGAAACGACCCCTGCCACCGGAGCTAGGGTGTCTAGTGGAGCCGAGGTGTCCATTAGAGCCCCGACCCCAGAAGAGGCTGGAGCTTCGTTTACAGCCGGGGCTTCGTCGCCCTTCGATATACCTGCAGCATCAAGGTATTTGGTGAACATGTACGAGTAAAAATTGTTGCAAGAATTGACCAAGGCAAAAGATTCGAAGTATACCTTCGGAGGCCCCTTGAGGTAAAAGGGTCGAGTCCTCCAGGACTTCGTACATCCTGAGAATCTCGTCGAGGTCGTCCCCCGAAGTCCTCTCGGGTGTAGTTGCCACCGGAGCCGCAGCCTCCGCCGTGATCACCCCAGCTACGGGTGAGTTGGGGGCGACGGTCTCCGGCTCCGAGTTCACAGCAGCGGGTGCTTGAGTGTGTACCGTGTCTGCCTCCGCATCCTCTCGAGCAGAAGCTTCGGTTGGTGCCCCTACTCTGTCTTCTTCACCTTCCAGGAGGTAGTTCTCGAAGTCCTTTGCCAGTTGGATGTCAGAGCCCTTGCTTCCGGAGCCTTTGCTCCCAGAGTCTTCCGAAGCTGAGCTCCGAATGCCCAAGGACGAGGCGGATGAAGCCGGGGTCAGTTGAGGAGGGATCTTCACTACCTTTTTCTTCTTGGCGGGGGTTTTGCCAGCCTTCTTCGAAGGCTCAGCGATGGCTTTCCTCTTCCGAAGGGCTGCTCCAGCTGGGTTGAAATCCGGTAGGGGAGGAGGCACCATTCTGAGGGCTTCCCACACCCTATTGGAGCGCTCCCAGCTTCCCACCAGTTCAATCCTCTTTTGCCTTTCGGCCACCGTAGGGGCTCCGAGGACCCGTTCGGTGGCCCGTGCTATTTGCTCCGGAGCTAACGCCAGTGGAGTCGCTGGAAAAAGGTAACATATTATAAGTATGTTATTTCTTCATCTAACATGTTATTGCAGGAGAGTCGAAGTCTTACCTAGAGTTCGGAGCTCACCCTCCGAAGCATGTTGAAACACTATCGGCCAGTCTGCCCCGAGGGGTGGAATTCGAAGAGCGATGAACTCTTCAGCGAGATCACGCATGCTCATGCGGCTGGCCACCAAAGTCAGTAGCCCTAGCCGTGTTGAGAGCAGGCTAGGGTTCGGTGTAGCTCTGCCTCCTTTTGAAACCAGATCTCTTGGAGGGGTCCAGCGAGGGGGGAGTCCTCTCCGACTTCGGCGTAGAATCACCGAAGGATCCATTTGGTGTACCATCGGTCGTTGATGGCCTTCGCTAGAAAATGCTGGACGTGCTCCCTCCGCAGCTGGAAGTTGATGCTCCCGAAGGCTGTTATCACCTTGGTGTCCCCAGGGCCATCTTGCGGCTTCGGCTGGCAGATGGCTTCGTGGGTGTCGGTGAAGACCTTCGATCGCCCTTCGCATCCTTTGGCTCGGAGCGCCCATTCGAAGATGGCTAGGCGGGTGATAGCGTTGGGGGATAGCTGAGGCAAGGTAATGTGGAACATGTCTAATACCTCAGATAGAAAGTTGATAGCAGGAAGCCCCAAGCCTGCTTCGAAGAAGGCCTCGAAGACCATGACCTCTCCGCTCCATGGGCGCGGAGTTGATTCTGTTACGGGGACTCGATTCCTCATTCCGGACCCCAGCTTCCCCTACACGGCCTCTTCGATGGACTCCGCAGTGCTTGTGTATTAGCCGATGAGGAAACTTTGAGGGATCTTCTTCTTGGATGGCGGGCAGAGCTCCCGGGGGTTCTTGGGCCAGGCGCCTCCCGGAGCTCCCGCCATTGCCGCTACGGCTGAAGCCGCCCACGCTTGCCTCTACGCCAAAGTGCCTGCCGCCGTTGGCACGGTGTGGCTGGTTGATGAAAGTAAGTTTTGGATGCTAAGAACGGTAAAAGGCTCTAGGTAAATTCCAATCCCCTTTTTATAACCTTCCGCTAGTTGCTGTGCTTCGATAACATTCACACTGTAGGTTCAACTTCCGTCGCTGGCAGGTGGGTCCAGGAAGTGAAACGGTGTGAGTCCACCGTAAATTTCGACCGTTACATTTTACAGAGCATAACGGCTACTTGTACAGTAACGGTTCTAATCAAACGGCTCTTCACGACGTTTAGACTTCGTAACGGTTCTCTTTCCCACGAAGTGTTCACATGGTGGTTGTGGACTCGAAGCCGTAGTCCGAACGCTTCGGATCAAAGACCCTTCAGATGACTGTAATGTGTTCAAACTTCTCTAAGTCTCAGAATATGAAAATCTTCCTTGCGTATACTGCTTCCCTTCTTCATAGGTCAAATTCAGAGAAGTGTATTCGAGGGGCTACTGTTGGGGGAAAATTCTTCTCTTTCTGGACTTAGAGATTAATAGTTCGAAAGGACTTATTAGCTCTGGAGCTGATGGGCTCATGCACGAAGGTGGAGGAGTCATTAAGCTGAAGGGTGCTTCGATCTACGCTCCGAAGGAACCCTCCACAGGATATGAGGCTTCAGAATCAAACGACAGGATTGATAAGATGTTTGACTTATATACTTGCTTTGGGTAGATCTTACCATTTTAACCCTGTTTAGGGTACCGAATAGTTTCCACTATGTCGGTTATAATTGAGGGGTAAATAGGTCTTTTCCTTAGACTTTTTTGCCTATAAATACCCCCCTTCTTACCCTGTAATAGGGATCGAATACTCAGCTATTCAATACACATACTCGGACCACTTAAGCTATTATCTAATTCGGAGGCTTGAGATAGTTCCTAAACACGAACTCACTGTTTATTTGTTCTTGATCTTAGAGAACCTGTTAGCGTAATCTTTTACGCCAACAAACATATCAAGCCTATGGTGCATCAATTACCCTCTGCAGAAGTCCTTTGTATCCCAGTCGCCGATTGGTGGACTCCGATCAAGGATGTTTTGCAAAACAGTGCAGTCTTGTCAAAAGGTCTGGATTTCCGAAGGTTGCAAGCAAGGGCTCAAAATTATGAGCTTGTCAACGGAATATTGTACAAAGTCGGAGTTTGTTCTCCCCTACTCCGGTGCATCTCACAACCCGAAGGCCAAGAGACACTTCGAGAGATTCATGAAGGCTTATGTGGCAGCCATCTAGCCCCCCGTGCTCTAGCGGGAAAGACACTTCGACAGGGGCTCTATTGGCCAACAATTGTAAGAGATGCGAAAGAGTTAGTTCGAACCTGCCAAGGATGCTAGTGGATGGGTAGACGGAACCACCGTACACCAACACATCTTCAAGTCATTGCCCTGGTATGGCCAATGGCGCGATGGGGAATGGATCTCACCGGCCCTTTTCCAATGGCAAAAGGCAGCTTGAAGTTTGCAGTGGTAGCAATTGAGTATTTTTCTAAATGGGTCGAAGCTGAACCCCTAACTGCTATCACTTCAAGAAATGTGAAAAAATTCTTTTGGAAAAACATCATATGCAGGTTCGGAGTACCAAGGGAGTTAACTGTGGATAATGGCACTCAGTTCGAAGCTAAACCCTTTACAGCTGGTTTGGGAGCCCACAATCCCGGCCCATTCCGAATGGGCCTTGATTTTGAAATAAAATCCCGACCCATCCCCAGGGAATGGGTCGGGATTGTTGGCTCCCAAACAGGCCCTTAGAGAGTTTTGCAAAAGGCTGGGCATCAAGTTATGCTTCGCAACTATTCACCATCCTCAATCCAACGGAGCCGTCGAGCGAGCCAATGGAAATATTCTCTTCGGTTTGAATCACAAGATTGTCGGGTTGGCTAAGGGGCTATGGACCGAAGAGCTCCCTAAGATTCTATGGTCCATTCGGACCACTCAAGCCAGGTCCACAGGCTTCACCCCATTTAGGTTGGTATTCGAAGATGAGGCCATGACTCCAACAGAGCTCAAAGGTCGATCCCTCCACGTAGTGGATCATGGAAATGAAGATGAAAGAAACACTTCGCTAGACTTGTCAGAAGAAACAAGGCTTCGAGCTGTCGCCAATTTGACGAAGTACCAAGACCAAATGAAGGCATGGTATGACCCGAAGATAAAAGCTAGCTCCGAGGAAGCTAGGAAATAAATGGGAAGGACCATATATTATCCTACGCTCGGGGCGCCCCGGGTCATTTAAATTAGCTAATTTAGAAGGGGAAGAGTTGAAGCATGCATGGCATGCATAGCACCTTAAACGTTATTATGCTTAGGGGCTCATTGTAATCAATTGTAAAAGTACCTTTCTAAATTAAATAAAGATGGAGGTTCAAATTATGCTTACTCTTCAAATATTCCTTACCCTTGGTGGACGCATGAGGAGAAAAGAATGCTTGCGGAGGTAAGCATCTTTCAAGGAACCCAGAAAATGGCCTTTGAACCATTGATTCAAGGATTCCGTAAAAGAGCCAAAGGTGGTGAGCCTACGGATTCCAGGCTCCGGCTTGTTAGGATTCATAGAAGAGTCTAAGGACTTTAAAAGAACAGATTTTCGGCCTCCGGGTTTGAAGCATCTATAAAAAGAGCCAAAGGTGGTCAGCCTACGGATTCTAGGCTCCGGCTTGTTAGGATCCGTAGAAGAGTATAAGGACTTTAAAAGAACAGATTTCTGGTCTCCGGGTTCGAAGCATCTGTAAAAAGAGCCGAAGGTGGCCATCCTATGGATTCCAGGCTCTGGCTTGTTAGGATCCGTAGAAGAGTCTAAGGACTTTAAAATAACAGATTTCCGGTCTCCGGGTTCAAAGCATCTGTAAAAATAGCCGAAGGTGGCCAGCCTACGGATTCTAGGCTCCAGCTCATTAGGATCCATAGAAGAGTCTAAGGACTTTAAAAGAACAGATTTCCGGCCTCCGGGTTCGAAGCATCTGTAAAAGAGTCGTAGGTGACCAAGCAATAAGGTTTTAAGGTCGCGACCCAATGAAACACTTTTAAAGTCCTAAGCGACTGCTATTGGAGCCTACAAGTGTAAACTTAGCCCCGAAACTTATAAACATCATAATACGAATGTACAGTTCAAAGAACTCTACGAAAGAGTGAAGTATGATTACCAAGTGTTGTGTGAAGCATCGAATTGTTATATCAATCATTGTGTCCGATGGACCCTATCGCAACGTGTATGGTCTACCACCCACAAGGAGGGGCAGGGGAGTAAGAAATAGTCAAGAGATGCTTCCAAAACAAATTATATTAATTGGATAATCATATTGTATTACATCAAGAGAAATTTTGGTCTAAGCCTAGATAAAAACGGAGACCCCTCCGACCTCTAGAGCTATTTCTAGGACCGCCTCGGTATTTGGAGCCCAGAGTCTTCAAAACTTTTCTCTTAGTCCGAGTGCTTTTCTTCTTCGAAGCTCGCAGTTTTTTCTACTCCTCTTGAAGTTCAGCCTAGGACAGAAGTCTTTCGGAGCTACCCTCTGCCGGGTCTTCAGCTTGGTACTCCGAGTCAGACCAATCTATGTATTCGGAGGACGAAGATGATACTTCCTTATCCTCTTCCTTAATATAAGCTAAGACTTCACGATGGACTTCGGGTGCTATTTCCCCTTGATCTCCTCGAGGAACAGAGAAGCGTGAGCATCGGTAGGGCCTTAAGCCTTCGAGGACAACCCACTGCTAGCAGAGCCCTTCGCTAGGCTCTAGTACTTCGAAGTCGAGTTTCGGAGTGCATAGCAAAACCTAAGAATAAACATCCAAGCAAAGACTCCTCGTTTATAAACTTTTCATTCATATAAAAGGCTTTACAAGATTTATTGTACATGCTTAAGCGCCCTATAAAGTTAAACCTGCGGGTCGGCTGGCGGAGCAGGAGGGTTCGGAGCCGGCGAAGTCGGAGCTGGAGGCTTCATCTGATCTTGCTTCTGCCGGCGAGCCTCATTGATCCAAGCTTTAGCTGTAGCTTTGTGGTCTGTTTTCCAGATTGCCCAGAAAGCTTCCCAAGCAGAGGCTACATTCAGAGAAGGACAAAGCAAGTCTTCATCGGCGAAGCCTGCAGGCGTTGAACCTCCGACCGGAGCAACATAAATTCCAAGGGCTTCGACATGACGAAGGACTCCAATTCCGGCTACCTGCCTGGAGATCTCTCCGTAGCGGATCCCGGAGCCCTTCATCAACTTCGTTGCTGGTTGGATCATCTTCAGCTTCTGCTCGAGGGGCTCGCTCGCCGCTGTTGAAGACGAAGGGCACTTCGGCTATTCTTGATAGCAGAGTGCTCTTTTGGGCCAGCGCTTGTTGGACTGAGTCTTGGAGCTCCACGAGTTGAGCGCTGGAATCTGTTGCTGCTTGCCGGAGCTTCTCGATCTCCGCCCTAAGCACCACACACTCGGCTTCGATCTCTTGGACCGAAGCCTTGAGTGCAGTGTTGCTCTGTTGCTCAGCCTGAAGTGCTTCGTCGGTGATAGCCTTGGCCCTCCGCTCCTCGAGGAGCTCTTCCTCCAGTTGTAGTGTTTTGCCCTCGGAGCCTTTGAGGGCGGACTAGAGGGTAGTAAATTCCTTTTGAGCCGAGTAGTTTCGAGCTCATTGGAAGTCACTGCTGCTCTAGCAAGGACGAATTGCTGCAAAAAAGCAAAGTAAGTACCAAATAATTTCATTCATTAATTGAATACACTTGCTGTATGTTGCATACCTGAAGGGCATCCCTTTCGAGGGCCAAATCGAGCTCCAGAGCTCTGGCTTCGCTCAAGATGGAGACTAGTTCAGAGCTCGTGACCTCTTGGCCTTTTTCCGCCAAGGGTTCTAGAAGCGTTCGGAGCCCTGTCCATTGCTCCAAGAACAGAGCCAACAGAGGAAGCCAGGACAGGGCCTGACGGTCATCTACCACAGCCTCCTCCTCCAAGTTGCTCACCGAAGGGTCGTTGGAGGAGGGCGTCGGCGTCAAGGTAGGGAGGGGGCCGAAGCTCATCATACTCTTGCCCCTCCCTAGCATAAAAGCTGGAGCTGGTACTTCGGCTAGAGTAGATCCTCCTTCAATTGTTGCCCTCTTGGTCGGAATTACTTCGCCCGAGACATCTCCAGTCATCGGAGCCACTACATCAGCCGGAGCCTCAACTCCGAGTGAAGCCGAAGCTCCACCGGTGATCGGAACCATGCCGCTCCTCGACGCACCTACAAAAGTTAATGTATTTAGTGAATAGTTGTATGGTAATCGTTGCAGGAATTTCAAAGGCAAAGGCTTCGAGGTATACCTTCGTCCATGCCTCGAGGAAGGATTTTGGGGTCCTCTAGAACTTCGTACATCCGAAGATATTCTTCGAGGTCATCCCCCAAAGTTTGCTCCGATGCAGTTGCTGCCGAAGCCCCAACCTCCGGCACTACTACTCTGGCCATGGGTGAGTTAGGAATTGCTAACCCAAGTTCTAAGCCGACTGCGGCAGGCTCGGAGGAGTGTGCTGCATCAGCTCCTGCAGCTTCTCGAGGGGGGTCTCCAGCTATGGCTGGAGACTCGTCCTCGCTATCTTGCAAAAGATAGTCTTCAAGGGCCTTCCTCATCTGGACGTTGGAGTCATTTTCTTCTAAGCCCTCCGAAGAGGATCTCTGAATGTCTAGAGAGGAAGGCGAAGACATCGGAGATGCTTGAGGAGGAGGCTCCGTTGTCTTCTTCCCCTTCTTGACAGGGGTCTTGGCGGCCTTTTTGAGGGCTCGGGTGTGGTTTTCCTCCTCCGAGGGGCCACTCCAGTTGAGTCGAAGTCTGGCAGAGGAGGCTCCATCCCAAGAGCACTCCACACCCTGTTGAAGCGCTCCTAGCTTCCCACCAGCTCCACCCTTCATTGTTTCTCCACCACTGTAGGGGCTCCGAGCACCCGTTCAGTGGCTCTTGCAATCTGTTCCAAAGCTAGAGCCAAAGGAGCCACTGAAAAGAGGTAGCATTCCATTAAGTATGTTATCTGGTTTCTAATATGTTAATGCAAAAGGTGCGAAGGCTTACCTAGGCTTTGAAGCTCCCCCTCCGAAGCATTTTGAAAAGCAATTGGCCAATCAGCTCCGAGAGGAGGGATCCAGAGGGCTATGAATTCCTTCACCAGATCCTGCATGCTCATGCGGCTAGCTATTGAAGAAAGTAACCCAAGCCGCGTTGAGAGCAAGCTTCGGTTCGGAGTAACCTTAGCCTCCTTCCAGTACCAGATTTCTTGAAGGGGCCTTACGAGGCTGGAATCCTCCCCGACTTAGGTGTAGAACCACCAAAGGATCTAGTTGGTGTACCACCGATCATTGATGGCCTTCACCGGGAAGTGTTGCGTGTACTCCTTCCAAAGTTGGAAGTTAACACTTCCAAACGCCATTAACACCTTGGTTTCTCTGGGTCTGTCTTGAGGCTTCGGCTGGCAGGAAGCTTCGCGAGTAGCGGTGAAGGCCTCTGATCTCCCTTCGCACCCTTCTGCCCGAAGGGCCCACTCGAAGATAGCCAATCTTGCTATGGCGTTGGGGGACAACTGCGGCAAGGTAATGTGGAACATGTCGAGTACCTTCGCCAGGAAGTTGATCACAGGAAGTCCTAGTCCGGCTTCGAAGAAAGCCTCGAAGACCACCACTTCTCCGCTCCGTGGCCTCGGGGTTGTCTCTGTTCTAGGGACTCGTGTCCTCATGTCAGGGCCCAGCTTCCCGTTCACCACTTCTTCGATGGAGTCCACGGTACTCGCCGATTGCCCGAGGATGAAGCTCTACGGCAATTGCTTCTTGGATGGTGGGTGGAGCTCCCGAGGGTTATTTGGCCAAGAACTCCTCGGAGCCCCTGCCATGGCCGCCACTGCTGATGCCACCAATGCTTGCCTCTGCGCTAGAGTTCCCACCGCAGCCGGCACCATTGCGATGGTCCTCGCCATCGATTGGTTGCTCAGAAGGTTGGGGAAAGTTAGGAGGTTGAAGAAAGGAAGCTTAAAAGAAAAGCTCTATAAAAAATTCGGATGAGCCTCGGCTCCCCCTTTTATAGCCTTTCCGCTAGTTACTGCATTTCGAACATGCGTTCACATTGCAGGTTCGGCTTCTATCGTTGACAGGTGGGACCAGGAGGTAAAAAGGTGTGAACCCACGGTAAAGTTTTGACCGTTACTTTTTTCGGGAGCCTAACGACTACTTGAAAGGTAACAGCTCAAAATTAATGGCTCTTCACGATGTTTCTCCTCCACAATGGTTCATTTCCCTGCGAAGCGTTCACACAGGAGTCCCAGTTCAAAGCTTTCGACGGACATACTTCGATGTCAAAGACACTTCGAATAGCTGTAATACCTTCAAATTTTTCTAAGTCCCTGAATATGAAAATATTTCTTGCGTATACTGCTCTCCTGCTACACAGGTTAAATTGGAGAAGCATATTCGAGGGGCTACTGTTGGGGGGAAATACTTCATCCCGAGGGCTTTTAAGATCAAAAGGCAAAGATAATTCATCAGCATCGAAAATAAAGTTCATGTCCAAGTTGATGAAGTTTCCAAGCCGAAGGGTACTTCGAATCCTAGTTCGAAGGTATCCTCCGAAGGCTCCATCTCTACAGTGGAAAAAAACAAGACTAACGAGACATCTGCCTTATCTATCGTCTATAGTTAGATTTTACTATTTTAGCCCTATTCGGGGTACCGAATAGTTTCCACTATGTCGGTTGTAATTGAGGGGTAAAAAGGTCTTTTCCTTAGAGTTTTTACCTATAAATACCCCCTTTCTACTCTGTAATAGGCATTGAATACTCAGATATTCAATACACAACTTCGAACTACTTCGAACTATTATCTTATTCGGAGGCTTGAGCTAGTTCATTTCACAAACTCATTGGTTGTTAGTTCTTAATCTTAGAGAACCTGTTAGCGTAATCTTTTACGCCAACACTCATCATCACCAGAAAGCTCAAAAGAAGGAGTAAGCGAAGGCATGGACTCATCAAAGAAACCTCGCATGTCTCGACAAACTTATGGGAGTCGAGGTTCCAAACACGGAAGCCTCGAGAATGCAAAATGTAACCAAGAAAAACTCCATCCCAGCAACGAGACTCAAACATGTCAAATGCCCTCCCTTATTGAGCACAAAGCACTTGCAGCCAAACGCCCGCAAGTGGCTCACCTTAGGCTATCTACGAAACCACAACTCATATGATGTCTTACCTAGGTAAGCTCTAAGAAAAGTGCGGTTGGCAAGATAACACACCGTGTTCATGGCTTCAGCCCAAAAGCGCCTAGGAGTCCTATGCTCTATGCTCATCAAGCATTGTCCTAGCCATCTAGACCAATGTGTAGTTCTTTCGTTCCACAACGCCGTTCTGTGGGGGAGTGTAAGGAGCAGAAAACTGGTGCTCAAGACCTTGATCACTACAGAAGCTGATGAACTGAGAATTCTTGAACTCAGAGCCGTTGTCAGAGCAAATTGCTCGCATCCGACCATTGTTCTCATTCTTCAGCTTCAGGATCAGATCATGAACAAACTGAAAAGCCTCATCCTTAGACTCCAGAAAGAAAACCCACGAGAATCGAGAAAAGTCATCAACAATCACAAGTGCGTACCACTTCTCACCGACTGAATGTACCCAAGCTGGACCAACAGTATCCATGTGTAACAGCTCTCCCGGGTACGAAATCATCACCTGAGTAACAGATGTGTGAGAAGCAGCAACCATCTTCTCATGATGATAGGGATGGCAAACTAGATCCTTCTCCATCTTAAGCTTGGGCAATCCTCAGATGAGGTCCATAGAGCTCAATCTGACTAGCAGATCAAAGCTCAAATGACCCAACCTCCTAGGCCACCTCTAGAGCTCAAAAGAGGATCCTAGCAATCAAACAACGAGAAGGGCCAAAAGAACTAGAGAAATCAATCCGAAAAACCTTACCGAAGGGTAAGATCTGGCAAACTAAAGATCCTCTAGAATCAACAACAGAAGACATGCCCTTCTTAAAACGCACCTCTAAGGCCTCCTCAAGAAGTTGCGAAATAGAAACCAAATTGAAACCCAAATTTCCAACCAAAGTAATATTCTTCAAGGAGAAATGCTTAGAAATTCGAACTGAACCAATGCCATGTACCTTCCCTTGACCATTGTTCCCGAATGTGATGTACTCCTTAGAGCATGGGGAAGTGAGGCTGGAGACCATTTGCAATGTCCTGTAATATGGCAAGAGCATCCTGAATCCATGATCCATACATCCTATATGCCTCGATCCTGCAATATCAATGGTCATAAGAGGGAGCAAACGATCTGACACTAGGTTTAGCAAAAGAGCTAAACCAGTGTCGAGCCATCTGCTCAAAAGAAGGAAAGCAGAAAGAATCATAAGTGGCTGGACCAAAACGCGGCTCAAAGCACGGTCCTCTGTTCTACCTAAAGTCTCGGTCACGAGGTCCAAAGCCGTATCCAGAATGACCTAGAGCTCTGCCGGAGTGAAAACCACCCTCCGCGGCATGGGCACGAAAGCCATCTGCTCTACCACCACCTACACGACGTGTCCTGGCCTCTAGCCTCTCTCTGCGTCGAGGGACTCTTTGTCTACCACCCTGCTGGTAGAACTGCTCTTGCTCACCTAGAGCTCTCTCTGCTCTCTCAACCCGCTTCCTCCTGAAGCAAAACTCCTCAAGATGCCCATCTCTCTGACAGAACTCACAATGATAGGCGGGCTTCTTTGGATGTGGTTGAGGCTTGGGTTTCTTGGGCTTGGTGGTGTTGGGTGTATGCTCTTTGGTGTGAGAGGATCCAAGTAGAGAGTCAAGAGAAGTGTGGAACTGCTTGGCCTTCGGGATCCAGATAGGCTTCTAGGGTGGAGCTTTAGGTTGTTCTTGGAACACTCCATCTTTGGGCTAACAGTCCTGAAAAGACTTAGTGGAGTGAGTCTTGGAATATCTCTGCTCTGGAGTCATCTTACTCCACTCCACTACACAACTTAGGGCACTCTCAAAGTCAGCCTTGGTGTAGGTGTAACCTACTCCAAACCCATCCTGCCTCTTGAACTACTGGATCATCATACCGAGCTGTGGCTCTCTAGCACTCACCCAACTCAGGATCTATCGAAGGTAAGAGTTCTCATTCTGAGCATCAACTAGCTCCTCTCTAAGGTAGATAGAACCTCCACTTGAGACAGACAGACCTCACACTCTTCATCAACTTGGACAGACTTCTCAGCTTTCAACTTGATTAGTTCCAACCTTGGAGACAAGCAGTTCTCACAAACAGTGGGTGGAACTGACAATGTCTCAAGCTCAAGCTTAGTCTGCTCTAGCTCAGCTATGACTCTCTCTAACTAGCCCAATTGCTCATCTCCCTTCTCTCTCAGCTCAGATAGACCAAATAAGTGGGATGGACAGTCTCTACAGGGCACGACGACAGTGGCATGAGCATCTTTTAGCTCCAGCTGAGCGCTTTCAAGCTCAGTGGCCAAAGCGTCTCTCTCATCTACCCTCTCTGTGTACCTGGACTTTAGAGCCGTCAGGTCACACAACAGCACCACGCAGTTAGGGCACTCACTACTCTCACCCAAGCAAGGGAAAGAAGATAGACTCTCAATCTTGCCATTGGCCATGGCAAGCTCACTCTCAAGCTCATCTATCTTCTTCTTAGCCCCTCTAAGAAGTTTCTCCCGATATCTTAACTCCTGACGATTCTCTTCAAGTAATTCAACGACTTATTGTTCATTAGAAGATACATTCTTATCGTCGTCATCGTCGGAGTTATCGAGGAGCCCTTATCTTCCTTATCCCCAAGTGCCATTGAGCAGACACTCTTGCGGGATCTTTGGTTGTGGTGCGAGCGGCTCTTTGGCTTGTCCTCGAAGGTCATGAAGCAGAAGCCCGCCGGATCATCCTTATCCTTCCCCTTCTTGATCACAATCTCCTCATTGCTTGAGCTTGATGAAGAGGAAGAAGATGATGATCTCTTGGAGTATCTTCTCTCCATCTCGGTGAAGAAGGCTTTGTCTCGCTTCTTGTTCTTGCGCCGGTAGTCCTTCAGGGCCTTTCGAAAGAACCTCGTCTTGGGCTTGCCCTTTGTGAAGGTGGAGTTGTCGTGCTTGTTGGAGTCATAGGAGCCACCGCTGGTGCCCTTCTTGTGTGTGTTCCGCTTTGGGCAGTCGGCGATGAAATGACCTGGATCACCACACTCAAAGCAACCATGTTTTGTGCCATGTCATTTGAACATTCTTTTATCATAGACACGATGAACATGGCTATTGAAAAGACAAAGGTCATCATCTTCTAGCAAATCCAATTGGTCCTCAGTGATAGACATCACAGAGGACAAAGCACAACTCAAAGCAGCAGGATCAGCAGAAGGTGTCACAAGGGCCAGGGTTTTCGATCCAGAACCAGTGAGATTTGATCTCAACTGGATATCAACCTCTGATGCCTTGAGCTTGCTGAAAAGCTCTGTGATAGTCAAGGTATCATAGGAAGCTCTCTCAACAATAAAGTATACGTTGATCTCCTAGATCTTAGGGTCCAAGGTATGAAGAACCTTGAGCGCCTATTCATGATCCGAGACTAGCTGATCACGATCGGCTTTGTTGGCCCGAAGCTTGTTAACGATCGACTGAATACGACCAAACAAAGCTTTAAAAGTCTCAGTGGAGTGAGTCTTGGGATATCTCAGCTCTGGTGTCATCTTACTCCACTCCACTGCATGACTCAGGGCACTCTCATAGTCAGCCTTGGTGTAGGTGTAACCTACTCCAAACCCATCCTGCCTCTTGAACCGCTGGATCAACATGCCGAGCTATGGCTCTCTGGCACTCACCAAACTCAGGATCTGATGGAGGTAAGAGTTCTTGTTATGAGCATCGGCTAGCTCCTCTCTCAAGGAAGCTAGCACCTCCACCTGAGATAAGCATATCTCACACTCTCTATCAACTTGGACAGACTTCTCAGCTTTCAGCTTGATTAGTTCCAATCTCAGAGATAGGTAGTTCTCACAAACAGTATGTGGAACTGACAATGTCTCAAGCTCAACTTTAGTCTACTCTAGCTCAGCTCTGACTTTCTCTAACTCACTCAACTGCTCATCATTCTTGGCTCTCAGCTTAGCTAAAATAGCTAAATGTGATGAGAAGTCTCCATAGGGCATGATGATAGTGGCATGAGGATCTTTCATCTCCAGCTGAGTGCTCTCAAGCTCAATGGCAAAAGCGTCTCTCTCATCTACCCTCTCTGTGTACCTAGACTTCAAGGTCGATAGGTCACACAACAACACCTCACAGTTAGGGTACTCACTGCTATCACCTAAGCAAGGGAAAGAAGATAGACTCTCAATCTTGCCATTGGCCATGGCAAGCTCACTCTCAAGCTCATCTATCCTCTTCTTAGCCCCTCTAAGTAGTTTCTCCCTATATCTCAACTCCCGATGATTCTCTTCAATTAATTCAACGACTTCTTGTTCATAGGAAGATACCTTTTCATCGTCGTCATCATCGGAGTTATCGGGGGAGCCCTTGTATTCCTTATCCCCAAGAGCCATTGAGCAGATGCTCTTGCGGGATCTTCGACTTTGGTGCGAGTGGCTCTTCGGCTTGTCCCCGAAGGCCATGAAACAGAGGCCAGCCGGATCATCCTTGTCCTTCCTCTTCTTGATCATGATGTCCTCATCGCTTGAGCTTGATGAAGAGGAAGAAGACGATGATCTCTTGGAGTAGCTTCTCTCCATCTCGGCGAAGAAGGCCTTGTCTCACTTCTTGTTCTCACGCCGGTAGTCCTTCAGGGCCTTTTGAAAGAACCTCGTCTTGGGCTTGCACTTTGTGAAGGTGGAGTTGTCATGCTTGTTGTAGCCGTAGGAGCCACCGCCGGTGCCCTTCTTGTGTGTGTTCCGCTTGGGACAGTCGGCGATGAAATGACCTAGATCACCACACTTAAAGCAACCATGTTTTGTGCCATGTCGTTTGAACATTCTTTTGTCATAGACATGATGACATGGCTATTGAAAAGACAAAGGTCATAATCTCCTAGCAAATCCAATTGGTCTTCAGTGATAGACATCAAAGAGGACAAAGCACAACTCAAAGTAGCAGGATCAACAGAAGGTGTCGCAAGGGCCAGGGTTTTTGAGCCAGAACTAGTGAGATTTGATCTCAACTGGATATCAACCTCTGAGGCCTTGAGCTTACTGAAAATTTCCGCGACAGTCAAGGTATCATAAGAAGCGCTCTCAACAATAGAGGATACCTTGATCTCCCAGATCTTAGGGTCCAAGGTATGAAGAACCTTGAGCACCTGTTCATGATCTAAGACTAGCTGATCACGATCGGCCTTATTAGCCCGAAGCTTGTTAATGATCGACTGAAAACGACCAAACAAAGCTTCAACAGTTTTACCCGAATTTTGTGAGAAGTTTTCATACTCACGCCGATAGGTCTGATAGAGCCTAGCCTTGACCTGAGCTGTCCCCTCATGGTGTGCTTGGAGGGTAGCCTAGATTTCTCGAGCGGTGTCGAGATGGCTAATGCGCTCAAACTCACTGGGACCTAAATCAAAAAACAATTTGTTCACTGCCTTGTTTTTCAGGTCATGCGGAGTGACTATCTCAGGAGTAGTACGCTCTGCAGCCGGAAGCATAGTAAAAGTAGCATGAACACACATATCGCAAATCCCTAAGCTCTGGCTCAATATATAGGCTCGCATGCGAGTCCTCCAATAGTTGTAGCAAAAAACCTCAAGGGACGAAATCTTGCTAGAAGAAGTCATGATCACTACCTTGGGTTAGAACCGGTTAAGGTATGGAAAAACCGTAACCATTCTCTAATACCACTTGTAGGACTAAGAGTAGCGACCAGAGGGGGGGGGGGGTTGAATGGGCGCCTTAAAAATTCTTTCGAATCAATGGACTTCTCCCAACACCCAACGCACCTCAATAGAAAAACAACTGAACAAATCACAAGCACTAAATATAATCTAGCCTAAAACAAACGATGTCCTAATCGAAAAGACACCACCACATTGCTTAAAAGCAGATTAAAACAATTCACAGTACAAATGACATCCCCTCAAAAGTTCCACCAAATAACATATGATTCATCAACCACATACAGATCATACTCAAATCACGTGCAACTTGTAAGTATGAGAAGGCACAATATTTAATGCATTTAATCTTGACAAAAATTAATGCAGGAAAATAAATGTGCTAGGAATTAATACATATATTCTAGAATATTAAGAACTGAAAAACAGTGCACAAAAATCAAGAAATTACTGTTCAAAAATGTAGTCTCCTATTCACGCGTTCTGCCGAACGCCTTGTGTGCATGCGCCCGAGCTCCTGGTCGCCAAAGCCTGTGATGCCTGTGGCTGAGACTCACCACGTGCGGGTCTCAGCAGCACAACTCCCTCGGCCTCGGTTTCTCCTCCCCACTGCCACGCGCTACACACATCTTCAGCGTTCACACGCCACGCTCCGCTTGCTGCACTCTAGCGAGGCCAACCGTAACAGTGGCAGCCCGCCTGATCAGCCAATGACAACACAATGCCAAGCTTTGTTTCTTCTATGTCAACCAGACTCCAAGGCTGCTTGCTCTCTGTGCCGCCCCAACCCTAGAGATTAGAGCCGAATGCCAAGCCACCCGCGTCCAGCAGTGCAGTGTCGCTCTGCTCCAAGAAAACCTTCTCGAGTGGTGACAACTCACAACAGCGAAGTGGTCAGCCGAAGTGGTAAGAACAGACAAGGAATCTGGCGGAAAAACCATGGAAGCAGATCACTGTTGTATCGATTTTCTTGAGAAAAAAAATCAGAGATGGAACCAGTAAAACAAGCAGTATTTCTTCTTAGCACTAGGAAGTTTTGTGAAGTGGCGCTAAAAAACTCTAGAGGCGGCGACAGCGATACAAAGCCAAAACAGTGAACTCCGGCAGAATGGGTGGAAGAGGATATCTAAAAAGTGAACTCTGAATTTTTCATTTGAGTGAGTTAAGAAACCTTAGGGGGTAATTGTGGCCCTATTTATAGGCAGCTCAATAAATCAGGAAAATCCCAATTTACCCTTAAGGTTTTTACAGACGCCTAAATAAACTAGAAAAGACCAAAATGACCTTAGGATTTTTACAGACTCGACTAACACAGACTATGGGCCTAAAAGGCAAAATAGTAAAATCCTAACTAAAGGTAACTTGTCCTGATGCGGAGCTTTTGTAGCAGCTACGGCTTCGCTTCAGGACTGTCAGATCCCCGATGGGCGGTCTTGGATGGCTGCGTCGGTTTTACGCTGAAATCGATAAAGCATCTGCTGTCTTCACACTAGGTACCCAGATTGGGCCGGCCCGATTCCGCAGCCCCCTCAGCCCGGCAATCGCTTGTCGCCCGTTTACCTGGGTCAAACCCGGTCAACATACTAGCGGATCCCCTATCGTTCCTGACCCATGTACCCGGATTGGGTCGGCCCGACTCCGCGGCCTCTCTGCCCGGTAGTCGCTTGCCGCCCATGTACCTGAGTCACACGCCATCAGAATTGAGTACTTGCGAAGTACCACGATGGAATCACACTTCAAAGCCCTCACCAAGCAACTAGGACACAAAAAGCAATTTGTATCCCAAATTTTCAACCAAAGCAACATCTTTGTGAGTGAAATTCGAGTTGATTCTTACCACACCTTTACCTTTCACTCTACTTCTTCGGTTGTTGCCGAAGGTGATTTGCTCCTCTTGCTTGGTTGTGGCGAGGCTGGAGAACCATGCTGCATTTCTGCTCGTATGGTGCGAACAACCTGAGTCCATGATCCACGTGCCCTCCAAGCCTCGGTCTGTCGCCTACACAAAACGAGAAAGCCTCGATTGCTCAGTGCTTGGGTGAGTGAAAATATGATGAGGCATCTAGCACTAAAAGATACGAGCAGTAGGCACAGTAAAAGTAGACTGTCTATGCCCAGGTAAACTGGAGTGATGCAAAGTGCGAGGTCTACCTATATGATGCAACCTAGACGCATGACGAGATCTCCCAACCTGTCGAGGCACAAAGCCACTAACACGAGGTCTAGCACCATATGAAACATGGTGAATACCACGAGGGGCAAAGCCTCTCCGAGAGGTTCGGGGAGCCTCGTAAATAGGACGTGAGTAAAACTCAGACTCATGCATATCTAGAGGAGGGTAATGCATGTCCTGGAATCTCAACGCCTGAGAACGTCGCTCATCCTTGATGGGACCATAGAAAAACCCAACCAAATGACCCCCCGCTGACAGTAAGAACAATGATACACTCTCCTAGGGGCACTCTCATGGGTCATAGGATCAATCCTCATAGGCTCCTTGAGCTTCTGCTGAGGGTTCTTCTTGAGTGGAGGAAGTGGAGTTTTCTTTGGAGGCTGGGTAGGTTTCTTGGCTTTCTAAGGTGTGTCTAACTGGGCTCTTTCTTTCTCTAAGGTAGTGGGTGAGGTAAAAATAGTTTTGTTCTCACTATCTGAAGGGACTCTCTCAAAACTCAATCCTAGAGCTAACCCTGCACTGTCAGCACATATCTTGGTCTTGGCCAAGAGCAAATCCATCCTACCCTTTTCCTCAGTGCATTTGTTAAACACAGAAAGAAGGTATTCATTTTCAGTCATAAGGTTTTCAGCTTGCCCTCTAGCAAAGCTGAGTTGGTCCTTAAGGGTGATACAAGTGGGACAAGTAGGATGCACATCCTTAGAAAACTCATCACTCTCTAATCTCGCCTCTAATTCCTTAACATGCTTGTCTCCCAAAAATTAATGCTATCATTCAATAAAGAACAGTAAGAACAAGCATCAAAGGAAATAGGTCTAGACCACAACACCAAAAGCTGCTTCCGCGTAGTCTCAAGATCAACAATAGTTTGAGCATGCATAGAATTCAACTGAGCAAGCTCACCCATGACAACTGTGCAAGATTCACATTCAACATCATTAAGTTTAGACTTAAGCATGGCATAGTAAGTAGAAACAGATTTTAGCCTAAGTCTAAGGTCTTTTCTCTCCCTAGCAACTTGCACAAGCAATCTATCCTGACAAAGAACTACTTCATTCAGTTCATCTATTTTAAAGAAAAGTTGGTCATAGGATAGTGGTACCTCAGATGAGTCAAGCTCATCGCCGCTGTGAGTGCTGTCTGCCATGAAGCAAAGGCCGGTGAAATCATTTGCCTTCTTCTCCTTCTTTTCCTCCTTCCTTGGAGATTCATCCTCCTCACCAGAGCTCGACTCCTCAGTTGAGGAAGTGTCAATATCGCTAAGAGCCGCGACAAAAGCTCTGGAAGCAGCCTTGGCTACCCTCTTAGGGTGCGTTTGGTTCTGCTGTGAGCTGTGAAAAAGCTGCTGTGAGTTGCCTGCTGTGAAAAAGCTGCTGTGAGCTGCCTGCTGTGAAAAAGCTAAAAGTCGTTTGGTTGAAACTGCTGTGAAAAAACTGCTGTGAGCAGACTGTTTTTTATAACTTACGTAATTTTCATCATTATAATATTCTATACATATATATAAATAGAAAACACTCAACATTGATGCAACTAACTAACTAAAAATATATTAGATAAATAAAAAAGTGCATAGTTCATCTTATAAAGTAACCGACAACCATATATTATCTCATGAAATTGTGCAATGCAATACAAACCATAATAATATTAAATCAATTAAGACACCTTGAATTCATACTATTTATTCTGAACTAAAAAACAGAAAAGTAGAAAAGCAAAAGCAGAAAAGCAGGGTCCAGGCTGCTTCTAAATTTGTACTAGAAAAAGCTGTTTTTTCACAGTAGAAGCAGTTTTGGTAAACCCGTTTGGTTCAGCTTCTGCTTTTTCACAGCAGAAGCAGATTTCAAAAGAAGAACCAAACGCACCCTTAGCCACCTTGCCGCGTTTACCGTTCACATAGGGTTTCCTCTCCTTCTTGTGGTGTTTGGGGCGCTCACTCTCATTGTGGGATCAGAATGGCGACTAGAGGGGGGTGAATAGGCGCCTCGACTCTTTCTCTCGAAGTGATGGCCTAATCAAATCACCCAACGCTCTTCTAAAAACACAAAATCAAGTCTCAATTCAAATAGTACGAAGGTTAAGCTCAAACAAAATCAAAAACTCAAAAATAGCTTTGACTCAAGTTCCTAGACAACACCTATCAGAAATACTCACTCTGGAGATCAATTTCAACTGCAAAATGTAACTCAGATTGTTTTAACTCAATCACAACAGAGATTTAAACAATTTTGAAATTTATCGGACGATTAATAGTAAAGGTAAAATCAGCAAGGCACACTTGATGAATGTTGGTTTAATTTGCAAGTTTCAATTTCAGTTTCATTTTAGTTCAGCATAAACACCTTCAGAATATGATACACATTATGCATCCTGAACAAATAGCTGAAGACTTTGATGCTCCAGATGGTAAACAGGGTTATCGGCACAATTAGAAGACACTATTCACCGTCAAGCAAACCAAACAGGAGCTCCTGCATGAACAATTTTGCAAAACAAATTCAATGAGAGTTCTGTTGCATGGAAAGTTCTGGAAAATCTATATTCAGAATTTGACAAACAACCTAGAACTGAACTAGTACAATTCAGAACATACACATTTAGAAAACTTGACGAGAATACAACACTGCATTTACTGTAGCAGATTCGACAACGGATGTTTCAGACAAACAGATTTAAGCAATTGAACAGGAATACAAGTTAGACTCACTTCAGATTTGAATTCAGCAACCATGTAGCAACCAGATTTGAAACTACAGCAATTACTGCTCAAAATCAGACAACACTTATAATCGTTTCAACCAATGTAACTACAACACAAAAGCAGTATTCATTAATTCAGCACCCATGTAGCAACCAGATTTGAAACTACAGCAGATTTAAGCCAAATAAGAAACCCACACCTAGCCTTTCAGAAAACTAGCAAAAGATCTAAACAGTAATGAATATGAGGGATACAAAATACATGAAACTTGAATTTAAATCAGGAAGTTCATGTAAGTTGATCATAATCTACAACCAAAACTATTCAGGGAACATCTCAATCAAACCCAGAAGAAAACAAGCTAAAAGTCATCTCAGATCATCAGGAGATTACAAAAATTTTGAAGATGAATTCACCTGAAAACTCGCTGAAAAATTTGCTCGGTTGGACAATGAACAGCAACGACGGCACTCTATTCCAGAATCGACAAAACTGGATCTCTATTCACCTGAGTTCTTGCTGAATGCTTCAAACTGCTGGCAATGAGTAACCCTCCTGGAAACTGTAGATAGTCCGGCAAATCTAGAGTTGCTGTTCACGATCAAGTGCACACATCCAAAAACACTAGGATGAACAGCTTTTGCAAGTAAATTTCAATTAGAGTTCTGGTTCATAGAAAGTTCTGGTAAAAAGTAGGCGCTGTTCATGATCATTCAAATATCAGCAAAATGAAAGCTCTTGGTTGAGCCAACACTTGAAATCAGACTGAAAACAGATTCAATCACTAAACTCAGTAACTGAAATTTTTGACAAAGAGCACTTAGATTCAGAATTTTGACCAACTGTAGCAAATTCGGCAACCTCAAGACTTCTTGTACTTCATCATGTAATCCCAGCAAGAACAAATGCCTCGGCAAGAAATCTGTAGCGGAAATGTCAAAAACCAGCAGCGCTGTAGCAGAAATGGCAAAACCAGCAGCGCTGTTCACGATCATGTGTTCATCGCCAGTTCAATTTAGATGGAATCTCTCGGGAAAACAACATCAGAAAAGTTCAAATTAATTTTTGTTGCTTGAAGGTTCTTGATGTTCAAAATGCCCACACTATTCATCTTCATGTGATGCAACAGGTAGTGAAAATTTGGATGAACAGACTTGGCTGAGAAAAACAATTCAGAACTAAAACCTATCCAGATACATCACTTGGGATCATCAAAAGAAATACTCAGTCTCACAGAAACTTGATGCAAATTTCAAAAATGAAACATTCACAACTTGTCCAACAGATCATGTATAAACATCCACATCGAGTTCTGTAGCAAAATTTCAAGAAAAAGGATCTCAAAATCACATTCAACAATATAATTACCTCCAGCGCCGACCTGTCGCTGTAGGACAACTTTGTCGACAAACATGTAGCGACGTCCGGCAAATTTTCAGGTTTCTGTTCACCGTCATGCGATCAAAGCAGGGATTCCCGGATGAACAAAAATTGCAAGAAAAAATCAATTTCAGTTTTGGTTCTACGAAAGTTCTGGCTAAATGAAATGTTCTGGATCCCTCTGTTCGGCCAGCCACAAGGGATATTTATCCACCTACTCCACATTCTAGAAGGCAAATTTTGCACTAAGCCCCTAGAAAGGACTCAAAATACAAAACTCAAAATTACAACAAGAAAAACCCTAATTACTCTAGAAAATTACAAATGACCACTCTTTAGAATATTTTCAGAATATTTGTACTCCAAAAATACTCTAAAAAGTACACACAATGACACTAAAAATTTAAACTAACACTTTGATACTATTTATTGAAATAGTAAAAACGGTAAATGTTTCACCGGTTTTTAGAAAAAACCGACAAAGCCTTTTCAGCTCTTCGACTCGTGACACCGCTTCGCGACTTCGAGCACCAGCAAGCAACTTCCGCTCTCGATCCCCTCAAGCCGCGCGAATGCTTGTCCTGGCCTTCCTCTCGCGAACACGGTCGACACGCCGTCGTAGTCAGCCATCCGTCCGAGTCTTGCTCCGTCTCTTCATGCACTCTTGAGATCTTCTCCAACTTCGCACAGACTCCCTGATCCTCGGCATCAAGCTCCCCGCTCGACCCTTGATCACCCGCCGTCGACAGTCGGTCAGCATCTCCACCCTGCACAAATAATACAAGCCAAAATAAGAACGAAACGCACTACCAAAACCCTCGGTAGCCACACCTTCACTCCACATCGAAACCCTCGATGCACTCCACATACTCTCGACCACTCATCTGCTCAGACGCTCATCCTTGTCAATCACTCATCATCCAGACCAAAACCACCCTTGGTTTCTCAATCTCCCCCTTGATGAGTGCATTGACAACCTCAAAACAAAGACATGATGAGGTAGCAAGTTACGCGCACAAGTGACCATAAAAACTCACAAAAGAGCAAAGCATGTCACTTGGTAAAAGATCTTGCTTGGGCAAAAACCTTATGCAAGGCAAAGCAAAAGCAAAACAAAAGCGCATCGCATCAAGCAAAAGCATCAAAAGCACATCGCATTGCATCAAAAACATTTCAACTCCCCCTTAACCAAGCAATCCAAAGGCCAAAGCATCATGCAGATGATTTCTCGCCCTTTGACAATGCAAGCATCAAGGAGATAAAAAGATGCAGAGAGGGAAAAAAGGGTACAATAGAGATGTGAGCTTCTGAGACATGAGCAACTGCAGTTACAGTACCAACAAGTATTCGCTTTGAATATCATCTTAAAGTACTGAAAGACATCCTCATATGTATACCATCTAAATAAAAGGCATGAGCAAGCATTTTCAGAGTTTTAGCAAATAAAAGCATCACCACTCAGACTAGCATACTAGACATGTCAAGGCATGAGATGCAAAAGCTAAGAAAGCACACACTAGATAAGCGTATCCCACTCCAAGGTGCTTCAGCAAACATGATATGCAATGAATTTTCAATTTTTCATTTTTGTTCCAGGGGTTATTTGCATGTCAACCTTATGCTAACCGACCATGCCAAGCCTAGGTTGAAACCATCAGAAGCTTAAAGCAATGGTCTCGGTATACACTCAATGTCCTGGTTCATACCAAAGTGCTATGGTAAGCCGTCCAGAACAAAGTAGTGCGACAAAGCAAACCCACCTGGCTCTTTTCAAAATTCAGCACACAAAAGCATGAATATCATTCATTTCCATTGTCATTTTCATTCATTTTTCATTTTTTTCATTCAATTTCATTTTCATTTTCATTTTTGATGAACTCATGTTGCGTATCAGCATCCAAGTAAAAAGGACCTAGCTATCATGTGTATAAAAGCTAGCAAAAGCACTTAGACAATCCATGCTATATCCTAGACTAAGCAGTGACCATTTTAAAATTTTCACAAATAAAAGCCATGATCATTTCAATTCTTGGATGAAAACATGCCAAGTAGTCAACAGTATTAAAGATAATAATTCAAAGACATTACAAAGCATGTACTTGTAAAAGCAATTAATCAAATAACAGAAGCTCATGCAATGCTACACAGCTCCCCCTCAAAACATGCTCGTATCTCTTGGATGCTCAGTGAGAGGGTGAGATAAAAATTTCTTTGGAATCCAATAGCACAAAACACGAAATCCAGGCAAAATAGAAAACTGACCATGCACAGAAGATAAACCATGATAAAAAGTGTGTGGTCTAGCAATAAAGCGCGATCCTGGAAAACGACGAGGTCTCCCAACCTGTCGAGCAACAAAGCCTCTTACACGTGATCTATCACCATATGAAGCATGGTGTACACCACGAGGGGCAAAAACACTCTCCTAAGTAGAGAAGTAAAATCTCGAGTACTCAACGCTGGGTTTCGAGATAAGATTCTTAGGTATCCAGCGCCGAACAACCCGAGAAGTAGATAAAGCAGGAGACTGTGTGTGATGAGAATCATACTGCGTATGAGATCTCCTAGCAACTTGCTGAGGTCTCCTAAAATAATTAGGACCAAAATGCCTACGTGGTCTATCATCATACAAGCTACGATATACACCACGATGATCACAACCACTCATATAACCGTAAGGAGCCTCAAAAACAGGATGATAGCGAAAAGCCTACTCATGCATACCTAAAGATGGGTAGTGCATGTCCTAAAAACTCAAAGCAAACGACCGTCACTCATCCCTGATACGACGAAAGCAAAACCCAACCAAATGACCCACTCGATGAAAATAAGAACAGTGATACACTTTCTTGGGTGTGTGGGTATGGGTCTTAGGCGCAAATCTCACGATTTTCTTGGGTTTTGTCTTAGGAGGTTCATCTAAAGCACGAAGAGCTTTCTTTGTCGGTTGGGTAGGATTCTTGGCTTTTTGATCGGTGTCTAACAAGGCTCTCTCTTTCTCAAGGGTAGGGGGAGGAGTGAACACAGTTTCGCTCAAAGTGTTTAGAGTGGATCTCTCATAACCCAACCCGAGAGCTAACCCTGCCCTGTCAGCACATATTTTGGTTTTAGCCAAAAGCAGGTCTATCCTACTCTATCCTTCCGTGCATTTTTCCACTACGGATAGAAGATAGTCATTCTCACATTTCAATTTTTCTCCTTGCTCTCTAGCAAAGCTGAGTTGGTCCTTCAGGTGACGCAAGTCGGACAAGCCGACTGCACATCCTTCGAACACTCAGCACTCTCCAATCTAGTCTTAAGCTCATCGATATGTTTGTCTCTCAGAATAACACTCTCAATCAAAAGAGTGTAGTTTAAGCATTCATCGATGGCATCAAGTCTAGACTCCACCACCATTAGTTGCTTCTGAAAATTTTCAAGTTTTTCAATGTTTTTAGCATGGATCAGCCGCAACTGAGCAAGTTCATCCATAAAAATGAGAGATGACTCATAATCAGCAGTTTTAGATTTAGATTTTAATAAAGCAAGTTCAATAGACAACGATTCAATTTTAAGCTTTTGTTCTTTTCTTTCTTTAGCAGCAAGTTTGAGCAGTCTATTTTGTGAAATCATAGCATCATGAAGTTCATCGTTTTGCACAAGTAATTCATCAAGAGATAGACTAACCTCAGATATGTCGGGTTCATCGCTGCTTTGCTTGCTGTTGGCCATGAAGCAGAGGCCATTGAAGTCCTTCATCTTCTTGTCATTCTTGTCTGGTTTATCTTCATCAGAACTGGGATCTTCACTCGAGGTGTTGTCGATGTCGCTAAGTGCTGCCACGAAATCCCGAGCCATTCTTTTCGCCACCTTTCCTCTTTTGCCTCTGTGGAATGGTTTTTTATCTTTTTCTGAAACTTTTGTTCATGTTCATTTGTGGCTTTTAGTTTTGGGCAGTTGGCTTTAACGTGATTTAGCTCTCCACACTCGAAACACCTTCGAGAGCCTCCTCTCCTATGGTCTCTTCTATCATTATAGTATCAAGTGAACTTTTTGACTATGAGAGCAAGCTCTTCATCATCTAATGTGTCCACTTGCTCCTTTGTGATAGAGACCAAAGAAGACAAGGCAAATCCCCTAGAAAAAGCACACTCACCAGACATGCTACCTCCAGATGAGGTGCCACTGCTGGAACCGAAAACTAGTGCCATGGATTGTGGCAAAGAGCTCCCAATCCCAGAACGAGATGCCTTGGCAATCTCGGTGGACTTAAGCTTACTGAAAAGTTCATCACATGTCAAAGTATTAAAGCTCACAGATTCTTCGATGCTTGAGATCTTAACTTCCCATATGCTATGATCGAGAGCATAGAGAAGTTTGATCGCACGTTCATGATCTGAGTAAGCTAGCGTCCCAGTGGATCACAAGTTACTAACAATGCCATCAAAGCGAGCAAACAAAGCATCAACAGATTCGCTAGGGCCCTGCACGAACATTTGGTATTCTTGATTATACGTGCTCTGCCTCCTAGCCTTAATCTGTGATGTGCCCTCATGAAAAGTACTCAATGTCGACCAAATCTATCGAGCAGTACGAAGGTGCTAAACTCTGTCGAACTCGTTGCGTCTCAGACTAATAAAAAGAATGTTTCTAGCTTTGCTATTACATTCATATTGAGCCTTCTCAGTCTCTGAGGAACGAGTTTCAGGGATCGTGTACTGGGATGCAACAATGTCCCATATCGCACTTCCTTGGCTAAGCAAATAAGCCTCCATGCGCACCTTCCACTAGGCATAGTCTCGACCATCAAACATCGGAATCTTTGTGTTCCTATCCATGTCGCCAAAACAAGGATCACAACCGGTAAATGTCAACTCGTGATCAAACAGGCTCTGATCCCAATTGTGGGATCGGAATGGTGACTAGAGGGTGGGTGAATAGGCACCTCGACACTTTCTCTCGAAGTGATGGCCTAATCAAATCACCCAACGCTCCTCTAAAAACATAAAATCACTTCTCAATTCAAACAGTACGAAGGTTAAGCTCAAACAGAATCAAAAACTCAAAAATAGCTTTGACTCAAGTTCCTAGACAACACCTATCAAAAATACTCACTCTGGAGATCAATTTCAACTGCAAAAAGTAACTCAGATTGTTTTAACTCAATCACAACAGAGATTCAAACAATTTTGAAATTTATCGGATGATGAATGGTAAAGGTAAAATCAGCAAGGCACATTTGATGAATGTTGGTTTAATTTGCAAGTTTCAATTTCAGTTTCACTTTAGTTCAGCATAAACACCTTCAGAATATGATACGCATTATGCATCCTGAACAAATAGCTGAAGACTTTGATGCTCCAAATGGTAAACAGGGTTATCGGTACAAATCGAAGACACTATTCACCGTCAAGCAAACCAAACAGGAGCTCCCGGATGAACAATTTTGCAAATCAAATTCAATGAGAGTTCTTTCGCATGGAAAGTTCTGGAAAATCTATATTCAGAATTTGACAAACAACCTAGAACTGAACTAGTACAATTCAGAACATACACATTCAGAAAACTTGACGAGAATACATCACTGCATTCACTGTACCAGATTCGACAACAGAAGTTTCTGGCAAACGGATTTAAGCAATTGAACAGGAATACAAGTTAGACTCACATCAGATTTGAATTCAGCAACCATGTAGCAACTAGATTTGAAACTACAACAATTACTGCTCAAAATCAGACAACACTTATAATCGTTTCAACCCATGTAACTACAGCACAAAAGCAGTATTCATTAATTCAGCACCCATGTAGCAACCAAATTTGAAACTACAGCAGATTTAAGCCAAATCAGAAACCCACACCTAGCCTTTCAGAAAACTAGCAAAAGATCTAAACAGTAATGAATATGAGGGATACAAAATACATGAAACTTGAATTTAAATCAGGAAGTTCATGTAAGTTGATCAGAATCTACAACCAAAACTATTCAGGGAACATCTCAATCAAACCCAGAAGAAAACGAGCTAAAAGTCATCTCAGATCATCAAGAGATTACAAAAATTTTGAAGATGAACTCACCTGAAAACTCGCTGAAAAATTTGCTCAGATGGACAATGAACAACAACGACGGCACACTATTCCAGAACCGGCAAAACTGGATCTCTGTTCACCTAAGTTCTTGCTGAATGCTTCAAACTGCTGGCAATGAGTAACCCTCCTGGAAAACTGTAGATAGTCCGGCAAATCTAGAGTTGCTGTTCATGATCAAGTGCACACATCCAAAAACACTCAGATGAACAACTTTTGCAAGTAAATTTCAATTAGAGTTCTCGTTCATAGAAAGTTCCAGTAAAAACTAGGCACTGTTCATTATCATTCAAATATCAGCAAAATGAAAGCTCTCGGTTGAGCCAACACTTGAAATCAGACTGAAAAAAGATTCAATCACTAAACTCAGTAACTGAAATTTTTGACACATAGAGCACTTAGATTCAGAATTTTGACCAACTGTAGCAAATTCGGCAACCTCAAGACTTCTTGTACTTCATCATGTAATCCCAGCAAGAACAAATGACTCGGCAAGAAATCTGTAGCGGAAATGGCAAAAACCAGCAGCGCTATAGTAGAAATGGCAAAACCAGTAGCGCTGTTCACGATCATGTGTTCATCGCCAATTCAATTCAGACGGAAGCTCTCTGCAAAACAACAACAGAAAATTTCAAATTAATGTTCAAAATGCCCACACTATTCATCTTCATGTGATGCAACAGGTAGTAAAAATTTGGATGAACAGACTTGGGTGAGAAAAACAATTCAGAACTAAAACCTATCCAGATACATCACTTGGGATCATCAAAAGAAATACTCAGACTCACAGAAACTTGATACAAATTTAGAAAATGGAACATTCACAACTTGTCCAACAGATCATGTATAAACATCCACATCGAGTTCTGTAGCAAAATTTCAAGAAAAAGGATCTCAAAATCGCATTCAGCAAGATAATTACCTCCAGCGCCGACCTGTCGCTGTAGCGCAACTTTGTCGACCAACATGTAGCAACGTCCGTCAAATTTTCAGGTTTTTGTTCACAGTCATGAGATCAAAGCAGGGATTCCCGGATGAACAAAAATTGCAAGCAAAAATCCATTTCAGTTTTGGTTCTACGAAAGTTCTGGCTAAATGAAATGTTCTGGATCCCTCTGTTCGGCCAGCCACAAGGGATATCCACCTACTCGACATTCTTGAAGGCAAATTTTGCACTAAGCCCCCTAGAAAAGACTCAAAATACAAAACTGAAAATTACAACTAGAAAAACCCTAATTACTCTAGAAAATTACAAATGACCCTTCTTTAGAATATTTTCAGAATATTTGTACTCCAAAAATACTCTAAAAAGTACACACAATGACACTAAAAATTTAAACTAACACTTTAATACTATTTTCTTGAAATAGTAAAAACGGTAAATGTTTCGACGGTTTTCAGCAAAAACCGACAAAGCCTTTTCAGCTCTTCGACTCGTGACACCGCTTCGCGACTCCGAGCACCAGCAAGCCACTTCCGCTCTCGATCCCCTCGAGCGGCGCGAATGCTTGTCCTAGCCTCCCTCTCGCGAACACGTTCGACACGCCATCACAGTCAGCTGTCCGTCCAAGTTTTGCTCCATCTCTCGACTCCGAGCACCAGCAAGCCACTTCCGCTCTCGATCCCCTCGAGCGGCGCGAATGCTTGTCCTAGCCTCCCTCTCGCGAACACGTTCGACACGCCATCACAGTCAGCTGTCCGTCCAAGTTTTGCTCCATCTCTCCCTCATCCTCGGCATAAAGCTCCTCGCTCGATCCTCGATCACCCGCCGTCGGCAGTCTGTCAGCATTTCCACCATGCACAAACAAGACAAGCCAAAACAAGAACGAAACGCACTACCGAAACCCTCGGCAGCCACACCTTCACTCCACATCGAAACCCTCGATGCACTCCACATACTCTCGACCACTCATCCGCTCAGACGCACATCCTTGTTAATCACTCATCATCCAGACCGAAACCACCCTTGGTTTCTCACTCATCTCTCCTTTTGAGCTTAGGACAATTGGCCTTGATGTGAGAAGTGTCACCACACTCAAAATAGCCACTAAAACCACTTCTCCTTTGATCCTGTATTTCATTGTGAAAGCGGGTGAATCTTTTGGCAATGAGAGCAAGATCTTAATCATCCAGAGTATCCACCTTCTCCTTAGTATCAGAGACTAGTTAGGACAAAGAAAAACCACCTGCAAGAACATACGTGCCAGATGTGCTTGGTTCTGCAGGGGTGCCATGGCTAGAGCCAGAAACTAGTGCCAAAGGCTGAGGCAAAGAGTTTCTGTGCACTACAAGAGATGCCTTGGATATCTCTGTGAACTTTAGCTTGCTGAAGAGCTCATCATAGGTTAATGTGTCATAACCTGTGGACTCCTCAATACTGGATATCTTCACTTCCCATATGCTACGATCAAGAGCATAGAGAAGCTTGGTATCCCTATCATGATCATTGTAAGCAAGCGTCCCATTGGACCGCATGTTACTCACTATTACGTTAAAGCAAGAGAACATGGCATCTATAGATCCACTAGGCGCTTGCACAAACAGCTGATACTATTGATTATATGTGCTTTGGCGCCTAGCCTTAATCTATGTAGAGCCCTCATGAAAAACATTGAGTGTAGCCCAAATCTCCCTAGCTGTCCTTAGGTGTTGAACAGTATATTTCTAGCTTTGGAGTTAGAATTATACTGACCTTTTTCTGTCTGAGTGGTGTAGGTTTCAGGAATGGAGTATTGTGAGTCCACAATCTCCCAAATTGTATTTCCTTGGCTTAGCAAGTAAGCCTCCATGCGCACCTTCTAGTATGCAAAGTCAGTCCCATCGAACAGACGTATTTTACTAACTCTGTCCATGTCGCCAAAAGATCACAAAACCAGTTAAGGTCAACTGGTGATCTTATCCTGCTCTGATACCAATTGTTGGACCGAAATGGGCGACCAGAGGGGGGGGGGGTGAATGGGAGCTTTTTAAAATTTCAGACTATAACTAGCCTTCTGTTTTAAACTTCGGTCTCCTGTGGAACATGCTTCGAACACACCCTTCGGAGGTCTGGTTTGGAGGTATTTTACAGCTCCAAACACATGCTTCGTAAGAAGTAAAAGTTTGATGTCAAGAAGACTTCGCTCACACCCACAAACCCAAAACACAACTCTGCAGTGATGGTGCATGCTCCGCACACTAGGTGCCTTCGAGCAGACTCCACACTTCATACTTCGCAGGAGTAAGTTTCCCTCTAAGGGCTTCAAACAGATACTCCGCACTAGCAACTAGTACTAGGCCCCGTATTTCGATGGGCAAAAAACAGATAGTACAGACTGTAATAAGCACTTCGTGTGATGAAGGAAAACAGGCTTCAAGCCCGACTTCACTCAATGCTTCGCTAGTAATCAAAGAGGACTTGCCTCCAGTTTACACAGAGCGAACACACACTGAAAAATACACACTTCGCATGCACAGAACACCAATGCCCTTCTCTAGAAAAGAAATAGTGCAAAAACTCAGGATAGAACAGAACGAAGTGTAACACAGAGAAATCAACACATGCTGTGCAAAACAAGGATACAAGTTCAAGCAACAGGTGAAGAACAGAATGAAAATTTCATTGCATGAACAGGGAACACAAAAGAATCACAGGACTGAGTACATGGGTCTGGCGGTGAGCTCTGGAGTACTAAAAATGGTTCCTCAAACTGTTGCCTAGACCTAGCCAGCCTTCACTATTTATAGGCTCTACTCAGCGATGCAAATAGACTACTTTACCCCTAGGGTTTATAATGTTTTTTTCTCAGCCAGATAAGGGGGTACAAATGGTAGTCTACTTTTCTGGAGGCTTCTTTTGTCAGCTTCGCAGAGGAGACAGCATCAAGTTTTTCAGAGCAGATACGATCAACCTTTGCACAGTGGAATCTTTTGAAGCCCCCTTCACACACGAAGTGTGTAGTAGCTTCGGTGAAAAGCTTCTAACCCAAAGGCCTTCGCTTCACCGAAGTCAGTCTTCGATACAGTGATGGTTTTGAGCTGAAGCCGTCAAAGCTCTTGAGCCTTCGCACCATCACCTCCGGAGTGGACCACCACGGCTTCGCAACTACTCCCAGCTCGACCTCCGTTAGTCCGTGTACTGAAGCCATGCATGGCCGAAGTACCTCAAGTCAGCCACACTCCGAAGTCCCACCTTCGGAGCACCTTCGCCACCTTCCGAAGTCCCTCTATCCAAGGCCTTCGCATGAAGCATATCCATAAGCACCCCTTCGCAGTGTCTCAGCCCCGAGCACACTCTACGAAGACCCTTATCCGGACCATGCCTTCGATCCACCTTGACTTCCGAGACCTTCGTCAAGTGATCCTTCGAGTGCCTCCCTCCGGAGCTCACTTTGAATGCCTTGCCTCAATGCTAAGGACTTTTATCACCATACTCCGAAGTCACTCCTTCCGGAGCACCCTTCGAAGTGCCTTGCCTTTGAGGACTTTGCCTCGGGGTACCTTCAGCCGTAGCCACCCTCCGCACTTTTTGCCTTCGCCTGGCACACCTTGACCTGAGGACTGACCTCGACCCCACGCAACCTTCGTGACTGAGCTCCTCGATCTCCTGACACCAACCCTCCCACTTGACCCAGGTTCACTCGTTGTGAACCATCCGTCGTCTCTGAAGTCACCTACGCACCACCGACAAGCAGACAAGATTTATAATACCTCGGAGACCTCTCCGGTAAACAACCTTCGTTACACACTCTAATGTACCGCCCAAAGTACCGAGCCCTTCGGTACAAACATATAATCGTGCTCTGCCGGACCCCTCCGACAGATACACTCTGCTGCACATCTGTAGCCAGCACCCATCGAATCCTTCAGTAAACACCTTCGAACCCCTTCGGAGGAACCCCTTTGAACAGAAGAGAACTTGTCAATCACTCATCATAGACTTGAAACCAAGGCACATTTTAACTTGGTTTCTCACAACTACTATAGGCTAAAAAGAGAATGAGTCGTAGATACTTGGAATTCTGTTATATGATCCCCGTTATTCCTCTCATCTCTGGTATTCTGTTGGTCTTAGAGTTTTGGTTAAGTATGTTAGCATGGTGGGTTCCGGGTGCAAGCGAGGGCATTGGTTAGTCGCACCCGGGGCACTATAAGAACTGGTCTGTGGGATCCATTGCAAAGCACTTTTGTACTAACCACAAGTCTAATGGATAAGTCCTAACTGGAGGTATGGGGTGTTCCAACTCGAGGCACCACTTGGAGATGGGTCAAGTAGCACCTGTGGGTGACTTGTACCAACGAGGCGCAAAAGGGGGTGCGACGTTGGTCCGGTGCACCGGCACGCCGGTGAAACCTAGAGCGAGTGTTATCGAATTGGAGCATCTTATGCTAAATGTTTTGGCATGAGTTTCTATGACTTGGGTCATTTAAACACACTGCGGTGTGCAGGGATGAGTGCCTTGTGATTACAGTAGTACACCTCTAATCAGAGTTTAAATCTTTTCTAAAAGATGAGCCTATTTTCAAGGGTGGGTTTTATGAAATCTCACAGTTAGTCTACATTTATGAGTGTTGCATGATGAATTGCCATGTAAGGACTATTGAGCGAGGAGGGCTGACGGTACTCCTTGAAAATGTACTTTTCCGCAATTTAAACACTTATCGTTCCTTTGTTATTACCCCGCATTACTATTGCATTCTTGGTGGCTTGTTGAGTACTTTTGTACTCATACCTGTTGACTAAATCTTTTAGATGACGAGTTCTATGAAGACAGAGGTCTGGAGTAGTGACCTAGTCAAGGAAGCGATCCTGAAGAAGATATTCATCAAGTTTGTTATTTTCGTAGTTTCTTTTATTTTAACCTTTGTGATAAAATGTACGAGGTCGTGTGATGAACATCTTGTATTTATTATTTTTCTTTGGAAATTCAATAAAGTCCTGGTTTTCCAAAAATCGGGGTGTGACAGCGCGCTACTCTAACATCTTTTTCCGCTGCACCTAGCACGTCTCGTGTAGAAGGTAACACTTTATGATCTCGCACGCACATGGTGTTGGGGAATAGGGGAGCTACGCTAGCTGGCAAATTCAAAATTTCTGCCCTAAAGCCCAAGACCCATGCGCATGTGAGATCATAGCACTTGACGTGCTCAGTGTAGCAGAAGAAGAGGTTGATGAAGCACGTCAAGCCTATCCTCGCTTTGTCCTGGCCGTTCCTCACCGATCCAATTGATGAAGAAGTCACATTCCTCGTGGTGATGAACACGAGCATCTCTTATGGAGAAACGCATTCACGGAGTTCACACATATAGGGATAGAGAGTTCCTCCCACGGCAGCATGCTAGCACCGCACGTGAGAGATGGGAAATCCTCAACCTCAACGTTTGAGATCATGAAAGGAAGGAGAGGAGTCTATGGTGGCTAGGTCCAATCTAGGCTTATTCCTTATACCAAGACATCCTCCTCCTCTCCTTATATAGGGCTGAAAGCCCCCTGGGTCGTGCACATCTTGGAACCCACAAATTAGTTACAACGAATTCATATTCGTAATAGATCCAATCTGATACCCCACATTGGAACTTCTGATCCTGGATCAGAACTTCTGACAAGGTATTTTTTTGGTCTCCAAATTCAGCATGACACGCAACAGATCCAATCCATTTTTCCCACCTCAGAACTTCTGATACCATATCGGAACTTCTGATCAGTACAATTCTCTCCAATTCTAAATCAGACTTCTAGCTCGTCAGAACTTCTGATACCATATCGGAACTTCCGAAGCAACATTTGATCTCTGTATTGAGACCAGAAAATAACTAGAACTTCTGATACTTCTTATCTGAACTTTTAATACATGGAATTTTCTTGGGCATATCCTTCACATGGATCTTGGGCTTATGGTGGAAATTTTGAATTTGTCGGCTAGCATAGCTCCTCTATTCCCCAACAGTGGTATCAGAGCCTATGTGCATAGTGTTTGATCTGGATCCCTCATTTATGGAGATACATGGTGGAAAAATAGATTAGATCTATTTCTGTCCACGGCAAATCGGAAGTTCCGATGGCAGATCAGAAGTTCCAATATTGATTTGATATAGAGAGCAATTGGTGTTGTCCAAGATTCTGATATTGATCGGAAATTCTGGCAGATCGGATGTTCCGATGCTAGATCGGAAGTTCTAACCCACCCGAATTTGAAATTTCGAGCCTGTTGAGCCGGGTTTTTTAGATCCAAAATCCAGTCACTTGTAGATTGTTCACCTAACTTTGTTTTGGAGAGAATGTTGTGACTAGCATAGCCTTGGATAAATGTGATGTATGAGATGCATGCGATGAATGTAAATTAAATATGGTCTGCATGCCATGGTTATTTACAGCCCAAGGCTAATGTAAAATTTATTATGACTTGCATGTTGTTTTCGCGGTGCTTTGGCCCATGTAATTAGTATAGGAAATGCGAGATAGACTTGTACTCTTCATGGAGGCCGGGAGCATGCACTCGATGATGGGAGCCATGGGAATGGAGATCGCCATGTGAAGAGGGACATGCTATGTCACAGTTAATATGATTGCCTGTGATGCTTTCTTATGTTCCTGTTATACTATTCTTTCATGTTTCATGTGTGCTAGGGACGTTATGGTGCTAGAATAGTTTTCCCTCAGAAAATTAAGTATTGATGCTCTTTCCAATTGTTGCACCCACCAAGGTTCTTGCTCATCGATAGTGGGTCTGCCAAAGCAGGGTGCTATCTTTTATCTTGACCAGTTGGGGCGAAAGTCAGACTTCTACACGCATAGTATTGGTTTGCTTAACGTGGCTATCTAAACGGTTTTGGGCCTTGGAGCATAGAGTTGGCATAGAGCATAGGATGCTTCTCCAACGACAAGAGTCACATATGATGTGATTAGCAAAGTGTTGTTTACCTATGTCATCTAGCTTCTAGCAGTGATGCCAAAGCTCACTAGTAGTTAGAATGAATATGGATCTTGTGCCACCGTTAATCATTAGAGGGAAAGTGACTGATTCTAAAATAGTGGAACATCTTTTATTGGATAGAAGATAAACATTGCATAGTACTGAACCTTGCATTTAATCTATTGTAGATCATAGCACCTACTACTTCTTATGTTAAGAGCACACCAATTTTTAATTTGTGATCTATACTTGAACATGAGAAATTATATGGAACAAACTTTATCGATTGGTATCGAAATTTGATAATCGTTCTTAAACAAGAGAAAAAAGATTATGTTCTAGAGGAACCTCACCCCGATGAACCAGGAGAGGATGCTTCTACAGCAGATAAGCATGCTTATGAGAAGCATTCTAGTGATTATATGGATGTCAGTTCTTTGATGCTTGCCTGCATGTTCTCTGAGTTTCAGAAACAATATGAGGATCATGATGCTTACGATATGATCGTAGGTCTCAAGGGCATGTTTTAGAACTAGGCAAGGGCAGAGAGATATAATGTGTATGATTCCTTGATTCGGAGTAGGGTGGCTGACGGGAGCTAGAGAGACTGGGTACTCCACTAGATCCATACTTAGCCATTGATGTCATTCTCCAATCACTCCCACTAGAGAAGACACTGGTTGAGTTGCATGGGATGCTTAAAACTGCTAAAGAGAGTATTAGGAAGTCTCCTAATCAAGTGATGTTGGTTCAGAAGGAGGGAAAAAAGAGAAAGAGGAAGGGCAAGGCCAAGACTACATATTCAATCTTTAGTGCAAAGCCTAAACCGGTTTGAAAGTCCAAGTCAGGTCTTGCTAGCTCTAATGTATGCTGCCACCACTGCCACAAGCCTAGGCATTGGAAGCGCAATTGCAAGGTGTACCTGGAAGAGCAGAAGAATAAGAAGGGAAGTGTGACTTCCGCTTCAGGTATTAATGTTATTGAAATTAATCTTGCTACTCGTCCAAATGATTCATGGGTATTTGATACCGGATCGATGATTTATACATGCAAATCGTTGAAGGGGCTAGTAGAGTAAGAAAGTGTGCAAGTGGCGAGCTGGATGTCCCCGTCGGGAATGGTGCAAAGGTTGCATCATTGGCCATCGGCGTTTATTCACTATTGCTACCGTCAAGACTAGTTTTGGATTTGAATAATTTTTATTTCATTCCCGCCTTAGGCAGAAACATTATCTCTTCTTCTTGTTTAGAGAAAGATGGTTTTGAATTCATTATAAAGAACAAGAGTTGTTAAATATTTTCGAATGGCATACTCTATGGCATTTGTCCATTTGTGAATGGATTATATATTTTGAGTGTTGAAGATGCACACGTTTATAACATTTCTACTAAGAAACAACGACTAAATGATTTGAATCCTACCTACGTTTGGCATTATCGTTCAGGTCATATAAATGAGAAGCGCGTGCGGAAGCTCCATAGTGATCGACTTTTGGAGTCATTTGATTTTGTATCATATGACACATGCGAGTCTTGCTTATTTGGCAAAATGACAAAGACGCCTTTCACTGAACAGAGTGAGAGGGCCAATGAGCTATTGGCCATAGTACATATTGATGTGTGTGTTCCAATGAGTCACACGACTAGGAATGGCTTTCAGTACTTTAACACTTTTACCGATGACTTTAGAAGATATGGCTATGTCTACTTGATGAGGCATAAGTGAGAATCCTTTGAAATGTTCAAGGAGTTCCAAAATGAAGTACAAAATCATACGTACAAGACAATTAAATTTCTACAATCAGATCGTGGAGGTGAATATTTGAGTTATGTGTTTAGTGATCATCTGAAGTAGTGTGGAATTTTTCCACAGCTGACTCCACCCGACATGCCCCAATGGAATAGAGTGTCTGAGCGGAGAAACCACATTTTATTGCATATGGTGCGGTCCATGATGAGTCACACTGATCTTCTATTATCCTTTTGGGGTCACGCTCTAGAAACCGCAACTTTCACGATAAATAGAGTTCCATCTAAGTTAGTTGAGAAGATGCCATATGAGATGTGGTTCGGGAGGCATCCTAGTTTATCTTTTCTAAAGATTTGGGGATGTGACACGTATGTTAAATGTATGATGTCTAACAAGCTCAGTCCTAAGTCTAACAAGTGCTTCTTTGTGGGGTATCCTAGGGAAACCAAAGGATATTATTTCTATAATAGAGAAGAGGGCAAAGTCTTTATCACTCAGAATGATGTATTCCTTTAGAAAGAGTTTCTCTCGAAAGGAGTTAGTGGGAGGAAGGTGCATCTTGAAGAGGTTTGAGAGGCACTGGAAAGTGTTTCATATCCCACTGAACAACAACAGGATGCACAAGGTGTTGCAGAGCCTATTGTGCATGCACCAGCCCCACAAAGGTTTGAGAGCATTAGCCATGGGCCAAAGAGGTTCATGTTCTTGACCACCGGGCATCACGACGTGTTATTGTTGGACAACGACGAGCCTAAGACCTATGCGGAGCCGTGATGGTACCAGACTCTAAGAAATGGTTTGGAGCCATTGGATCCGAGTTGGAGTCCATGCGAGAGAACCAAGTTTGGAACTTGGCTGATCCACCCGATGGTATAAAAACTATGGAGTGTAAATGGATCTTCAAGAAAAAGATAGACGTTGATGGAAATGTTCACATCTATAAGGAACGATTGGTGGCGAAAGGTTTTAGACAGATTCAAGGTGTTGATTATGATGAAACGTTTTTGCCTGTCGCCATGCTTAAGTCTATTTGGATCATCCTAGCAATTGCTGCATTTTATGATTATGAGATATGGCAAATGGATGTCAAGATGGCTTTCTTGAATGGAAACCTGAGTGAGGATGTTTACATGACACAACTAGAAGGTCTTGATGATCTGGAAAGTGTTGGGAAGGTTTGTAAGTTGGAGAAGTCTATTTATGAACCGAAGCAAGCTTCTCGGAGTTGGAATCTTCGCTTTGATGAGGTAGTCAAAGGGTTTGGCTTCATCAAGAACGAAGAAGAGCCTTGTGTTTACAAGAAGGCTAGTCAGAGCTCAGTTGTGTTTCTGGTCTTATATGTGGATGACATATTGTTGATCGAAAATGACATTCCTCTCTTGAATGCTGTCAAGACGTCATTGAAAAATAGTTTTTTGATGAAAGATCTTGAAGAGGCATCATACATTTTGGGCTTAAAGATCTATAGAGATAGATCAAAGATGCTAATTGAAT
Source organism: Zizania palustris (assembly GCA_019279435.1). Taxonomy (NCBI): domain Eukaryota; kingdom Viridiplantae; phylum Streptophyta; class Magnoliopsida; order Poales; family Poaceae; genus Zizania; species Zizania palustris. Next base: position 33,692,366 of record JAAALK010000288.1, read on the forward strand.
TAAGCTAAAGTATGTACATTTACAAATGTACATTTACAAGGTTTTGAAATGATTTGAAATGCAGAATTCTAAGAAGGGTTTTCTGCCAATGTTACATTGTATTTCTCTTAGTAAGACTCAGTGTGCTGCGACACCGGATGAGCTAGAGAAGATGAGTGCGATCTCGTATGCCTCCGCAATTGGATCCATCATGTATGCGATGTTATGTACATGCCTAGATGTGTCATATGCTTAAAGTGTTATGAGTAGGTACCAATCTAACCCGGGTGAAAGTCATTGGGCTGTAGTAAAGAGTATCCTCAAGTACTTGAGAAGGACTGAGGAAATATGCCTAGTCTACGGTGGTGAAGAGGAGCTCATTGTAAGTGGTTACACGGATGCTAGCTTTCAGACCGATAAAGATGATTCCCGATCACAATTTGGTTTTGTGTTCTGCTTCAATGGAGACACAGTGAGTTGGAAGAGTTCCAAGCAAGAGACGGTGGCCGATTCTAGAATAAAATTGAGTATATCGCCGCTACAGAAGCTACGAAGGAGGCCGTTTGGATTAGAATGTTTATTTCTAAGATGCGTGTTGTTCCTAGTGCATCCAGTCTAGTGGACCTCTATTGTGATAATTGTGGTGCCATTGCACAAGCCAAGGAGCCTAGATCACACCAGAAGTCCAAACATATACTTCGGCGATATCACCTGATCCATGAGATCATTGAGAGGTGATGTGAAGATTTGCAAGGTGCACAAGGATTTGAATATGGCGGATCTGTTGATGAAGCCTCTTCCACAGCCCAAGCATGAGGCGCACCTGAGCTCCATGTGTATTAGATACTTGTGTGAGTGAGTCATGTGTATGTGGAAGATGGTAGTTGAGTCTATGCTAATGTGTGAGGATAATTGTTATCTTGTTCCTTGAATAAATGTCGTTTACATTTGATTAATAAGTGGATGACTTGTTATGTGAAACTACTTGTATTATAATGATATTGTTCAAAAGGAATCCCTGATCTTGTCATCATATGGGACAGTGATGACACAAAGATTAGCACATCTGACTGATTGATGATAACGTTTCACAGATCATAGACATAGAGATGTCAAATCAGTGATGTGGACACATGTTGGTGAACATGGTGTTGGATAGACCCACTTGAGATACTAGTGGGATTGTTATTGTAATGTGCCATCAGTTGTCATCTCAAATGGTGTACCTGCAGAGTCCTTGGACCTGAGATCGTCATTTGATTCCAAAATGCGTAGTGACACACTTCGATGCTTCCTAACGCTTTTCCGTAACAGGATAGCAATAAGGGTTGTTTTTAGGTGTGTTGTGAAACATGTCGTGGGATGTGAGCGGTCAATATAGAATTTACACCTCCTAATAAAGAGAGAGTTGTCTTTGGGCCCCTCGAGATATTGGATTGGAAAAGTGCATGGCCATGCCACTATGACTAAGGAGTTAGTCACGATTTGAATCCGATACTTGATCGAGTGAAATGTGAGCTAACCAACAAGGGTGGCATGGCATATGGTAAAGGGACTGGTGCTTGTGTATATCAAGGTTCAGTGAAAATTGATTTTGTACGCTTTCGGGGGTCAATATGTGCTGCTAGGTACCGCTATTGATCAGTGAGTCAGAAACGGTTTCCGGTGAACAACCGTTAGTGTATAAACTTATCAGGTCACACACTTAAGGGGATGGATTAAGGAACATGCAAAGAATTTTTTCTTGTGCAAGTGGGAGATTCATGGATATGCCCAACAAAATTTCGTGTATTGGAAGTTTCGATAGGTAGTATCGTAAGTTTTGATTATTTTCTGGTCTCGGGTTAGAGAGCAAATGTTGCTTCGGATGTTCCGATATGGTATCAGAAGTTCTGATGATCTAGAAGTTCTGATTTGAAATCAGAGGGAATTGTACTGATCGGAAGTTTTAATATGTATATCGGAAGTTCCGAGGTGGGCGAAAACAGATTGGATCTAGTGCGTGTCGTACTAAATCGGGAGACCTAAAATACCCTATTGGAAGTTCTGATCCCGGATCGGAAGTTCCAATGTGGGCAAATAGATTGGATCTGTTATGAACACGAATAAGTTGTAACTAATTTTTGGGTTTTGAGATGTGCACGACCAGGGGCTCTCAACCCTATATAAAGAGAGGAGGTCTTGGAGAAAGAGCAATAAGCATAGATTAGACCTAGTGACCATAGACTCCTCTCCTCCCTTTCTTGATCTCAATCGTTGAGGACGAGGATTTTCCGTATCTCACATGCGGTGCTATCATGCTACCGTGGGAGGTACTTCATCCATGTACGTGTTGATACTGTGGAGGCATTTCTCTAATGGTGATGCTCCTAGACTTCTTCACGTTAACAACTACATCGTATTCACCAATCGGATTGGCAAGGGTCGTCAAGGACAAAGCAAGGATAGGGTTGACATGTTACTCAAACATCTTCTTCCGCTGCACCTAGCGCATCTCGTGCAAGAAGGTAACAATCTATGATCTCGCACGCGCATGCATCTTGGGCTTAGGGCGGAAATTTTGAATTTGCCAGCTAGCGTAGCTGCCCTATTCCCCAACAAAAGGTACACCGGTTAGAGGCATCATGTTCGGAGGGGTGCTCTGAAATAAGATACCTCGAAGGAAAGCCCTCGAAGTCACTAGAGCCAGCCGCCACAAACTTTGTACTCAGATTTGTGAGCTTTTGTGTTCTTTGTTCTTGCAATGAAATTTATGTTTGAACTCTAATTTGTCTCTTGCTTGAACATTTACTGTTTTGTTTCATGCATCTACTCTCTGAAGTGTGTTGAGTTTTTGAGTGTTTTTAGCTTGCTCAGGAAGAAACTTCTTTTAACACATGAACAACTTGTTCCTCTTGGATTCTTATTGAAACTTTGTGTGAAACCTGTTCAGAATCCATGAACAAGTGTACTCACAGTTTTTTTCTCTAACTTTAACAGTATACTCACTCTATCGTGTACCAGAAGTATATCCTCAAGAATTCACTAGCGAAGTACTATTTTGTGACTTAGGTGCGAAGTCATTTTACGAGGACATTTCTAAGTTCACTCTCCACAGTGAAGCCTAGTGCCAGTTACTAGTGCAAATCTCCTGAACGAAGTCCTTGAAGGGATGCACTTCATAGTGAAGTGCTGGTGTGCAGAGCCTATCTCAAAGCACTTTTGTGTGTAGAGTCAATTCTTGCGAAGCCACGATTTGAGTGTTTTTGGGTGTACGGGTTTGAGCGAAGTCTTCTGGACTTCGAATTTCAGTCCTATGTGAAGTCCTAGTTCAGTGTGTTTTTAATACCTCCGATCTAGACCACTTCAAAGGCTATGTTTGGAGTGTCTTTTCAGAAGAAATTTTTGAAGCTCCCATTCACCCCCTCTGGTCACCTTTTCGGTCCAACAAATGGTATCATACTGGACTTCACATACTGGAAAGTGCACATGGAGGCTTACCTTCTGAGCCAAGTGCTGTGTGGGAGATTGTCGACTTTGAATATGTGATTTCTGAGACCCGGTCTACACAGACCAAGAAAGAACATTATGAGTGCAACAGTAAAGCTAAAAATATACTATTCACTAGTGTGAGTGAAAGTGAGTTTGATAGGGTCTAGCATCTTCACACTTCTAGAGAAATTTGGAAAACACTATAGGTGTTTTGCATGAGGGCTCAACACAGATCAAGGCTAGGAACCAAAGCACTTTCAATCAACAGTATCAACTATTTGTGCAAGGGCCCGATGAATCTGTTGAGTCCATGTTTGCTAGATTTGATTGCATAGTGAGTAATTTGCGTTCCATAGGAACTTTGGCATATTCAAATCATGATCGTTCTCTATGCTCTTGTTCATAGCATATGGGAAGTTAAGATATCTAGCATTGAGGAGTCAACAAGTTACGACACGTTAACTTGTGATGAACTCTTTAGCAAGTTAAAGTTCACTAAGATTGCCAAGGCATCTCATCTAGTGCATGGGAACTCTATGCCACAGTCAATGGCACTAGTTCATTGACTAAGTTTTATAGCATCCAACCCACTAGCTTCTCCACATTGTGCTATGAATTGGATGACATGCGCTAGTGTGGTTTTTCTATCCTCACCGTCGAACTTGGTGAATTCAGGGACTCTATAGCCGCGAGGGTACGGTATAGTGTCGAAATGGTTGGGGTACGGCTTTCGGTAAACCATAGCCCAACCCCTAGGTATGAAGCCGGTTCACTCCCTAAATAGCGCGCGAATTCGCTCCTCTATGTCATCTTGGCCTAATGGCCGTGCGCATCTCTCATGCGGGGGCACGACACACGGCGGTATGTCGGCATGTCGGCCGCGGGTTTCTTCCTCACGTGCTGACTCTGGGTTCTGTTGATGGCAAAAAATTGCATTAATGGCTAGATTGTCAAAATATCAATTTTTGGTGATTTGGGCCAAAAATACACATGTCCAGGGTCTGTCCGAAGCCCTACAGGGCCGAAGTCCATTGAGCTATGGGCTCCGAAAGCCTCTAGCCAGCCCATGGGCTTTGGTCTGGAAGCCTTCAGAGGCCCACACTGCCGAAGCTTTGGCCCGAGGAGCAGGCCTCGACGGGCCTGGCCGAAGCCCACCTCAGCAGAGATAGAGTTGTATGCGTCTCCAGCTCAATCTTTATCTCTATCTGGCCGGATTAATAGCAGATTAGATTAGGAGTTAAGCCCCTATAAATAGAGAGGCAAGGCCGGCGTAGAGGCCCCCCAACTCAAACCAAACCAAAGCCCCATGCTTTGATCGTATTTACTTTACCTTTATTTTCCTGTACCTCTTCGTGGGTTTGCCTGGAAGCCCTCCGCCGGCCACTACGAAACAATGGTAATCCTTGTTACTTCGCTTGTGAAGTATCCGTTAATCTATGTAATAGATTGCTATCGCCTTGTTACTTCACCTGTGAAGTATCCGCTAATCTGCATAACAGATTGCTACCCTCGCTACTAGTGCAACACTTGGTAAAATTCGGTCCTCAGGCCGAATTGGTACTTCGAATTCTCTCTGTTGCAGGTTCGCACGTTCGGAGCCACTTCGTCGGAGGTGTCCGGAGCTGAGAAATCGGTTTCGGAGGTCCCCAGGACACCCTTCGGCGGGACTGCAGGCTCCGGCAATAGGCTTCACTAGCATACTTCGTCGTGACGGGCTTTGCCACGATCATATTCCGCATCGGACGAAATTGCGCTCGCGCGTGGCTCTCGCATCATTATCCCGTAGTGTGCTGTATCGGAGATCGCACGTCGAACCCTGCTGTTCGGAGGTGATCACCGTGTCCAAATCTGTTCGGAGTCCATCTTCGGCCGGATCAGTCCGAACGCCGAAGCACCCTTCGGCAGAGCACTTCGCACCAGACGCCGAAGGTACACTTCGGTGACCCCTTCGCACTGGACTTCGAACCAAACGGGGCTTCGACTGGTTTGCTGATTTTATCCTGTTTAATCTATCTTATTAGGCTAATTGGATTATTTTGTGTAATCTGGTTGCCTGGTGACTCCACCCCCCTTATCACGACTAAGGGTAGTCGGAATGCGACGTCAGTGCCACGTCACGTTTAGGCTTGTCCCTAAGTATCCGTGCACTTTTGGATCATCGGACTGACCCAAGTGCGCGGGCACGTTTCTGTGTCAACACACTTGTTGGCGACTCCACTGGGGAAGGCTACGCCAACATGATGAGTACATCTACATCGGCCACTGGTACGTATACATCGACTACTACGTCTACACCACCGGTGGACGCGATAGGAGGTGCGAATATCGACAACCACAACATATTATCACCTACACTTGAAGATATCCCCACAGAGGACCGAGCAGAGATCGAGGAAAAACTAAGGGCGCTCCAAGACATGATGCTTGGGGGCTACGTCAAGACACGCGTGGGCTTCATCAAGCGCGACATCGTCACCCCCGACCTCGCTCAGGTCCAGGTAACACCTGTATCACCTCGTTTGTCTTTTTAGAAATTGAGCAGAAAATAGACGCATCAGTAGATCAGGTCGTTAGCGCTTCGCTAGCTAACCATTTAGACTCGGCAGTCAGCTCCCAGGTAGAGGCGGCTCTTAGGAGGTTCGACTTTACTGAGGTCGTACCCCCGGTTCCCATTGCTAGTGCACCACCGGCAAACCACGTATACGGTAGGACCAACGACAGCACCGACATGATCATGTCTCCGGCCTCATCACTTATGGCCGAGACCAATCATTATACCTACGGTCAAACTAACACTACATACCACGCACCACCACCTGCGCCGGTACCCGCGCTGCCCGCACCACACACGCAGGCGCCTGGGCACGAACACGCCATACAAATTGCGCGCAGGGAAGAGGCCCATGGCCGACACGCTGATATCCCACCACGTGTCGCGCCCCCGCATGAAAGGCGCACACAAGCAACATATCAAGATGACATAGAGGAGCGGGTCCGCGCACTATTTAGGCAGTGTGCTGGCTTCGTGCCCAAGGGACGGGTTAGGGTTTACCGTAAACCATACCCCAACCACCTTGATACAGTACCCTACCCCCACGGCTATAGAATCCCTGAATTCACTAAATTCGATGGCGAGGGTAGCAAGACCACACTAGAGCACGTTAGTCAATTTTTGGCACAGTGTGGAGAGGTTAGCGGGATAGACGCTCTAAAGGTTATACTATTTTCTCTCTCGCTATCCGGCACCACTTTCACTTGGTTTTCGGCGCTCCCGCCGAACTCCATCCAAACGTGGGATGATTTGGAGCGAAAATTCCAAGATTACTTTTATACAGGCGAAACAGAACTTAGGCTTTCGCATTTGACATCGGTAAAGCAGAAATCTAGTGAGAGCGCCTTTGAGTACATCAAGCGTTTTAGGGATACTAGAAACTGATGTTTTAGCCTTAATATTTCAGAAAGAGACTTGGCGGAATTAGCTTTTAACGGGTTGCATTCCGAAATTAAAGAAAGGTTAGATAACCAAAACTTTTTAGAAGTTAGCCAAGTTCTACAGCAGGCTCTGGTCCAAGAAGGCCGAGCCAAAGATAAGAAGTTTATTAAGACATTTAGCAAGCCTAGGGCCAAAATCCACATCTTGGAACACTTTGATGAAGAGGAGTCAGAGGAGGAGGATTCGACCGACATGTACGCGGCCGAATGGGTTTGGAACACTAAAAATAAACCTGTCAAATGCTCCGAGTTACGACCACCCCCCACAAAGAATCGACTTAGTGAGGTCAAGTACTCGTTTGATATAACTAAATGTGATAAAATATTTGTTTTTCTCTTAAAAATCCAGCTTCTCAGGATACCTGAAGGTCAAGTCATTCCACCTGACGATGAGTTAAAGAAGCATCTGTACTGTAAGTGGCATGAGTCACATTTGCATAATACTAATGATTGCAATGTTTTTTCACGGCAGATACAATCGGCCATAGAAGAAGGATGATTGAAGATAGACCATGATCTGAAGATGAAGCTGGATAAAGATCCTTTTCCAGTCAACGCCGTCGACCTCGGCGAAAAGGTGTTGATTCGGCCAGAACAGGCCGAGTCAGCTAGAGGGAAAGATGTAATTGTTGGAGAACCACGCACTCACACACTCGTGCCAAAGAATGCCGAGGTCGGAGTATGGAAACAGAACATTAATGCCCCTTCGGCTAAGGCTCGCAAGAGACCGAAGGTGACATATGACATGCTGTTGAACAAGCATAAGAGGAGGGCCGGTGGCTTCGGACCAAAGCAGGCGGATCCTCCGCATGAAGGATTCGGGCCACGGTGGCCTGATGCTCCACACGGTGGTTCCGAGCCACAACGGCCGGACCCCCCGTACAGCAGCTTCGAGCCCCAGTGGTCGGGTCCCCTATACAACAACTTCGGTCCCCAATGGCCAAACCCCGCACTGTGTTGGACGTCTCCGATGGGAGGCTTCGGCCCGCACTGGCCGAACGTACCTCCGGCCTGGCAGGACCCTTCACTGGTATGGTCCGAGATACCTTCGACTTGGCCGAACCCCCTCCAGGTAACGGGTTCGGCTCACAGTGGGCGAGGCCACTAGAGCCGCCGATGCCTCCGCCGTATGACTGGGCGGGGACCCCATGGGCTCTGTACGTATCTGGGCCAGGGTATCCTCCGCAACCTAACATTATGCCTTGTTTTCCTTCGGAGTAATATGGATGGCATGGGAAAACAGGACGCAGCGCAGGGGGGCATCATCCACAGACCATCTGTGGTGCCTCCGAATTGGACCATGCAGAGCAAAGCCGAAGGGTGCGAGCACGCAGAGGCCGAAGTCAGGGAGTGCAAGGCCATAACCATCAGAGTCGGGTCTTAAGGAGTCCCGATCCCGAAGACTTCATCACCAAGGTCTGATGGAGGTAAGTCTCATGCTTTGGCCGAGCTCTGCGCCAAAGCTTGGATCGGTCGGCCGAACGAGGCCCGCCCATCTGTTGGGGTTCGCAGCGAAGCACCCTCCGAACACAGGGTGCACAGTACCGAAGGGCACAATACCAGTTCAGCCAAAATTAATGGAAGCCGAACAGTAGCTCCAAGCACCAAGCCGCAACCATCTTGGGCTCCTCTAGGCATGTCCAAATCACAGAAGAGACGCCTACAAAGGTTGCGGGCACAGGAGATGCGCGAGAAGAAAGCTGAGGCCGAGTGCGACGCTATCTTCGAGGAAATCCGCCCTCGGCCAGCTACGAAGCAGGTATGGAGGGAGAAGCCAGTTGAGATAAACAACCTGTCTCCTAGTCCGAGCGATGAAGATGATGACATGCTCGACGACGATTACTCGCCCATCTCTGAAGGGCCCACACCCTAGGGATGAGGATGACCTAAAGAAGACCAACGTGATGCTCAATGGCTTCAACGGCGAGAGCTCCGAGGCCAAGGGAGTACTCTCTATGGAGTTGACGGTGGGCAACAAGACATTGCCAACGGCATTTTTCGTCGTCGACGTACAAGGTGACTATAGCGTGTTACTCGGACGCGACAGGATTCACGCAAACTGTTGCATTCCCTATACTCGTCACCAGAGCCTGATACAGTGGGACGGCGATGAGGTGGAGGTCATCCCTGCGGATACTTTGGCCCAAGTAGCGTTGGCCGATGTATCAGTTGACGCCATCCATAACAAAGTAGAGTGTCTGTCAGGTAGAGATCTTTTGGACTACGATTTTGTTAGCATATCTGGAGGACGGTTTGTACCAGTGTTTGTAAAGCCGGCTGGAGTAGCACGACTATTTTTGTATTAAAAGTCATGTCTAGTAACAATAATCTAGATTGGCTAAAGTCTCGTGTGGAGCAGTATCGGTCTAATAAAGACGGTATTGCCGAAGCCATCGAGGACTTTAGCGAAGTAGAGAAATTAGGGAAGGGTTTTGCGTCGGCCGATCCCTTGGAGGAGGTCGACATAGGTGATGGTAGCATCCCAAGGCCGACTTTTGTAAACCAACATTTGCAGCCCGATGAAAAGGCTAAAGTAATAAAGTTACTTCGGTCGTATGTCGATTGTTTTGCATGGGAGTATAGCGAGATGCCAGGGCTAAGCCGCGGGCTCGTAGAGCATTGGCTGCCCATCAAGTCCAGATTTAGGCCTTATAAGCAGCCTGCCCGCTGCTTTAATTCAGCCGTCTATGACCGAGTTAAAGAAGAAGTGGAGCGACTACTCAAGGCTGAATTTATCAGGCCATGCAGGTACGTGGAATGGGTTGCTAACATTGTGCCTGTAGAGAAGAAAGGGAGTGGAAGGATACGGGTATGCATTGATTTCAGGGATCTGAATAGAGCCACTCCAAAGGACGAGTATCCAATGCCGATAGCCGACATGCTGATCAACGATGCTTCAGGACACAAGGTACTAAGTTTTCTTGATGGCAACGCTGGTTATAATCAAATCTTTGTGGTCGAAAAGGACGTTTGCAAGACTCCCTTTCGATGCCCTGGTTTTGTCGGTTTTTTCGAGTGGATCGTCATGACTTTTGGTTTGAAAAATGCCGATGCCACATATCAGCGTGCTATGAACCTAATCTTTCATGACTTGTTAAGAGTCATGCTAGAAGTTTACATCGATGATGTCGTAGTCAAATCGGACGCTTTGGGAAACCATTTAGCCGATTTGAAGGTTGCTTTCGATAGCATGCGGCAGTATGGGTTGAAAATGAACCCACTCAAGTGTGCTTTTGGTGTGTTGGCAGGTAAGTTCTTAGGTTTCATGATTCATGAGAGAGGCATCAAAATTGATCCTAAGAGACATAAAAAGATTAGAAACATTGCAGCACCGACATGCAAAAGGGATGTACAAAAGTTGCTAGGTAAGTTGAACTATTTGCGTCTCTTTATATCCAACTTGTCCGGCAAGATTGATGCCTTTGTCCCCATACTCCGGCTGAAAAACGAAGCCGAGTTCACTTGGGGGGCAAGCCAACAAAGTGCTTTCGAAAAGATCAAGGAGTGCTTGTCGTCACCGCCGGGGGTGAGAGCACCTAAAGCTAGGATTCTGTTTCAGCTATACATTGCTGCCGAAGATAGCGTGATTGGAGCCGTGCTAACCCAGGAGGTAGAGGGGAAGGAATACATCATCACATTCTTGAGCCACCGCCTGCTGGACGCCAAAACCAGGTACGCGTTTGTGTAACGATTGTGTTTATCACTTTATTACGCGTGCACTAAGTTACACCACTATCTTCTCCCCACTACATGTGTTGTCATTTGCCAAACCGATGTTATAAAGCACATGTTACAGAAGCCAATTCTAAGTGGGAGAATCGGAAAATGGGCTTACGCGTTGATTGCGTACGATTTGGCCTACGAACCCCTGAGAGCAATGAAGGGCCAAGTCGTGGCCAACTTTATAGTTGATCATCACATAGATGTTAGCTTGAGTGATACTGTTGCTCTAGTTGAGGTAGTACCATGGAAACTCTATTTCGATGGTTCGGCTGGCAAGACTGGCCAAGGCATTGGAGTGGATCTCATATCACCTAATGGGATGCACTTTGAAGCTTCGGCCTGACTAGAATTTACTTCCACTAACAACCAAGCCGAATACGAGGCTTTATTGCTAGGTCTTGAATTACTAGAATCCGTGGGTTCTAGACATGTTCACGCATACGGTGACTCTTTGTTAGTAGTGCAACAAGTAGCTAAGAGTGCTCAATGTTTTAATGGCTTGCTAAATAGTTACTTGGATAAATGTCTAAACATAGTTGCCACTTTTGATGACTTCAAAATCTTTCACGTGTCAAGAGAAGCCAATTCAGTCGCCAATGATTTGGCTCAACAAGCGTCTGGCTACCAAGTCAGGAGAGGAAAATTTTCTGTATTGGAGAAGCCGATGCTCGGCCTTACTGTCGAAGCCAGTAACAGTGGGCAGGCGCACCCTCCGGGTCGAACCCCTCTGGCCGCCGAAGGTCACTGCGCACCAAGGATCCTAGACTAGAGTACCCTACCGACCGAAGGTGCTGGCGCGCCGAAGTCAGTAGGCTAAAGCCTCCTACACAGAGAGGGCTCCCCGGAGTCCGAACCCTCCGAAGGGCTTCGGCCCAGCACACTCCGAACAGCCACCTCGGCCAGGCTTCGGCAAGAGCTGGAATGGCTCAGGGTGCACCCCGAAGTTATTAATTTAGAAGTTTTTTCAGAAGGTGGACCAGCGAAACCCTCTGAAACCTGTAAGGGCGATTGGAGAGTCCCAATCATCCAGTATTTGAGAGACCCTAGCCAAACGGTTGATCGGAAGGTTCAACAACAAGCGTTCAAATTCGTGTTGATAGACGACACATTGTATCACCGAACCATCAACGAAGTGCTATTAAAGTGTTTAGACCATGAGCAATCTTAGGTGGCCATAGGGGAAGTCCATGAAGGGCTTTGCAGTACTCATCAGTCGGCCCAAAAAATGAGGTTGATGCTCAAAAGAGCGGGTTTTTATTGGCCGACTATAACTGAAGATTGTTTCAAATACTATAGAGGGTGTGAAGCATGTCAGAGATTTGGCAATATTCAGTTAGCTCCTGCCTCCTTGCTCAATCCTATTGTCAAGCCATGGCCATTTTGAGGTTGGGGTTTAGACTTCATTGGCCAGATTCACCCTCCTTCATCAAAAGGGCATTGGTTCGTGTTGATGGCAACGGATTACTTCACTAAGTGGACCGAGGCCGTACCTCTCAAGAACATGACTCACAATGAGGTACGTGATTTTATTTTGAAGCACATCATACATAGATTGGGCATTCCCCAAACTCTTACTACGGATCAAGGTAGTTCATTTGTTTCTGGAGAAGTAAGGGACTTCGCCGAATATTATGGTATTAAGTTGATAAACTCTTCACCTTACTATGATCAGGCCAATGGTCAGGCTGAGTCTATTAATAAAACCGTGATTAAGCTCATTAAGAAGAAAATCGAAGAGTTCCCTAAAAGGTGGCATGAAGTGCTTTCCAAGGCGTTATGGGCTTGTAGGATTGCAAAGCACGGTGCCACCAAGGTCAGTCCATATGAGTTGGTATATGGACAAGAGGCCGTTTTGCCTGTAGAGGTAGATCTTGGCTCCTTAAGAGTGTTAAAGCAAAACGGCTTATCAGTCAATGAGTATGAAGCTCTTCTGAAGGATAATCTAGAGGAAGTGACCGATAAGAGACTAAGGGCTTTAGAAGCCATAGAAGTAGACAAGAAGAGAGTAGCTAAAGCCTACAATAAGAAGGTTAAACCAAAATAGTTTCAAATAGGAGATTTAGTGTGGAAAACGATTTTACCCTTAGGCACGAAGAGTCCCAAGTTTGGTAAATGGTCACCTAGTTGGGAAGGTCCTTTTAAGATAGCCGAAATTGCTCCCGGCAATGCATACGTGTTGGACTCCCTGTAGGGAGAGCGGTTTTGAAGAGCTTTGAATGGTTGGTACTTGAAAAAGTATTTCCCAAGTGTGTGGCAAACATCATAAAAGTGTCGGAAAGCCGATATGGATGGTATCGTCTTCAGCTCATTGTGCTTTTTAGTTCACTAAAAGGCAGGGGGGCATGTGTTGATGGCAAAAAATGGCATTAATGGCTAGATTGTCAAAATATCAATTTTTGTTGATTTGGGCCGAAAATACACATGTCCATGGTCTATCCGAAGCCCTACAGGGCCGAAGTCCATTGAGCTATGGGATCTGAAAGCCTCTAGCCAGCCCATGGGCTTCGGTCGGCAAGCCTTCGGAGGCCCACGCCGCCGAAACTTCGGCCCGAGGAGCAGGCCTCGATGGGCCTGGCCGAAGCCCACCTCGGCAGAGATAGAGTTGTATGCATCTCCAGCTCAATCTTTATCTCTATCTGGCCAGATTAATAGAGGAATAGATTAGGAGTTAAGCCCCTATAAATAGAGAGGCAAGGCCAGCGTAGAGGCTCCCCCAACTCATACCAAACCAAAGCCCCATGCTAATTGGATTATTTTGTGTAATCTGGTTGCCTGGTGACTCCACCCCCTTATCACGACTAAGGGTAGTCGGAATGCGACGTCAGTGCCACGTCATGTTTAGGCTTGTCCCTAAGTATCCGTGCACTTTTGGATCATCGGACTGACCCAAGTGCGCGGGCACGTTTCCGTGTCAACACACTTGTTGGCGACTCTGCTGGGGAAGGCTACGCCAACATGATGAGTACATCTACATCGGCCACCGGTACGTCTACATCGACTACTACGTCTACACCACCGGTGGACGCGATAGGAGGTGCGAATATGGGAGATTTGTGTTCATCCTAATTTCACCATAACGACTATTGCTGCAGATACTGCTGCAGATGTAATTACCCAGCATGAAAATAATAGTAAATCGGTGAATATTTTATTTTCTGGTCTAGGTCCTAGTGAGTTTGAGCATGTTAGCCATCTCACCACTGCTCGAGGGATCTGGGCTACCCTCCAGGCACACCATCAGAGGATAGCTCAGGTCAAGGCTAGGCTATATCAGACCTACCGGCGTGAGTATGAAAATTTCTCACAGAAGCCGGGTGAGATGGTTGAGGCTTTGTTTGGTCGTTTTCAATCGATCATTAACAAGCTTCGCATTAACAAGGCCGAGTGGGATCAGCTGGTCTCGGATCATGAGCAGACACTTAAGGTACTCCATACCTTGGACCCTAAGATCTAGGAGATCAAGGTCTCTTCTATTGTTGAGAGCGCGTCTTATGATACCTTGACCGTCGCAGAGCTTTTTAGTAAGCTCAAGGCCTCCGAGGTCGATATTCAGCTGAGATCAAATCTCACTGATTTTGGCTCAAAGACTCTGGCGCTTGCGACACCATCGGCTAATCCTAATGCCATGAGTTGTACTGCCTTTTCCTTGATGTCTATCTCCGAGGAACAACTTGAGACTCTAGGAGATGATGATCTGTGCTTGTTTAACAACTGGGTGCGACGTGTCTATGATAAGCGAATGTTTAAGAGACACGGCACAAAATCCGGATGCTTTGAGTGTGGTGACCCAGGTCATTTCATCGCCGACTGCCCCAAGCAGAAGAATTACATGAAGGGCACCGGTGACAACTCCTACAACTCTAGCAAGTATGACAACTCCACAAAGGGCAAGCCCAAGACAAGATTTTTTCGAAAGGCTCTAAAGGATTACAGGCGTGAGAACAAGAAGCGAGACAAGACCTTCTTCGCCGAGATGGAGAAAAGATACTCCAAGAGATCCTCGTCTTCCTCCTCATCTTCAAGTTCAAGTGATGAAGAGATCATGATCAGGAAGGGGAAGGACAGGGACAATCTGGCAGGCCTCTGTTTCATGACCTTCGGGAACAAGCCGAAGAGTCGCTCACTCCATAGCCGAAGACCCCACAAGAGCTTCTGCTCAATGGCTCTTGGGGAGAAGAAAGAGAAGGACTCCTCCGACGACTCCGACGACAACGACGATGAGAAGGCATCTTATTATGAACGTGAAATCGTTGATTTACTTGAAAGCAATCGTCAGGAGTTAAAATATCAGGAAAAACTACTGAGAGCCAAGAGTGATGAGCAGTTGAGCGAGTTAGCTAGAGTGAGAACTGAGTTGGAGCAGACTAAGCTAGAGCTTGAGACCTTGACAGTTCCACCCACTATTTGTGAGAACTGTTTGTCCATGAAAATGGAGTTGAACAAGCTAAAAGAAGATAAGTCTGTCGATATTGATAGAGAGTGTGAGATCTGCTTATCTCAGGTGGAGGTGTTAGCTTCTTTGAGAGAGGAGCTAGCTAATGTTCAGAACGAGAACTTTTACCTCCGTCAAATCCTGAGTTGCATTAGTGCTAGAGAGCCACAGCTCGGCGTGATGATCCAGCAGTTCAAGAGACCGGATGGGTTTGTTGTAGGTTACACCTATACCAAGGCTGATTTTGAGAGTGCTATTAGCCGAGCAGTGGAGTGGAGTAAGATGACTCCTGAACAGAGATATCCCAAGACTCACTCCACTGAGTCTTTTAAGGATAGTTAGCCCAAGGATGGAGTGTTCCAAGAACAACCTAAAGCTCCATCTAAGAAACAAATCTGGGTCCCCAAAGCCTAAAACTCTTCACACTTCTCTTGATTCTTTACCTGGGCCCTCTCACACCAAAGATGATACACAAAACACCACCAAGCCTAAGGATCCCAGGCCACAACCACATATCAAGAAGCCTACCTATCACTATGAGTTTTGTCAGAGAGACGGGCATCTGAGGAGTTTTGCTTCAGGATGAAACAGGTTGAGCGAGCAGAGAGAGAGATCGAGGGGTGCAGGAGCAGTTCTACCAGCAGGGTGGTAGATAGAGAGTTCCTCGATGTAGAGAGAGGCTAGAGGCCAGGCCACGTCGTGTAGGTGGTGGTAGAGGAGACGGTTTTTATGACCGTGCTCCGGAGGGTGGTTTCCATTCTGGCAGAGTTACAGATCATTCGGTATATGGTTTTGGATCTCGTGGCCGTGATTTTAGGCAGAACAAAGGACCACGCTTTGATCCGTGTTTCGGTCCAGACTCATATGATTCCTTCTACTTTCCTACATACGAGCAGATGGCTCGACACTGGTTTAACACCTTTGCCAAACTTGACATTGGACCGTTTGCTCCCACTCATGATTATTGATCTTGATTTGGGAGCTGTGTATCCTTTTTTGGGGGGATATTTTGAGTTAATTTTTTACTTTTTTCTTTATTTTTATTGAGTCTTTTTGTGTGCGTTCATATCATGCATAATCATAAATCACATTTTTGAGTTTGCTTCTATTATATGATTAATCTGCGTTACTTTCTCTAGCTAGTATATGTTTTTGATTACTTGCCGATGATCATGTTATGTTTCAGTTCACATGATTTATCTGATATTTGTCATATGCATGGATTTTATGCTTTAAAATTGAAAAATGATCACCATTGCTTCTGGTAACTAGCATGTGTAGGCTGAATGCTTTCGCTATCTTTTACATGCCTTGTAGCTAGATCCTTACTTAGATGCAGATATGCAACTTGGACATCTATATGCTTTAAATATGAAAAATGTGCTATAAAAATGATAAAAAATCTAGAAAAATGAAAAATTTATGCATTTTTATGATTATTACAAAAGATCCAGGTGGGTTTGCTTTGTCGCATTGCATTGTTTTGGACTGCTTACCATAGCACTTTGGTATGAACTAGGACGGTGTAATGTATGCCAAGACCAATGTCTTAAGCTTCTGATGGTCCAGTTTTGGCCTAGGCTTGACTTGGTCGGTTAGCATAAGGTTTGACACGCAAATAACCCCTGGCAGAAATGAAAAAATAAAAAGGAAAAAGAATCAGTCTGAAAAATTTAAAAAGATGACAAGTTTGCTGAAGCACTTTGTTTTGGACAATGCTTATCTTGGTAGATATCAGTTAGCTTTTGCATATCATGCTTTACTTTGCTTGTCAACTAGAAAATGTGGTGATGCTTTTGTTTGCAAAAATCGAAAAATGCGTGCTAATGACCCTCTTTAGATATCATCTGTTGCACTGATCATGTCATGTATCTTAGACAGTATATCTTTTTCTATACCTGTTAGACGTTGTAATAGCAGTCAATCATATCTAAGAAGCATGCTTTTCACACTCCACCTGCACCCCATCTGCATTCATGACATATTTTGAGGGGGAGCTGCATTTCAGGGGGAGTTTGTGTTTATGTCTCTTTAGAGTGCATTTAGTCTCACTTGATGAGTCCAATTGTCAACAAGGGAGAGAAATTTTGGATATATTTTGGCTTTCTCTGGGATTTATTTCAGGGGGAGTTTATCCTTGTTGGTAATTCTGAGATTTGCACTTGTTTTTGAGGCTTTATTTCTGGTTAACTATAATGACCGTTTTCGTGCTTTTGTTTGGCTTTTGGTCATTAGGGTTAAACCTTTATTTTCTTTCTTCTATTTTCTTTTGTCTTTGTTCTCCTGTTTCCACGTGTTTTGCAGGTTCTGGAGATGAGCTGAAAAGGGTGTTGACAATGCACTCATCAAGGGGGGGATTGAGAAATCATGTTGAAGAATATGGTTTTGATATTCCAGATGTGATGAGTGATTGTCAACGGAAGTCAAAGGAACGGAGAGATGAAGACCCGCCGAGTCTGAGGCGCATGTGACTCAGGTACACGAGCAGTGAGCGACGGTCGAGCAGAGGAGCCGCAGAGTCGGGCTGGCCCAATCCGGGTACATGGCTAGGAGCGGCAGAGGATCCACTGGTCTGTTGACTGGGTTTGACTCAGGTACACATGCGGCGAGCGATTGCCGGGCTAAGGAAGCTACGGGGTCGGGTCGGCCCAATCCGGGTACCCGGTGCGAAGACGGTGGACGCTTTGTCAGTTTCGGCGCAAAACTGACATTCTATGATCAATTCGTTTTAGGATATTAATATTTATATTTTAAGTTTAGAATATTTTTATTGGAGTCAGTTAATTTTTCTAAGAATATTGTAGTAATTTTCGGAATTTATTTTAGAGTCAGTTTATTTTACCCGAGGGTAACTTAGTCTTTTCATGTATTAGGAGTCGCCTCTAAATAGGCCCCTATCCCCCTGGGGATAGACGACTATTTTATTTTCAAGATCAATCTGCAGTCCACTTTTTGGTCGTCATTATTCGTTTTTCTGGTTTCAATCTAGTCTACCGTTCTTCCTGGTTTTGGCCACCGGCGTTTGTGCTCACGTGAGCGAGGTCCACGGCCACCTCGTCGGCCATGCACGCCCACGGCAGGGGTGCATCGGCTACACAAGGGAAAAAGATCGTTAGCTTTTCTGCCATCAGGAGGCGATCCGCAGGCAGCGTGAGGGCGCGCACATCAACAGGAGGCACCAGCTTTTGCCGTGGGCCCCACGTTCCAGTAGTAGGTTTTTTTTCTCCTCGCGCAGCGCACGGAGGGCTAGAAGCAGGCGTCTGCCGCAACCCACTAGATCTGGGCTTCCCCGAGGCATTGGCAGCGAGCGGACCCCACGGCGAAATGGCGCTGGCTGCAGTCCACGGCTGAACGCAGCAGAGTTTTTTTCCTGGCATTTTTGCTTTGATTCATGCGCACGGTGATCGAGGCAATAGAAGAAGCAAGGTTTCCTTGCGCCGGCAAGCACACGGTGGGGCGGGACGTCACGGCGCCGGGCGGATTTTCGCACGCAGCCACGAAGGTAAGTTTCTAATCTCCTATTTTTTAGTAGATCATTTTTAGAGATAATCATGTATTAATTAATTAGCGAAAAAATCGTTTAGAAATTTCATGTTAATTTAATCTGCTAAACTATTTTTCTTGGAAGATCTATATTTTATTCAGTTAATTAGTATTTTATTTTTAGACGGTAATCTGAACATTTTATTAAGATATTTAGTGTTTTTATTACATCATTAAATTTTTCTAGTATCCAATTTTTTTTTCTGCAGTGATTCTTTTTAGTTTAGCTTTAATATCATTTTAATTAGGACACCGGTCATTTTTAGGCTAGATAACTTTAGTTCCCGAAATTTATTTTACTAATATTGTTTGTTCGGTTAAGTTGGTTGGGTGTTGGGATTTCGATATAGTTTAGCAAGAAATTTTTAGGCGCCCATTCACCCCCCCTTGGTCGCTACTTTCGGTCCTACACTAGCAAAGCCCAGGCCTTCTTCTGCTACGTCCATGGTGAGAATCGGAGTCACGCCACTGATGCGTGCAAGTCGATACTCGCTTTAAGAGGCGAGTACCTTGAAAGGGGTTCGGGTCGAGGCACTACTGTCTGAGTTCCTTCCGAGGTATGTCCGGAGCCTGTCTAGGCTATGTCACGTATAGACAACTTCAACCCTGCAAGACATCCTCCGGTGGTCAATATTATGCCACCTCTGAAGCAGGAAGATGGTCAAGATCGGGGTAAAAGAGTAGTCCTCCCCATTTCCGGAGAAGGGACCCTCGGCAGTATGTCGAAGAGACAGCGAAGAGAATATGTCCGGGAAGTTGGCCATATTGGAACTTCTTCGTCCACAACTACCATGCCCGAGTGGTCCTTTGTGCCAATATCTTTTTCTGCAGATGATGCAGCTGACATCAAGTTTCCGTGTGCAAATCCCCTTGTTATTACTGCCGATATAGCAGGGACTGAAATCCGAAGAGTGCTGATTGAAGAAGGGAGTTTAGTAGATATCATCTTCGTTCAAGCCTTCGCAGGAAACACCTCCTCCCTGCAGCTCGTCCCTTGCAAAGCTTCGCAGGACCCCCTCTTGAAGCCCTCGGCCAGATAGGTCTGGAGGTTGCTTTCAGAGAGGAGCTACTAGCAAGGATGGAGGAGGTGATTTTTGATGTTGTAGATTCCCCTTATGCATATAATGTTATCTTCGGGAGGGGCATGTTAAATCAGTTCGGAGCCGTGGCGCATCATAATTATTTATGTATGAAGATGCCCACGCAAGCGGGAGTACTCACTGTCTTCGGAGATCAAGCCAATGCAAAAAGAGCAGAATATGGTCATGGCCCCGCTCTCGACCCGAGACAAGTGAACAATTTACAAGATAATCCGGAGGATATCCCCGCCCCAGGCGAACCTTCGAAGAAGTCCTTCCCAAGACATAGCACCGACAGATAAGTTATAATGAAGGTTATTGTCAAGGATGGCAAAGACCACCCTTTTCAGTTCGGCAAAGATTTGTCTCTAGAAATCGCTACTTCATTAGAAAAGGTAGTTGAAGAAAATCTGGATGTCTTTGCCTGGTCTGATGAAGACATCACCGGAGTCAGTCGAGATATCATTGGGATGCTTGTGAACCTGAAGGTTTGGTGTAACACACCAGAATTTAAAATAAAATAAAAATGAGGGAAACAAATTTTCTAGAATAAAAGAATTTATTTAATTATGGAAAAGGCCAAAAGAACCCAATCAGAACAAAACAGGGAGAAATATTTAAAATTTGAACCTGAAAAATTTATGATGGAATCTAGAAGCCAAGAAATATTTTTGAGAATTTTTACAAAATTTTAGCAACAGTGCTTCAATCCTTAAACAAATAAACCAATTTCTGGAATTATTTTAAATGAAAAATACATTTTAAATGATATTGGGCCGCAACCCCCAATTCCCTCCAGCCCGGCCCGATCCAACCACCTCGGGCACTGATAGGCGAGACCCGCCTGTCAGCGTCGTTCCCCCTCTCTCCTCCGCGCTCGCGCCCATTCTGGCCCGCTCGTCAGCCAGTCCCTCCTCTCCTTCGGTCTCTGACAGCCGTGGCCCGCCTGTCGGTGCTGTTGGTTTCGCGCCCGGCCGCGCCACCTGTCAGGCCCTTCTTCTTCATTGGAAGGGGATCTCCCCCTTTCATACCAACGCCTCCCCTTGCCATTTTCGCCATCGGCCGGCCCCGTGCCAAAATTGGCGCCCGATTCCGACATACCAAGCACCGGCGAACCCATTCCGGCTATTGTCACGCGTTTTCACCCCATATAGCAAGTACTCACGTGGATTGGAAGTTCACCGGCGTCGGGATGGAATCCCTTTGGGTTTCCTCCTTTTTGCCCTGCCATAAACACACCGCCGGCGTCCCTCTATTTAAGCCCCGCCCTCGCCGCACTCCGCCTCGCCACCCAATCTTAAGCCCTCTCCTTCCCGAACGTCGCCCGTGCCCTTTTTGTGCTGCCTCCCCTGCTTCGGCTCTGGCAAGCCTTCACCGGTGTATCGGTCCGCCACCGCCCCCGCCGACGACACTAGAAGGACCGGTGTCACCTCCCCGTCCCCGGCCCCACCTCCGTTAGGCCGTACCACCGCCGGAGCGCCTCGCCGTCGCCGGACCCAAAGGCCTCCTCCGCCTCTTCTCGCCGCTGATCGCCGCCACTGCCACGTCGCTATCGCCGCCGATACGCCTAAGCTCCCCTTGCTCTCCTGGTTCTGTTTTTAGACCCTAGCCCTGCCGGTTAGCCCTCGCCGCCGCCGTTCGCCGCTCACCATCGCTCGACCGGTGCTAGGGACGAAGCCCTCTACTTCCCCCGTGCCGCGCGCGTGCCGGACGGCCTATGTGTCGTTCGATCTGAGGCAGACGGCTGCGATTAAAACCCACCTGGGTTTAATCTAGGCCGTCCACTCGGTCAAAGGGGTACCGAGGCCTCACGGCCGTTGATCACTACTTAAGTACCCTGCCTCGCATCTGGCCGCTGGATTCAGATCCAACTGTCTAGATCAGCTCGGTTCACGCCAATAGTGCCTGGTGCACGGTGGGTTCGGTCCACCGTGGACCAAGGACTGTTTTTAGTTTAAATAAAAATTCAGGAATTTGTTTAAAACATAGAAAATTCATATCTTGCTCAAATTAACTCCAAATTTGACCATTTCAATTTTGGAAAATTTGTCTTTTTATTCTCTACACTCTTATGCAATAAAAACCATATGTTTATTTGGCACAAAATATTCTTATTAAAATATAAAGAAAAGTCCCCTTTAGGAATTAATTTATACTTCATTTAAAATTATTCAGAAGAACCTTCAAAAATTTATATATTAAATTCAGAGGACATAATGACCCCATTTCACTGTTTTTAATACAATAAAAATAGAATGTTCATTTTGCCCATTCCATTTAATTAAATACTATTTCCAAGATCCTTTTAAGATAAGTAATTAATTCATATAATAAAAATGCAACACTTTAGAAAAATATCATAAAGACTTATGTAATAACTTCAGAAGACATAATAACTTGTTCTCACTATTTTAATCCAATAAACATAGTAGGGTTATCATATGCATTTTAATTCACTTCTTGGGAAAATAAAAACCCTTTAGGGTAAATACTTAGTTCAAGTTATAAAATTCAGAAGCCCCTTTAAAACTTAATCTTAAATATCTAAAGTAATAATCCAACAAAAACATGTATGCTTGTATGATTGGTTTTTGGATTGTTTATTAAATGTTATGTTTACTTTTTCCATATCGAGAAGACTACGACGTCGTCGAAGATCCCAAGTTTTACCCCGAGGTTCCACCTTCACCATTTGCTGAGCAAGACAAGTCACAAACCCATTTTTGATCATCATTGAGCCCAGTTTTTCATAATTACCGCTATAACTCATAGGAATTAAATATTGAATTAGTCCAATATCAAGCCCTACATTATATTTATCAGATCCCCGTCCTTGTGTGTAAACCCAAGCCATGCTTATCGAGCCTGAACTCCTTGTCACTCTACAATATTATATTAGCTAGTATCCACTGTACCGATACAACTGCTAAAGGGTAAAAGAACGAGTCATAGAAAGATGGATTCTGCTATATGTATTTCCCTGTTATTCTCATCTCTGGACTCTGTTGGAGTTGGCTATGTTATAAGTATGGTGGGTTCCAGGTGCAAGCTCGGGAATTGGTTGGTCGCACCCGGGGCACTATAAGGACCGGTCTGCGGGATCTGTTGCAAAGCACTTTCGTACTAACCACAAGTCTAATGGGTAAGTCCTAACTAGAAGTATGGAACAATCCAACTCGATGCACCATAGTGGAGGGGGCAAGGGGCAAACCTGCGGGTGACTTGTACCGACGTGGCTCAAGGGGGTAAGGTGTTGGCTCGACGCGTCTGGGCACCATATGAAACCCATAAGAGGGTGCTGTCGGGTCGAGGAGGACCATATGGAAGGTTTTGGCACGAGTTCCCGTGGTATGAGTCATCTCGTTACACTTTGGTGTAAGTGATGAGTGCGTGCCTTGTGGGTATAGTGGTACACCTCTGATCAGAGTATTTAATCTTTTCGAAAAGCCGAGCCCACGGTCAAGGGCGGGTTGTGTGACTTCTCGTAGTTTGTTTACAATTGTTTGAATGGTTGAGTATTCATGGCATGTAAGGACTGTTGAGCGAGGGTGGGCTGACTGTACCCCTCGAGTTAGAAGATGATGCATACACATGTTTACATTTCTGTATTAATAACTTGATCACATTTAATCGCTTTACAAATATGCTTTTTCGCAAATTTAGCCACTATCTCCCTTGTTATTACTCTGCATTATATTTGCATCCGGTGGCTTGCTAAGTACGATTGTACTCACCCCCGTTGACTTACACCCCTAGAGCCCATCTACTATGAGGAGGATGAAGGTATGGAGTAGCGACCCAGTCAAGGCGAGACTAGAAGGAGGCGTTCATCTAGGACCCTTGTTTTATTAGTTTCTCTTCACTTTATTCACTTTTGTACTAATACGGTCTACGAACCATGAATGCTTGTCGTATTGTACGTGGTCGTGTGATGAACGTCTTGGTTTATTGATTTTCTATGGAATTTCAATAAAGGTCAGGATTTATTAAATCTGGGCGTTACAAGATGGTATCAGAGACGACTTGATTGTAGAAAGCCAAACAGACCTAACCCTAGGACCTATAATACCTATATCTTCTTACAAAATTACTTACCCTCTCATCTTCTGGAGTTTCACAAAAATTTTCTCTCTTTTGTAGATGTCGGTCCATACCATGAATGGGACTCTTCACGACAAAGGTGGATTCATCCGCGAGCTTCGCATGCTCGTCAGTTTCCTCGGATTTGAGCACGAGCCGATGTTTCACGGAGTCTTCCCCGACACGGACGAGAGCTATTGCGAGGTCACCATCGTCATCCCGCCCTCCATGCAGACAGCCCACACTTACCGAGCCGGAGGACCCACCTTTCTGGTTGCCAGTCAGCGCACCGCCCTTCAGGCCCTCACCAAGCTCCGGGTGATCTACGATAGCCAGCTCTACGACACGGACTATCGCTTCATGCCCCTACGTACTCCAGGGAGTCCACACAGCGTCTACGTCAGCACACTCTCCCAGCATCACTCCGTCGTTGGGCACACTGTGCGCCTATTGGAGGCAATGGACGAGCTCCACTATGAGGCCCTGTAGGATGCCAACGGACAGCGTGACATGATTGACTTCTATCGTCACTCTTCAGAGGATCTGAACCGCGAGAACGGAGAACTTCGTCACCGTGTCCAGCAGGGGCACCGGTTGGCTGGTGAGGCCGAGGAGTTGAGGCGTCAGAACGAGCTCCTACATCAGAGCGTAGCCGACACCGCACAGCTTCGCTAGCAGATCAAGGAGTTGCAGAAGGACCTAGAGGAGGTCGCCCCCCTTCCGCCCCGCAAGTGGAAATCGCTCTGGATCCCCACAGTCAGGCCCAAGAGGATTTCCCGCAGTGCACCTCCCGCCGAACCCTCCAGCTCCACCACCCCTACACCAACCATCTCCACCGATCCTGTGATCGAGTCGTCCCCCGAGCTTTCTTAGACATAGTTTACGATAGGTTGTTTTTATTTGATTGTTTTGTTTGTAATGTCGCTCATGTCAGAATATAAGGCATGGGTGTAAAATTTAATAAGAGATTAAAATAAAAGATGTAAGCATCTAGGTCAAAATATTCATTTTGGGCAATAAATTAGTAGCAATTCCCCTTAAATATTGGCACCTTCTTTTTGAACCCTTCAACTTCAGGATGGCCAACGACCAAAGATCTGAAGCCCCGCGCGACGGAAACCCTCAGGCAACTTGCCTCAGTGGGGAGCAGCTGGCCAATGACAGACCCCCGTTGCCTATCACCTCACACTAGCGGAGATGATGGCAAAACAAAACCAACTGATCGCCACGCTGCTCACCCAGATGCAACAACAACAAAACCAAATGCAAGAGCAGCAGGCACAGTTGTTCCGTCTCCAGCAACAACAACACGAGCTCTCCCTTCAGTTGGTCTTCGGGGATTTCGCCAATTTTCAGAAATTGGTGAAAAGCGATTATTCAGGAAACCGAACAAAACAAGGTGGACCAGAAGAAGTGAAGAATGATCGCCAACTGCCAGCAGCAAGGAGTGGTGCAGAAGCCGCGCCCGGTGATTCCGCCTCAAGCCCCAACCCCTGACGAGCCACGAACCACCCTTGGAGGGCCAAGCACAGGTATCCTACCCCAAGCACCGCCAGCCGGAAGAGCTCCAGCGCAAGCTACCGGATACAAGAGGGACAGGAACGGTAAACCAATAATATGCTTCAACTATCGCCAAGAGGGTCACTTCTACAACATATGCCCCTACCCCAAGTAGGCACCATCCTCCGTTCCAAGCCCAGTGGGACGTACCATAGTTCACCACAACTCCGCTCAAGAAAACCAAGATACGATAGAAGGCCTTTCCAATTTGATCCCAACCAACCCAGTTCCGGAGAACACTTTGCATGTTTCTGAAGCAACACCATCTCCTAATCTGGAGCACCAGTAGAACCCCGTCCCTTAGTTTTCCCGAGGTTCGCTTCGAATCTCGAGGACGAGATTCTTTGTAAGGTGGATAGGATTGTAACACCCCAGAATTTAAAATAAAATAAAAATGAGGGAAACAAATTTTCTGGAATAAAAAGAATTTATTTAATTATGGAAAAGGCGAAAAGAACCCAATCAGAACAAAACAGGGAGAAATATTTAAAATTTGAACCTGAAAAATTTATAATGGAATCTAGAAGCCAAGAAATATTTTTGAGAATTTTTACAAATTTTTAGCAACAATGCTTCAAGCCTTAAACAAATAAACCAATTTCTGGAATTATTTTAAATGAAAAATACATTTTAAATGATATTGGGCCGCAACCCCCAATTCCCTCCAGCCCGGCCCGATCCAGCCGCCTCGGCCATTGACAGGCGGGACCCGCCTGTCGGTGTCGTTCCCCCTCTCTCCTCCACGCTCGCGCCTACCCTGGCCCGCTCGTCAGCCACTCCCTCCTCTCCTTCGGTCTTTGACAGCTGTGGCCCGCCTGTCGGCGCTGTTGGTTTCGCACCCGGCCGCTGACAAGTGGGGGCCACCTGTCAGGCCCTTCTTCTTCGTTGGAAGGGGATCTTCCCCTTCCATACCGATGCCTCCCCTTGCCATTTTCACCGCCGGCCGGCCCTGTGCCAAAATTGGCGCCCGATTCCTACATACCAAGCACCGGCGATCCCATTCCGACTATTGCCACGCGTTTTCACCCCATATAGGAAGTACTCGCGTGGATTGGAAGTTCACCGGCGTCGGGATGGAATCCCTTCGGGTTTCCTCCTTTTTCCCTGCCATAAACACACCACCGGCGTCCCTCTATTTAAGCCCCGCCCTCGCCGCACTCCGCCTCGCCACCCAATCCTAAGCCCTCTCCTTCCCGAAAGTCGCCCCTGCCCTTTTTTGCCACCTCCCCTGCTTCGGCTCCAGCAAGCCTTCGCCGGCGTCTCGGTCCACCACCGCCCCCGCCGATGACACCAGAAGGACCGGCGTCACCTCCCCGTCCCCAGCCCCACCTCCGTTAGGTCGTACCACCACCGGAGCGCCTCGCCGTCGCCGGACCCAAAGGCATCCTCCACCTATTCTTGCCAGCGACCGCCGCCACTGCCCCGTCACCTTCGCCACTGGTACGCCTGAGCTCCCCTTGCTCTCCTGGTTCTGTTTTAGGCTCTAGCCCTGCCGGTTAGCCCTCGCCGTTGCTCGGCCGGTGCTAGGGATGAAGCCCTCTGCTTCCCCCGTGCCGCGCACGAGCCAGACGACCTCTATGCCATTCGATCTAAGGCAGACGGCTGCGATTAAAACCCACCCGGGTTTAATCTAGGCCGTCCACTCGGTCAAAGGGGTACCGAGGTCTCACAATCGTTGATCACCACTTAAGTACCCCGCCTCGCATCTGGCCGCTTGATTCAAATCCAATGGTCCAGATCAACTCGGTTCACGCCAATAGTGCCTGGTGCACGGTGGGTTCGATCCACCGTGGACCAAGGATTGTTTTTAGTTTAAATAAAAATTCAGGAATTTGTTTAAAACTTAGAAAATTCATATCTTGCTCAATTTAACTCCAAATTTGACCATTTCAATTCTGGAAAATTTGTCTTTTTATTCTCTACACTCTTATGCAATAAAAACCATATGTTTATTTGGTAAAAAATATTCTTATTAAAATATAAAGAAAAGTCCCCTTTAGGAATTAATTTATACTTCATTTAAAATTATTCAGAAGAACCTTCAAAAATTTATATATTAAATTCAGAGGACATAATGACCCCATTTCACTGTTTTTAATACAATAAAAATAGAATGTTCATTTTGCCCATTCCATTTTATTAAATACTATTTCTAAGATCCTTTTAAGATAAGTAATTAATTCATATAATAAAAATGCAACACTTTAGAAAAATATCATAAAGACTTATATAATAACTTCAGAAGACATAATAAATTATTCTCACTATTTTAATCGAATAAACATAGTAGGGTTATCATATGCATTTTAATTCACTTCTTGGGAAAATAAAAACCCTTTATGGTAAATACTTAGTTCAAGTTATAAAATTCAGAAGCCCCTTTAAAACTTGATCTTAAATATCTAAAGTAATAATCCATCAAAATCATGTATGCTTGTATGATTGCACTACTACAAACCGTCACTGTAGTGGCGTTGGGCAAAACCACTGTAGTGGCGGGCCATTAGATGCCCGCCACTACAGTTGCTGGTGCTGATGGCAGCACCAGCGCCCGCCACTATTGTTTCTAAAGTAGTGGCGGTCGGTGCTGACGTCATCCCGGACCGCCACTATTGTACCAATAGCAGTGGCGGGCGCTGGTGCTGCCCGCCGCTGCTAATATGGCCGCCACTAAAGTATTGATGACATCACTTGTTACCGCCACTACTATTCTAGCTATAAATACGCAGCTTCTTCCTCCCCGAGCTCTACTGGAGTTCGCATTTAATTTTGTCCGTACAATGGCGACAAAAATCTAGATAAAGAGGGGGGAGGCTTTGTTTTCGTTTCTTTTGAAGGATTTCATTCTAGGAGGTAAATCCATGCCGAATCTCGCATTTATTTTGTATTTAATCATGTATACAATGAGTTATTAGCGTTTTTCTAATTTAGGGTTTGTGAATAGAAATTATCAAATAATCTTCCATTTACAGTGTTACCTTCTCCCAAATGAACAAATATGATCCTCCTCACAATTATTCATCACTTGTATATTGATTTACGTCATTTTAATCTCTTTTTTAATTTGATTTATGATTATAGATCTAGAGTTATGTTGTTTGGAGAGAGAGAAACCAATATAGTTAATTTATTTAATAATTTTTTCTACTTAATAAATAGTTTTAATTAAAGCATTGAGGATTTTTAATTAATGTTGTTATGAGCGATAATAAATCAATATATTTTCAATTTGTAAATTACTAAAATTAACAATAATGAATTTATTAATATTTTTTCAAATAATATATGTTTTAGATGGATCACAGGTCCTGGATGTACTCGTCCAACGACGGAGATGTGGTGGCATATTTTAACAGAGTAACTGAATTTACTGAAGCTGCCGCACAATATGCTTCTCGTCAGAGTGAAGAGGCAATATATTGTCCTTGTAAAGTTTGTAAAAATGAAGCGATGTATCCGTGTTCTGATCGTGAAACCATACGATTTCACTTGTTGAAAAATGGTTTCTTGAAGAACTATTATATATGGACGAAACACGGTGAGATGGGCCAAAATCCACCTGAAGATTCTGATGTGCCGCAAGATGCTCATCAACATAGAAGAGGTTGTGATCATACATCCGACATAACACATGATGATGTTGATCAACATGATGATGATGACGCCTTTGATGTGGAGGAACTGATGCGAAATGTTGCGCCTGAGGTGTTGTTGCAGAGAACTACAACCAAAGGATACGATAACTTTGAAGCACTTGACAAAGCATCAAAAAACCTTCTTTACGAGGAACGCCACGGATACGATAAGTAGTATGCTGTGTTGTACACAATTCTTGAGCTTATGAAACTGAAAGCCAGCAATGGATGGTCTGACACTAGTTTTTCAGATCTTTTACAACTCCTAAAAAAGGTTTTGCCAAAACCCAATGGTTTACCATCTGATACGTACCAAGCAAAGAAGATGATTTGTCCGTTGACTTTGGGCGTTCAGAAGATTCATGCATGCCCGAACCACTATAGCCTATATCGAAAAGAGTATGGATTGTTAGAGAGATGTCCGCAGTGCAACGCGAGTCGATACAAACGTCCAAATGACTGTGTGGAGGACTACAATGACCACCAGAAGAAGAATAATAAGAGGTTGCAGAAGAGGGATAAAAATGTTATTGAAGACCATCCTGGAAAAAAGACGGAGAGGAAAGTTCCAGCCTTAGTAATGTGGTACCTACCGGTGATTGATCGCTTGAAATGTATGTTCTCTAATCCTAGAGATGCTGAACTATTAATCTGGCATTTCGCTGGGCGAAAGAAGGACGGAAAACTTCGGAATTAGACCCGAGCTTCACCCACAGGAAAGGGCCAATGGAAAATTTTTCCTTCCGGCTGCTAGCTATAACCTCACAATTGACGAGAAAAGATCAATCTGCCGGTGTCTACATGGAATTAGAGTTCCAACAGGATTCTCAACGAATATAAAGAATATTGTCTCCGTAGCAGATTTGATGATGAGCGGCTACAACACTCATGATTGTCATGTTATGCTTGGGCTATTCCTCGCCATCACAGTAAGAGGAGTCAAACATTCATTTCTGAAGATGGTGATAACACGCATGTGTCACTTCTTCAATGTCATATCAAAGAAGGTGATCGACACTGAAGAGTTAAATGAATTACGTAAACAAATGAGGGAGACTATGTGACAGCTTGAGACGTGCTTTCCTCCTTCATATTTTGATATTATGGAGCACTATATGATACATATAGCAGACCAAATCTTTGTTCTCGGTCCAACGTACCTGCACAATATGTATGCGTACGAGCGTCTAATGGTTATCTTCAAGGGTTACGTATGAAATCGTGCTTATCCAGAGGGTTCCATGATAGAGGGCTACACGACTGAGGAAGTCATTGAGTGCTACGCAGATTACATAAGAGATGGAAGACCAATAGGAGTTCTCGTGTCTCGGCACCATGGAAGACTCACCGGTAAAGAAACTAAAGGCAGGAAAATCATACGAGACAATAGTTACCAAACAATAAGAGAATCACATTACAGTGTAATGCATCAGTTGGCGATTATGAGACCATATGTTGAACAACACCTGCAAGAGCTTCGTGAAAAGAATGAAGATCGCGATGAACAATGGATTATGAAAGAACACAAAATTTATTTCACATCATGGCTGAGGGATCTAAACCTTTCGATTGGAGAAACCGGCGAAGAGATGATGATAAATAAATTGTCTTACGGTCTATTGAGCATGGTTAAAACATGGCAAGCGTATGACATCAATGGTTTCACATTCTATACCAAAGCAAAGGATCAAAAGAGTCAGCGCCAAAATAGTGGTGTCAGAGGAGAAGCAGAAGATAGCACTGGACAAAAGAATGCTTACTATGGATACATAGAAGAAATATGGGAACTTAACTATGGGAACTCTATAGAAATCCCTGTATTTAAGTGTCAGTGGGTCAGACATCCAGAAGGTGTGGAGGTGGATGATTACGGGTTTATGATAGTTGACCTTAATAAGGTGGCTTATAAAGATGACCCTTGGATACTCGCTCAATCCGTGGCACAAGTATTTTACATACTTGATCCTAAAGATGAGAAAAAATACATCGTTGCTCCAGGAAAACAAAGAATTGTTGGAGTTGATGGAGTCGAAGACGAAGAAGAATACAATCAGTTTGATGAGGTGCCGTTTTTCGTTGACATATCAAGGATCAATGTGGTTGAAGCAAAACTGTCATTTGGCAGTGTGATTCCTTATCTACGCACCAATGGCGATGGAAAATTAGTGCAAGGCTAGATCATTTCTGTTTAGCGTGCGTATTTGTAAAATAAATTATGTCATTTATTGTTAAACATTTTCAAGATCAAATGAGGATTTAATTAAACATCAATAGAAAATTTATTAAACAACAATAGAAATTTTTTTTAAAATTTAATTTTTAGGGCCAACAGCAAGGTTCAAACCTCAAACCGCCTGCCGGCAGCGAGGTTCGAACCTGGAACCGCACGGCCCCAAGTGAGCCCCGCGCACCACTGCGCTACTAAGTGTTTCACGTCAATGTAGGAAGAGTATTATATGCTATATATTTAATCCCCTCTATTAGTAGTGGCGGGCTGGATGACGTCAGCATGCCCGCCACTACTAAGGCACCTATATATAGTTTCCACTCCCGCCGTCCGAAAACCTAGTTTCATTTTCTAAACCCTAAACTCCCACGTCGCCCCCCTCCACACCCGTCGCCGCCGTCGACGTCCCGGAGCACGTCGCCGCTGCCCTCCACCCGTCGCCGCCTTCCTCGGAGCCCGTCTCGGCGCCGCCCGCGTCGCCGCCATCCAGTCAGTAAATGTTAGATAACCTATCTTTAGTCTTATTTTATTCGAGCTTAGGGTTAAAATGATTTCTAATTGTTATATTAATTTATGCGTGGTAATATAATTTAGTATAATATTACTAGTAGAATGCACTATAACAATAATGTTTTTTAATGTACTATAAAAAATTTCTGAGAAAAAAAAATTCCACTATAATAATACTAGCTTAGGGTTTTGTAATGTTATATCAATGTGACAAAAAAATTGCAGATGGCTCCTCCTAAGATTGAACCAAACAGTGGATCCTCAGACTCTACATCAAGTGGCGTGTGTGAGGTTTGCAAATGCGGCAAACATAAGGTACATGATGGTATAGTTTGCAGTTGTTTGGCAAAGAAAGTGATTCTCATAATGGACTCCGACTCGGAGGACGACTCGCAATCGCCGCAACCAGATAGGGTAAGTGTTGGCAGACGGAAGAATGATGAGACAACCGGTGGTAGAGGGAAACATGCCGAGGCTAGCGGTGGAAAAGGGAAGTGTTGGGGGAAAATATCTCATCTTCGGGGTTATTGCCGAAGCAACATAAAGGCAGACAACGGATTCGAAGGTTCCCAGACGATCATCTTCGAAGATACCCGGAACCAAGTTCGAAGTACGAAGATAGGCATTGGTTCGGAGTACATCTTCGAACTAAGGCCCTCCAAGATCTTTTCTGCCAGCTAAGATGGAAGACTTATCTTCTTTCTGATTAGATTAGTCTTTTACCATTTTAGTCCTATTAAGGGAACCGAATAGTTTCTACTATGTCGGTTGTAATAGAGGGGTAAATAGGTCTTTTCCTTAATGTCTGGGCCTATAAATACCCCCCATTTCACCCTGTAATAGGGACCGAATACAAGTTATTCAATACACACATTCGAACTATTCTAAGTTATTATCCTTTCGGAGGCTTAGAACAGTTCTCTTCGCAAACACTTCGTTTGTTAGTTTCTCTTCTACAGAAACTTGTTAGCGTAATCTTTTACGCCAACAGTTGGCGCCGTCCGTGGGGAACCTAGTCCGAAAAACTTCGTTCTCTACCAACTTCTTACATCATGCCTCCTAAGCAGAGCGCACCCCGCAATCCCACTAGGAGGTCCTCTCGGATCTCCGGAGAAATACCCTTCGACACAGTTGAAGTCGGAGGTCCTTCGACATTCCCTCCACAAACTCCGGAAGGGGCTTCCATCCCTCGAACTTACGAAGCTTCTCCGCCAACCCCTTCTATACTCCGACCGCCCGGAGTCCCTTCTCCACCCTCCATCCCGATTCGAACTGATCCGACCAGTTCTCAAGACTCGGAAGATCCTTCCGGAAGAAATGAAAATAATCTTGGAGATATGGCCAGTCAAATGGCCAACCTTCAAGCTGAAGTGGCAAGATGGCGACAGGAAGCTGCGAGCAGGCTTCGCTCTCAAGCCACCCCAACCATCCCCGAAGTGCCCGAAGACGATGATCTTGATTATCCCGAAGCCCCGAAGAACGCCTCCTTCGACAATGAGTCTCCGCTGCATCCTGAGCTGCAGAAGGTTCGCTTTGATCCAAAGTTTAAAACTTCGAAGCTCTGTAAGTATGCCCGAGATGAAGATCCCGGAGAGTTCGTTCGGTGTTATGCCCTAGCAATTGAGGCTAGCGGCGGAGTTAGAGACACTATGGCGAAGTGCTTCCCTTTAGCTCTTCAAGGAGTGGCATTGAGATGGTTCTGGTCTTTGAAGCCAGGATCAATCAATTCATGGTCGCAGTTGAAGAGGAAGTTTATAAGCAACTTTCAGGGCACCTTCGTGCCTCCTATGTCAACAGGAAGCCTTTTCCAGGTGAAACAGCTCCCCGGAGAAACATTGAGGCAGTACTTTAAGCGCTTCGCTCATACGAAGTCGCAAATTCAGGGGGCTGTCCACATCTTCAGTGGTTGATGCAGCTCGGGAAGGCGTCAGTCATCAAGGCCTTTTGGATAAACTGCATCGGAAGAGCATCTCCTCAGTCTCTCAGTTAATGTCATACTTCGAGGAGTATGCGAGGTCAGAAGAGGGTTGGCTTCGGAGGACTGCTGCTACTTCGTCTATATTGCAAGAAGTCAAAGTAGAAGTGAAGACTTCGGCACAGCCGCAGGAACCAGTCTTCGAAGTGCAACATGATCGGAGAAGAGGGCAAAAGCACCCTCGTTCTGAAGTCATGAATATTGCACCCCCACAGAAGTTTGCACCAAGGGCTCCACAGTCTACGGGGAACAAGGCCAGCGGCTGGAGGCCGCCAGGGAAAACGGCTGGCAAGGGCCAGACCCTTTTCTGCTGCATTCACGGAGAAAATCGAAGCCATGCAACTGACACTTGCAAGGCGATACTTACTCTAAGGGGAGAGTACTTAGAGAGAACTTCGGGTCGAGGCAGTACCGACCGAGTTCTAGCTGCAACGCGCCCAGAGCCAGTCCAGGCTGTGGCGCGAATAGAAAATTTTGATGCTGCAAGGCACCCTCCGATGGCCAATGTTATGCCACCTCCGAAGCAAGAGGAAGGACAAGATAGAGGAAAAAGAGTAGTTCTCCCTATCTCCGGAGGAGGTACCCTCGGAAGCATGTCCAAGAGACAGCGAAGAGAGTACGTTATGGAAGTAGGTCATATTGGGACTTCGTCATCTGCAGCTGCAATGCCGGAGTGGTCTCATGTTCCGATATCTTTCTCTGCGGAGGATGCAGCTGGTATTAAATTCCCGCATGCAGATCCATTGGTTATCACTGCTGATATTGCAGGAACTGAAGTCCGAAGGGTGCTAATTGACGGAGGTAGCTCGGCAGATATCATTTTTGTTCAAGCCTTTGATCAGTTATGCTTATAACGTCATCTTCGGAAGGGGCATGCTGAACCAGTTCGGAGCTGTGGCGCATCACAATTACTTGTGCATGAAGATGCCCACACAAGCAGGAGTCCTTACAATCTTCGGAGATCAAGCCATTGCTCGGAGGGCGGAATATGGTCATGGTCCCCCTCTTGATCCGAGGCAAGTAAACAGTGTGCAGGATAATGAAGAAATTTTTTCAGCCTCCTCCGAAGCTTCGAAGAAGTCTTTTCCAAGACCAAGTCCTGAAGGAGAGATTGCATCGAAGGTCATTGTTAAAGACGGTAAAGAGTACACTTTTCAATTTGGTAAAGATTTACCTCCTGAAGTTGCAACCTCCTTGGAAAAGGTAGTGGAAGAAAATTTGGATGTCTTCGCTTGGTCTGACGAAGATATCACCGGAGTCGATCGGGATATTATTGAAAACAGTTTACTTGTAAAGCCGAAGGCCCGGCCTGTTTGACAAGGACTCCGGAAGATGTCCGCAGAGAGAGCTGCTCTAGCTAAGGACGAAGTTGAAAAATTATTGAAGGCTGGGATTATCAGAGAAGTGGCTCACACAGAATGGTTAGCCAACCCAGTCTTCGTCAGAAAGAAGTCTTCCGGGAAGTGGCGCATGTGCATTGATTTCACATCTTTGAATAAAGCATGCCCACGTGACCCCTACCCCATGCCCCGAATTGATCAACTGGTTGACTCCACCGCAGGTTCAGAGTTACTAAGCTTCCTCGACGCGTATTCTGGTTATCATCAAATATGGTTGAAGCGCGAAGATGAAATCAAGACAAGCTTCGTAACTCATTCGGGAGTCTTCTGCTATGTAAGAATGCCTTTCGGCCTAAGAAACGCCGGGGCTACTGTTTCAAGATTAGTTGCTAAGGCTCTAGGTCATCAACTAGGTCGCAATGTGGAGGCCTATATGGATGATATTGTAATAAAGAGTGCTTTAAAGCACCAACATAGCCTAGACTTAGCAGAAACATTCAATAGCCTTCGGGCATGTGGGATCCGTCTTAACCCCGAAAAATGTATATTCGGAGCTAAGGCTGGAAAATTGTTAGGGTATTTAGTTTCAAGCAGGGGAATTGAAGCTAGCCCTACTCAAATAACTGCGCTGCAGAAAATGGCTCCTCCGGAGAATTTAAAGCAAGTGCAAAAGCTGACTGGGCGTTTGGCCGCACTTAGCAGGTTTTTATCAAGGTCTGCGGAGAGGAGCTTGCCGATATTCAAAGCTTTGAAAGGGTCCGAAAATTTTGCATGGACACCGGAGTGTCAGAGAAGCTTCGAAGATATTAAAGATTATCTCAGTAATCTTGCTACACTCACGGTGCCTACTGCGGACGAAACCCTACTCTTGTACCTTGCAGCTACAGGTTCAGCTGTCAGCGCAGTCCTTGTCAGAGAAGTGGATTTCAATGGGAAGTTGGTCCAAAATCCTGTTTATTTTGTATCCGAAGCATTATCAGGAGCGAAGACAAGATACTCCGAACTTGAGAAGTTCGTTTATGCTCTCATAATGGCTTCGAGGAAGCTTAGACATTATTTTTTGGCTCATAATGTAATTGTACCAACTTCGTATCCCTTAGGAGATATGCTCCGAAGCAAAGATTCCACTGGAAGGATTGGAAAGTGGGCAGTCGAGCTAGCACCCTTCGGCATATCTTTCTTGGCAAGGACAGCTATCAAATCCCAAGTCCTAGCAGACTTCGTAGCAGAGTGGACTCCACCTGCGAATTTGACTCCGGAGAAATCAAGTGACGGAGTTTGGACTGTTTACTCCGATGGGGCTTTCCAAGCATCCGGAGCAGGCATTGGGGCAGTGTTGATTTCACCGTCAGGGCAAAGAGCAATGTACTCCGCAAGACTCAACTTTAAGTCTACCAATAATATAGCGGAGTACGAAGGGATTTTATTGGGACTTCGAAAAGCACGTGCTCTAGGGGCTACAAGAATAATTATAAAAACAGATTCTCAGATAGTAGCAGGGCACGTAGACAAAAGTTTTCAAGTTCGGCATCCACAGCTTGCAAAGTACTTAGAAGAAATCTGCAAAATTGAAGCACACTTCAAGGGTATTTCCATTCGGAGTATACCAAGAGCGGAAAACATGCAAGCGGACATTTTAGCGAAGGCTGCAGCCGGAGCTGTGGATGTGCCTGAAGAAGCTTTCTATGAGGAGCTCAATATACCTTCGGTACCACAAATTGCCTCTGCGGAGATTCTTTACATTCCTAGTGCAGATTGGAAAGATTCGATCATAGAACTCTTGCAAGGAGGAACAAATTTGCCCGAAGAGTCCCAGTTGTCAAGATTAAAGCTCAGAGCCAGAAACTATCAGTTAATCAACGGTATATTATACAAGGCCGGAGTATGTTCCCCTCTACTCCGATGTATATCTCAAGCAGAAGGCCAAGAAATTCTTCGAGAAATTCACGAAGGCCTTTGTGGAAGCCATTTAGCCCCTAGAGCTCTGGCAGGAAAAACACTTCGCCATGGGGCTTTATTGGCCCACAATAACAGCTGATGCGGAGAGCTTGGTCCGCACTTGTCAAGGATGCCAGTGGATGGGTCGACGGAGTCATCGCCCACCAACAGCTCTTCAAGTCATTGCTCCGGTATGGCCTATGGCCAGATGGGGTATGGATCTAATTGGTCCCTTTCCGTTAGCAAAGGGAAATCTGAAGTTCGCAGTGGTAGCTATTGAATATTTTTCTAAATGGGTGGAAGCAGAACCCTTAACAGCTATCACTTCGAACAATGTGCAGAAATTCTTCTGGAAGAACATTATTTGTCGGTTCGGAGTGCCTAGATACCTCACAGTTGATAATGGAACACAGTTCGACGCAGAACCCTTCAGGAAGTTTTGCGAAGACCTAGGCATTCAACTATGTTTTGCTGCAGTGAGGCATCCTCAGTCGAATGGAGCCGTAGAACGAGCCAACGGAAATATTTTATCAGGGCTAAATCGAAGAATAGTAGGATTAGCAAAGGACTGTGGACCGAAGAGCTTCCGAAGATTCTGTGGTCCATTCGGACTACGCAAACAAGGTCCACAGGTTTTACTCCGTTCAGACTACTATTCGGAGATGAAGCTATGACTCCAACGGAGCTCAAAGGGGGCTCATTTCGCAGCACCGAACCAGACATTGAAGAAGAAAGACAAGCTTCGTTAGACTTATCAGAAGAAATAAGACTTCGAGCTGTAGCTAATTTATCAAAGTATCATCAACAGACGAAGGCTTGGTATGACCCGAAGGTTAAGCTCAATAAACTAAGACCGGGTCATCTTGTTCTACGAAGCATTATAGCACCAGGGAAGTTAGGCAATAAATGGGAAGGTCCATACCTAATTGTCCGCTCAGGGCGCCCTGGTTCATTTAAACTAGCTAATTTAGAAGGTGAAGAGTTAGCACATGCTTGGCATGCGGAGCACCTAAAGCGATACTTCGCATAAAGGCTCCTTGTAATTCGCTTGTAATCATCCTCTAAATTAATAAAGCATATAACCCTGATAGTTGCCTTCCCCTCATAGACTTCCAGCTTCCGAGTGGACGCACTGGAACGGCGGGGTCGACCGAGAGGGAAGTGTCATTAAGCTGGGTTGTATTTTCGGACTTCGAACCCATAAAGTTCAAAGCATCCGACGTGGGGGCTGACATAATCCGGAGCCCAGGCCACCGGCTTGTAGGCATCCGTAAAAGAGCCCAAAACCACACCCTACGGAGTCCAAGCCATTGGCTGGTAGACTTCCGTAAAAAGAGCCGAAGGTGGCCAAAACCTACGGAGTCCAAGCTGCAGCTTGTAGACTTCCGTAAAAAGAGCCGAAGGTGGCCAAAATCTGCGAAGTCCAAGCCATTGGCTGGTAGACTTCTGCAAAAAGAGCCGAAGGTGGCCAAATTATACGGAGTCCAAGCCATTGGCTGGTAGACATCCGTAAAAAGAGTCCAAAGAGACCATTGCAAACTCCGAACCATTGGTTCGTCAGAGATCGCAAAAATAAGCCGAAGGTGGCTAAAGCAAAACAACATTTGAGCCATGAGCTTCGAATGTCTGTTAACACAGTCCAAAGTGACAAATTTTCTAAGACACTAAAGTGTCCTGAAAGTTATCTTAACTGATTTCTTTCATAAAACAAAGGTACTAAATTACCATTCTTCTGACTACAAATAGTCGAAGACATTTCATAAGATTTTAAAAGATCTTTAAATGACAGAGGGGCTCCGAACCCCCAAAAAATTGTACTCCGAAGTTTTTTCTTTGCGCATAACCATCTTTGAATACATTTCGAAGTTGCTTATACACAAAGAGGGGCTAGTAAATATGGAGACAATTTTAAATCGGCATTCATTATTGAAATAAATGTATTTACAGATTACACTATGAAAAATTGGTATCTATACCAAGAAGGAATCGGAGACCGCTTCGGTCCCGAGAGCTAGGGGTGGAACGACTAGTTCCAACATCGGAAGTTCTAAGAACTTTACGTTTAACTCTTTTCCTCCCCCTCGAAGCTCTAATATCCTTCTGCTCTTGTTGAAGCTAGGCCCAAGTTCGAAGCCGTTCGGGGCTTCTTTCCCAGCTTCTAAGATCTTCAGATCTTTTATTTCGAGCTTCACCTTCGTCTTCAGACCAAATAGTGTCTTCAGAAGACGAGGTGTTTGCGTCAACCTCTTTCTCTTCCTCTTTAATATAAGACAACACATCTTTGATTACTTCGGGCGCAATTACGCCAGAGTCATCTCGAGGAATAAGAAATCGAGGATGCTTATAACTCTTTAGAAGTTCGAAGGTGTTCCATAATGAGCGAAGTTCATCGTTAAGCTCTAACACTTCGATGTCTTCCATAAGAGGCAAAGCCTAAAAATATGACAAACAAGATTTTCATTGATAAATGTTTACAAACATGAGCTTTACATAGTCAAAAAATCCTAAATAATTCCTAAACCTGCGGGTTCGGAGGAGGCTGACTGCTCGAAGCTTGGCTCCGAACTTGCTTCTGGCGTTGGCCTTCATCGATCCAAGCCTTGATCGCAGAATGACCTTCGGCTCTCCATGAAGTTTGAAAGGCTCGCCAGGCGGCAGTCACGCCTTCGGAAGGATTCAAAAGTCGCTCGTCGTCGAAGGTAATGGAGCCCTCTGCGCTCGGAGTAATTGTTCGGCCCAAATCCTCGTAGTAACGAAGTAGTCCGAGGGCAGACACTTGTCCGGAGAGTTCTCCATAACGAATGCCTGCCGTCTTCATTTGCTTCGCTGCTCCTTGGATCCTTTTTAACCGGCGCAGCAGAGTCACGTTGTCATCCGAAGGAAGTGATCTAGTAGTACCGAAGTACTCCAGAACACCTAGCATCTGTTCGATGACCTCCGTAGCTACCTTCTCCGACTTGAGCTTTTCTTCAGTTAGTGCATCCTTGCTCGAAGTCGTTTCTGCCAAAACTCCAGAAATCCTAGCATTCTCTGTAGTTAAAATATTCTTCTGGTTTAGGAGTTGGCTAGCTTCCTCTTGGAGCCTTACAAGTTCGGACCCAGCACTAGCATGCTCCAACCGCATCTTTTCAATTTCAGCCCGAAGCACAATTCTTTCTGCTTCGAACTCCTTATTAGCAGCCTCCAAGCCCTGTCTGGCCCTACGCTCCGTTGAAATCATATTATCCATTTGAAGTACTCTAGCTTCGGAGAAAGATAAGTTGCGTTTAAGAGCTTCATTTTCTTCCCGAAGCTGAGCAATTTCATTCTCGCTTGATAAAGTTGCAGCGCGGGCCAAGACTGCTTGCTGAGAAAAGAAAAAACTAAAGTAACAAATTATGCATGTATAATTTGCTGCTGGTTCGAAGATGTACTCCGAACCCAATATAATTTGATAAAGATATTGGCTCGAAGGTGCTCCGTACCTGGTAGGCCGCTCGTTCTAGGGCAACGTTAAGCTCCGAACTCTTCGCCCTGCTTAATTTTGCTACCAGCTCTGTCTCCCCGACTTTGCGACTCACTCGACCTAAAGGTTTGAGCAGAGTCCGAAGCCCAGTTGGCTCCAAAAAAGGAGTCAAAAGAGGGAGCATTGCCGAAGCCCTTTGGTCATCCCTGCTTGACGAAGGTCCGGAGCGTTCTCCTGAGGTCCTTGGAACTTCGGAAGAGGCCCCCCTCAGTTGATTCACTTTCATCTGTTGACTCAGACGAAGTTGATCCTTGAGTAGGGAGAGGCTCTATGTGTCTTTTACCCCTTCCAAGCCCCTGTTGAGCGACCTCCGGGTGCGGCTCTGAAGTTGTCGAAGGCCTTTGAATTGTGTCTTCGTGTTGTACTTCTTCCAAAGGGGGCTCTGGAAAAGCAAAAGTATTATACATCGTATAATTTTGCAAAAAAAATAATAAAAGAATTATGCGAAGTTTACCTTCGACATTCTGGGGGAGGTCGAGCACTGGACTGCTCGGAGGATCAAAGGTGAAGTCATCATCTGAATCCACAGTTAAAACTTCAGCTGCCAGAGTATCTCCGTGAGCAGTCCTCCCCACATCCACAACTGAAGTTGTAGGAACTTCAACTTCATCTTCGCCCATAGGGGCTTCGGTCTGCTCTTCTTCTTGAGCATCCGGAGCTCTCACCTCTTCAATATTAGCTTGAGGCTCCGGCATACCTGCAGTATCTTCAATGTGAATATTTTGTTGAGCTGCATCTTCATCAATCAATCTCACTAATAATATACCTTCATCTTCTTTAGAACCGGAGATTGAGGTTCTTGAGCTCGAAGGCGCAGGATTCGAAGGTGCGAGATTTTTCGGCTTCCGAGCCACCTTCTTCACCGGAGTCTTTGCGGAGCTCGAAGCTCCGGCTTCAGCTATCCTCTTCTTGGGTCCTTTCTCCAAAGGCACCCAGTCCATCAGAGGGGGCGGAGTCAACTCCAACATTCCCCATACTCTGTTAAACCTCTCCCAACTCCCGACCAATTTAACTCTCCATTCTTTTTCAGTCGGAGTTGGGGCACCCAAAATCTTCTCCGAAGCCCTTACAATTTGCTCTGAAGTAATAGGGGCTGAAGAAGCTAAAAAATAAATCAAATTAGTGTTTCTTCGAAGTAAATATGTACAATGCATGTTGGTTTCGAAGTTACCTGCAGGGCTCGAAGTCAAGTTAATCTTGCGGAGACCGCCTTCTGAATCATCCTCGAAGATGACAGGCCAGTTGGCCATCAGCGGAGGAATTTGCAGTCCGATGAATTCTTCGGCTAAGTCCCGCATGCTTAACCTTCGGCTAATCTTCTGAAGCAAGTTAAGACGAGCTTCGAGCTGGCCTTCGTTGGGCTGCACTAAGGCTTCTTTCCGGAATTGAATTTCTTTAAGGGGCCTGGCCAGAGGACTGCTCGCTCCAACTTCGGCATAAAACCATCTTAGAACCCAATCAGTATACCATCTGGCATTGATGGCCTTGGCAGGAAACTGAAGGGCATACTCATCTCGAAGTCTAAAGTTGATAGAGCCGAAGGATATCACCACTTTTTCACCTCCGGAGCCTACGAAGGTCTTAGGTTGGCAAGTTGCTCTGTGTAGTGCAGCGAAGATTTCTGCCCTCCCCTCACAACCTTCGGCTCTCAGCGCCCATTCGAAGATAGCTAATCTAGCTACTGCATTCGGAGATAATTGGGGGAGGGTTACATGGAACAGATCAAGTACCTCCGCCAGGAAATCCACTGCAGGGAGGCCCAAGCCAGCTTCGAAGAAGGCTTCGAATACCACTACTTCTCCGGGTCTTGGCGATGGAATCGATTCTTTGCCCGGCTTCCGGATCATAACTCCATTACTAATTTTTCCCCCTGCTGTGATTGCCAAAGACTCTCTCTTGCAGGTAGAAGGCCCCAACTCAAAAGATTGATCCAAATACTTCGTCGATGGCGGGCACAGACCTTGGTCATCGGCGATTTGGGGATTTCTCCCCCCTGCCGCCATGGATGTCACTGCCGGCATCGGAGGTGCCGCCGCCAACGCTGCCGCCGCTGCTGCTGCGGCCGCCTGCTGCCGGGCCAAGGCCGACGGAGGTGCAGATCCCTTAGTCTTCACCATCGCGACCGCCGGATTGCTCTAACGAAATGGAGGCTAGGGCTCAAGAACTTGAAGGGCTAAAAAGTTTTTGATTGCGAGAATGCGGTGAAAAGGTAACCGGGTAACTTCTAGGCCTTCTATTTATAGCCTAGATTTCACTTTTTTACCGTTAGTTCGTGTCGTTTCGCATTCCTGCCGTTACTTTTCCCCGCGATTAACGCTTACTACAGTTTCCATTAGAAACAGAAACTTAACGGCTATTTTTTCTAGGTCTAAAAGACTTTCGAACTTCTTGAGTCGTTTCTAAGATAATTCGAAAAGCAATTACCTTAAGACTGATTCGAAGTTCATATCTTCGTGCATTTCGGAGATAAAATAAAAACCAATAACCCCTATGTTTGGTTATTTTTTCCTTCGTATACTGCTCTCCTAACGTTACAGGTCAAACGGAGAAGCGTATTCGAGGGGCTACTGTTGGGGTAAAATATCTCATCTTCGGGGTTATTGCCGAAGCAACATAAAGGCAGACAACGGATTCGAAGGTTCCCAGACGATCATCTTCGAAGATACCCGGAACCAAGTTCGAAGTACGAAGATAGGCATTGGTTCGGAGTACATCTTCGAACTAAGGCCCTCCAAGATCTTTTCTGCCAGCTAAGATGGAAGACTTATCTTCTTTCTGATTAGATTAGTCTTTTACCATTTTAGTCCTATTAAGGGAACCGAATAGTTTCTACTATGTCGGTTGTAATAGAGGGGTAAATAGGTCTTTTCCTTAATGTCTGGGCCTATAAATACCCCCCCATTTCACCCTGTAATAGGGACCGAATACAAGTTATTCAATACACACATTCGAACTATTCTAAGTTATTATCCTTTCGGAGGCT
Organism: Zizania palustris; assembly: GCA_019279435.1. NCBI lineage: Eukaryota > Viridiplantae > Streptophyta > Magnoliopsida > Poales > Poaceae > Zizania > Zizania palustris. The sequence goes on from JAAALK010000288.1 coordinate 33,735,838, forward strand.
TAGAACAGTTCTCTTCGCAAACACTTCGTTTGTTAGTTTCTCTTCTACAGAAACCTGTTAGCGTAATCTTTTACGCAAACAGGAAGCATGTAGAGCAATGTGACAGCAAGAGGAGGAAGGAGGCAAGATCCTCTTTTTATGCAAATTTTATATTTTTATCATCCAATTCAATCATTGATAATAAGTTGTTCTCACTATCGCCGTCGCATGTATTTTCTTGTTCAGGAACATGGAGAGAAGTTTAGACTGCCTGATGATGCTGAGTTGGTTGAGGATTGGCAAGTTGAGGCTTTTAATCTGTTTAACCAGAAATAGGTTGGGTTTGTGCCGAGGAAGAAGAAGAAGCTCCAAACCATATCTTTCTTTTGGGTTTGACCAGTAGTGCGTTTTGATGTGTAAGCTGGTTTCCCCAGCCTGGACTTGTGTTTGTTTACTTGCTTTCAAATAAACATGATGTGTCAAAAGCGAGCCCCCGCACCACCGCGCTACAAAAGTCTCGATCATATCGTAACAACATGTAATAAAAACACACTTAATGAAATAAAAACAGAAAACTAAGGGAGAAAAATACCAATTTTTGCAATTAGAATATTGGTGTTGTATTTTTATTGTACAAAAGTTTCAATTTCAAAGGAAGAATAAACTATAGATAAGTTATGATGTATTTTTATTGTACATGTTTATTAATGAAATAAAAAAAGTAAAGTGAGGCAGAAAAAATACAATTTTTCTAATTTGATAAGTTATGATGTATTTTTATTGTTAAAAAATCAAGTTCAAACTAGAATTTAAACATGAATAAAAAAGTAATGAAAATTAGAATAGAAATGTAAAAAAAATGTTTGGATGCTAGCAGCAAGGTTCGAACCTCAAACCGCCTGCAGGCAGCAAGGTTCGAACCTCGAACCGCATGGCACCAAGCAACCCCCGCACCACTGCGCTACTAAGTGTTTCTCGACATGAGTGGAAACGTATGCTAGATAACCCCACCAGTGTCGGATTAGTAGTGGCGGGCAGGATGACGTCACCATCCCGCCACTGCTACCCTTTTAGTAGTGGCGGTCGCATGATGTCATCGGCCCGCCACCACTAAGTCATGTGACGTACACTGAGGCAGAAAAATACCAACTTTTTAAATTTGATAAATTATGATGTATTTTTATTGTTAAAAAAATTCAAGTTCAACGAGGATTTAAACATCAATAAAAAAGTGCTGAAAATTTAAAAAAGTACAAAACAGAAAAAATGTTGATTTGGCGCCAGCAGCAAGGTTCGAACCTCAAACCGCCTGTCGGCAGCAAGGTTCGAACCTCAAACCGCATGGCACCAAAGAACCCCCCGCACCACTGCGCTACAAAGTATTTCTCGGCTATTTGTGCAGTGTATGCTAGATAATCCCTACCTCTACGTGGACTTTTTTGCATTTAAATACCAATTTCTGTTAATGAAAGATACCAATTTTTGCAATTAGAATATTGGTGTTGTATTTTTATTGTACAAAAAGTTTCAAGTTCAAAGGAAGAATCAACTATAGGTTTTGCTTTCAAACCTAGGTCATTTCATCTCTAAACCCTAATTCATCCCCGCAGAATCTTAGGTTTCTTAACGCCCTACGTGATTATTTTCTCGAAACAATTTTATTTTTTATGACAACTTCTATGGATCGATCATATCATAACAACATGACAAGTCTCATCTTTTTTAGACTTTATTTTATTTTTTGAGGATTAAAAAACTATAAAAATACAAGTTGTCGATCGAGTGTTGTGGAAACCTACATTTTTTATGATGGTTTTAAATTTACTGGATAATAATAACTAATTATAGAGTCAAAACATGAATATGGTTTTTATATAAATTTTGGTGAATTATTTCATGTCTTGTAGTTCAAATTGAACTTATTTTGACTTTGATCATAAAAACACACTTAATGAAATAAAAACAGTAAACTAAGGGAGAAAAAGTAAAGTGAGGCAGAATAATACCAATTTTTAAATTTGATAAGTTATGATGTATTTTTGTTGTTAAAAAAATCAAGTTCAAACTAGAATTTAAACATGAATAAAAAAGTCATGAAAATTAGAATAGAAATGTAAAAAAATGTTTGGATGCTAGCAGCAAGGTTCGAACCTCAAACCGCCTGCAGGCAGCAAGGTTCGAACCTCGAACCGCATGGCACCAAAGCAACCCCCGCACCACTGCGCTACAAAGTGTTTCTCGACAGTAGCGGCAACGTATGCTAGATGACCCCCACCTCTAATAGTAGTGGCGGTCGAGTATGCTGACGTCACCAGCCCACCACTGCTATTTCTTTAGTAGTGGCATCGAGCACCAGCGGCGGGTGGATTAGTAGTGGCGGGCTGGTGACGTCAGCATGGCCGCCACTATTAAGGGAAAATAGCAGTGGCGGGCAGGATGACATCAGCATGCCCGCCACTGCTAATCCACCTATATAAATATTTCGCTCCCGCGTCTGAAAACCCTAAGCCCTAATCTTCTCCTGCCAGTTACTGCCGCTCCCAGTGCCCGCGCCGCCAACATTGGAGCCCGTCGTTGTCGTCCCCTGAGCCCGTCGCCGCCATCTCGGAGCCGTTGGTGTCCCCGGACCCCTCGCCGCCACCTCGGAGCCGTCGCTGTCGTCCTCGAAGGCCATCACCGGAGCCCGCGTCGGTGTACCCGGACCACTCGTCGCTGCCGTCCCTGTCCCCGACGCACGCCGCCATCCCCGTCCTAGAGCCCGCGCCGCCACCCTCGGGAAATGTGTTTATTTCTTTTATTTGCATGTACTTCATGAAGCTGGCCATTATGTGGCTATCAATTGGGTGATATGATGCTATTGCATTTGCAATTTCGAAATATGTTGTGTAGTAGATTCAATCTTCTTTTAGAATTGGCTTGAATGTTGGCATGTGTTTACTAGGTATGTGGGCTTCCATCATTGTACCCTACAAATTTAAGTAGAGAGAGTAATACTTAGGACAATTTGATAGTCAAAAAGCAGATTGCCATGAAAAATAGTATTATTTAGCTCATCTCCTCATCCATTAGAACCAAATCAAGTCGGAGGAGAATTGGTGGGTTTTTTGTTGTTGTACTCTGAGAAACGTGTGGCATGCACATGCCATGAATGTGATTCCTATGTGATATCCTTTAGCATAGTTAATGTTGTGTCTGCATACAAAATGTTGTGAATGTTAGTAAATGTACATAATCCTTAGCAAAAATATTTAGAAATATATGTATAGTTAATATGTAAATGATGAAACTTTGAACAAACATGCTGCATAAAAGAGGAGACTAATATAAAAGAGTGATATAACAATAAGAACCAAAGAAACTTGATAATGTAAGAACAATCATATATAAAGAACGGGATAAACAATGTGAATGGAATAGGCACGTAGAAGGTAAATAAAGTGAACTCAATAGGTTATAACGATAACACATATTATTTATAATGCGCATCTGCGTTGTTCCTACTGGGTGTAGAGAAAAGCACAATGGCTAGAATCTTAAGCAATATGAGAAGTAAAGTAATATGGCATCATTGCTTGAGTCCTAAAGCAGATTAAATATATGACATAATCTCTTTGTAGACAATGTTCTTGGTAGCTGAAGCAGTACTGCCATCTTCATTTTATATTAAGATTTTGAGCCCTTTCCTTGATGTCACTCTTGAAACAACAACATAAAATTTTCCATGTGTGAAGACAAGGTTTCTAAGATTACCAATATAAGCTAATGTATGTCCTTGACACTTATTTATTGTCATTGCATAGCAGAGTCTTAGCGGAAATTGACAACACTTCAATATGAATGGCCAACTCAAGTTAGGAGATTGTGTTGTTCTCTCTCTCTAGTGTTGTTAAGACCTCAACATATTTTGTGTTGTTTTTCCCTCTAATGTTCCATGGCAACAAAATATGCCGAGGCCTCAACAACACTGTGATCAGTTTACTACTGTTATTACTTCTAAGGCTACTATACTAATCCTCAACATTAGATTCTGCAATTCCTTTTAGAAGCCTATGATGCAAATTGTTATTGAGTTATCTCATGTATGTCATCAAGCCGTGTGACACGTCCATTCCCATCAACAGCTTCTTCTTTCCCGTGTTGCTGACAGGGAATGGATGTGCACACGGTTCCATGGCAGCCATGAACATTTTGAAAAACAACACAAAATATGATGAGGCCTCAACAACACTGCGATCAGTTTACTACTGTTATTACTTCTAAGGCTACTATATACTAATCCTCAACTTCATTCAGCTGAAAGCCAACATTAGATTCTGCAATTCCTTTTAGAGGCCTATGATGCAAATTGTTATTGAGTTATCTCATGTATGTCATCAAGCCTTGGGACACATCCATTTCTATCAACAACTTCTTCTTTCTCGTGTTGCTGACAGGGAATGGATGTGCTCACAGTTCCATGCCAGCCATGAACATATTTGAAAAGCAACACAAAATATGCTGAGGCCTAAACAACACTATGATCAGTTTACTACTGCTATTATTTCTAAGGCTACTATATACTAATCCTCAAGTTCATCCGGCTGAAGGCGAACATTAGATTCTGCAATTCCTTTTAGAGGCCTACGATGCAAATTGTTATTGAGTTATCTCATGTATGTCATCAAGCCATGAGACACATTCATTCCTGTCAAAACTTCTTCTTTCTCGTGTTGCTGACAGGGAATGGATGTGCTCATGGTTCCATGGCAGCCATGAACATTTTGAAAAACAACACAAATATGCTGAGGCCTCAACAACATTGTGATCAGTTTACTACTACTATTATTTCTAAGGCTACTATACTAATCCTCAAGTTCATCCGGCTGAAGGCCAACATTAGATTCCGCAATTCCTTATAGAGGCCTATGATGCAAATTGTTATTGAGTTATCTCATGTATGTCATCAAGTCGTGAGACACATCCATTCCCGTCAACAACTTCTTCTTTCTCGTGTTGCTGACAGGGAATGGATGTGCTCACGGTCCCATGGCAGCCATGAACATTTTGAAAAGCAACACAAATATGCTGAGGCCTAAACAACACTGTGATCAGTTTACTACTGCTATTATTTCTAAGGCTACTATATACTAATCCTCAAGTTCATGCATCCGGCTGAAGGCCAACATTAGATTCTTCAATTCCTTTTAGAGGCCTATGATGCAAATTGTTATTGAGTTATCTCATGTATGTCATCAAACCATGTGACACATCCATTCTTGTCAACAGCTTCTTCTTTCTCGTGTTGCTGACAGGGAATGGATGTGCACATGGTTCCATGGCAGCCATGAACATTTTGAAAAACAACACAAAATATGCTGAGGCCTCAACAACACTAGAGAGAGAGAACAACACAATATCCTAACTTTAGGATTAATATGACATCAGACCTTTTTTGCATAACCAAAATTCTGATACATTAGCCTCTTAATATGAATAGTTTATCTATGGCGGAAGAAGGACGTTCCATCGAGGAGCTCATCTACGAGTCTCCCGCAAAAACAAATAAAGAGGGTTCATCTGAAGGATCCTCCGATAGCGAATCTTCGTACCACTCTCCGGAGAATGAACATCCAATGGAGCCTAGGAAGAAGAGAACGAGAGAAGACGCCGATGAGGATTACATTCCTGAAGCTCAAGCGGAGGTAATTATTACGTTAGTAACAAGTCAGAGCAGCTTCTAACCGAGGATTACATTCCTGAAGCTCACATTGTCTATCATCGTAGGATCGTCCAAAGCGAGGAAGCAAGCGTCGATTATTCCAAGTCAAGAAAAGAACAACTATTGTCCCAGCTATTGAGTCAGCTGAGCGAACAGATGTTGAGCCCGCTGCCACAACATCGTCTGCAAATGCGAAGAGGAGAGGGAAACGGGAGAAGAACAAGCTGCATACAGCTATCTATGAGGTTGAAGAAGTGCATGTTGATGGGGCTCCAAAGAAGCCAAAAGAAATCACAACAAAGTGGCGTAACGACTGTGGATGTCTCGCCAGGGAGCGATGTAAGATAGTTTGGAAAAATTATAAGACTGTCCCTGAAGCTACAAAGAACAAATTGTGGCAGCATATAAAAGCGCATTATAAATTCCCGGAAGACCGCTTAGAAGACGCTAAAGCTGCCACATTGAAGACTATCGGGAAGGCTCTCCGTACATTTAGGACTAAACTGAACACACAATACCTTCAGAAGATGAGTCGCCACTCAACGACTACGACTTTATAATGCCAAATGAATGGAACGAATTCAAAATGCAGCATTGCTCGGAAGAAGCCAAACAAGAGAGCATCATGTTCAAAGAACTTAATAAGAAGAATAAGTTCCCACATAAACTTGGGCCAGGTGGATATAAGGCCAAGGAGGATGAGTGGAGTAGAAAGGAGGAGGAGGACCGTGCGGCTGGGTTACCTGAACAGTTTTCAGGTGCTGATCATCGCACTAAGAGATGGCTCCTAGGTCGAGCTAAAAAAAACACCCGAGGGCCAATATATGCTCTCCGACTCACGGACTAGTGAAGTATTCCAAAAAGCACAGGAAATCGCTGAGTTGGAGAAGACTGGAAAGTTCAAGCCCGAGGGATGTAATGACCAACTTACATCTGCTCTCGGAAACGAGGAACATCGAGGGCGCACCCGAGGTGTCTCTTCTATAGCACCCTGGAAAAATACTTTCAAGAAACAGGAGGGTGCCACATACAAGAAGCGTCAAGCACGCACAGACGACGCCGCAGAGCGCCGTGCAGAGTGGGAGCGACACTTTTTTGAATTTATTAACGAGAATCCAAACATAATGCAGGCTGCAGTGGGACAAATAATTGTGCCAGAGGTACGACTCGACGTACCAAGCAGTGTTGGCTCAATACAAGACAAATTTCCTGTAAATTATATTAAAGAGGACACACCATGCAGCCTGCAGGTACCGATAGGGCGCAAAGGGCATTCCCAAGAGGCTGCACGAGGCATTGCTATGCCTGGGGATTTATTTCACAATCGACCTATTCCTGCTGACTATACCAAGGTTCAGGTCAATGAGATCACCAACGACAGATTTATTAATGACCCTTTGGATCTTCCAATGCCTGATGAGGGGATTGAGACAATCGGAGATGCTCTAAATAACTTTGTCCTATGGGCGAGCCGAGATATCAAATTACTGCAGACAAGTTCTCAGAGTAAATCACCTATTGTCTCATCACAATCCCCCACATATCTTTCATCTCAGGATGTGCAAATATAGGATCTTTATCACCTGTTGATGAGCGTGAAATAGAGGAAAAGGCAGAGGAAGAGCCAGTGCCCGATAAAGTGGCCGAAGTGATAGAATCGAAAGTGACTTCTGATCCTCAAGTGACAAAGCCAGTGCCAGTGCTTGAGCCCACTGATGAGCCCAACACGTACAAATGTGCCAGAGCCAGATCAAATGCCAGTGCTAGTTTCGGCTGAGCCTCAAGTGCCAGTTCCGGCTGAGCCTCAAGTGCTAGTTCCGGCTGAGCCTCAAGTGCCAGTTCCGGCTGAGCCTCAAGTGCTAGTTCCGGCTGATCCTCAAGTGCCGGTGGCCAAGCCCATAACAAAGTGCTAGTGCTAGTTGCTGCTGAGCCTGAAAAACAAGATGCATGCCCAAAGCCAGCAATCCACAAGATAACTGTTCAAGCTGGGCAGTGTTCTGCGCTGAAATCTGAGATGCATAAATTTTTTACTACTACGGGGCAAACACGTTCTATACCCGAAGCGGCTCCCATAAAGGCTCCAGTACAAAAGCATGCGGGCTCACTTTCTGTTGATAAGAGGACCTACGGAGACGAGGATTATATCGAATACGAACCAGGAAAACCATTATTACCCCAAGGAGTACTTAATTGTATGCCTTGGATGATGAAACATTTCATGACTGGTACCTCGAAGCGTCTTCGTTAGGAGTAACACAAATAGAACTGAAGGTTCCACAAGAAATATTCAACTGCCCAGAGTTTAAGCTTGCAATATTTTTCGACGACTTCCATCGGATGTTTCGTCTGAAGTGAAACGACATCACAAGCATGATGCTCTGGTGCATGTAAGTACTTTATACTTTGTCAATACAAAGCAAAAATAAATAATGTCTTCTATTGACTATTGTTTTATAACATATACAATTGTAATTCAAGCGGTGACGAGTCTAAATTATATGGGTACTTAAACCCATCATTAATAAGCCAAAGTGCGCTGAACCCGACACTAAACCAGAACGATAGCAAGTACTGGACTGCGGGTAAGAAAAAATTTCAAAGAAAGATGTTCAATAAAGACGAAGACAAACTTAAGAAGAACAAAAGGAGTTGTGCCGCGTTGTATATTGCACGGTGCATGGATCAATGGAAGGACAGAGAAATGATAAGTGGGGCATATAACTTTAAGTAAGTATACCCACTATATCCACTTAATCACGTTTTATCGATTATGAAACTAACATAATCATATATTACTTCTTTCGATAGTGATCATTGGATTGCACTTCTGATATACCCAAAGAGCTCAAGGGTTTATGTGCTCGACTCGCTCGACAAACCCAAAAAGAATATCAAGATATATTAAATGTTATTCAGAGTGCATATAGATACTACGTGGAAAAGTTAGGTGACCCACATGATCCACAGAGGCCAAAAGAAATGCTTATCAGAACCAACTATCTGGTAATATTATATTTTTAAATTTGTTAATTCAATTGATAAAGCCAAACTATATATTGTTCTAACTTTGTCTATTTTGAAGTGTCACAATCAATCTCTTGGTTCCGTGCATTGTGGCTACTATACTTGTGATTTCATGAGCAATAACTTAGGAAAGTTTGGGCGGACAGTATCTGAGGATACTAAAGAAGTAAGTTGATTTCTTGTGTGTTAATCTAATATAACTTGCAGCGTATGTACTTATATTTTACGTATGCAGGCGTCAGGTCCATCAACCGTTGCCTAGAAGAGCCAACTCTCTGAATCACAAATGTACGAAATCGTATCAAGGATGTGCCGCTTCACGATGCATGAGATTCTTCATGAGCTTGGAGTATTTTTCGATCCTGAGAGTGAAGTAGCCAAGCATCCAACTCTGTATGATTGGGCCGGAAGAATGAAAAGGCGAACCAATTAAGATATGAGTTGGCCTTCCAAGAAAACATAAACCGCATGAGCATGTATTTGTGAAACAATGGTTATTGTGTTGATGGATGGTTATTGTGAAACATAAACCGGAAGAATGTAAACTTTGTAAATTTTTGAAAATTGATGAGATGGATGGTTGTTGTGTTGATGTGTTGTTGTTGTGGATGTGTATGTGGATATGTGGATGTTTTGCTGCTGTGTATGTGGATATGTGGATGTTTTGCTGCTGTGTATGTTGATGGCTGTGTGAAGCATATAATTTCTGTGTTTTGGTTTGTGGGATCACAACATTCTGTGTTATGGCTTATACACAGCAGTGGCGGGCAGATGAGGTAGCTTGCCCGTTACTGCTGTTTACACAGTGGTGGCGGGCGCGCTGACCACATCTGCCCGCCACTACTATTGATAACAGCAGTGGCGGGCAGATGAGGTCAGCGCGCCCGTTACTGATGTTGACATAGTGGTGGCGGGCGAGCTGACCTCATCTGCCCGCCACTGCTGTTATCAATAGTAGTGGCGGGCAGATGAGGTCAGCGCGCCCGCCACTGCTGTTGACACAGCGGTGGCGGGCGCTCTGACCGCCACTGCTAACCAGCGATAGCAGTGGCGTTAGAGCAGTGGAGGACTGGATGCCCGCCACTATAGGTCGATTTTGCCCGCCGTTACAGTGTCGCTTTGTAGTAGTGTTGGTTTTTGGATTGTTTATTAAATGTTATGTTTACTTTTTCCATATCGAGAAGACTACGACGCCGTCGAAGATCCCATGTTTTACCCCGAGGTTCCACCTTCACCATTTGCTCAGCAAGGCAAGTCACAAACCCCTTTTTGATCATCATTGAGCCCAGTTTTTCATAATTACCGCTATAACTCATAGGAATTAAATATTGCATTAGTACAATATCAAGTCCTACATTATATTTATCAGATCCCCGTCCTAGTGTGTAAACCCAAGCCATGCTTATCGAGCCTGAACTCCTTGTCACTCTACAATATTATATTATCTAGTGTCCAATGTACCGACACAACTACTAAAGGGTAAAAGAACGAGTCATAGAAAGATGGATTCTGCTATATGTATTTCCCTGTTATTCTCATCTCTGGACTCTGTTGGAGTTGGCTATGTTATAAGTATGGTGGGTTCCGGGTGCAAGCTCGGGAATTGGTTGGTCGCACCCGGGGCACTATAAGGACCGGTCTGCGGGATCTATTGCAAAGCACTTCCATACTAACCACAAGTCTAATGGGTAAGTCCAAACTACAAGTATGGAACAATCCGACTCGATGCACCATAGTGGAGGGGCCAAGGGGCAAACCTGCGGGTGACTTGTACTGACGTGGCTCAAGGAGGGGTATGGTGTTGGCTTGACGCGTCGAGGCACCATATGAAACCCATAAGAGGGTGCTGTCGGGTCGAGGAGGACCATTTGGAAGGTTTTGGCACGAGTTCCCGTGGTATGGGTCATCTCGTTACACTTTGGTGTAAGTGATGAGTGCGTGCCTTGTGGGTACAGTGGTACACCTCTGATCAGAGCATTTAATATTTTCGAAAAGCCGAGCCCACAGTCAAGGGCGGGTTGTGTGACTTCTCGCGGTTAATTTACAATTGTTTGAATGGTTGAGTATTCATGGCATGTAAGGACTGTTGAGCGAGGGTGGGCTGACTGTACCCCTCGAGTTAGAATATGATGCATACACATGTTACATTTCTGTATTAATAACTTGATCACATTTAATCGCTTTACAAATATGCTTTTCCGCAAAGTTAGCCACTATCTCTTTGCTATTACTCTGCATTATATTTGCATCCGGTGGCTTCCTGAGTATGATTGTACTCACCCCCGTTGACTTACACCCCCAGAGCCTGTCTACTACGAGGAGGATGAAGGTCTGGAGTTGCGACCCAGTCAAGGCGAGACTAGAAGGAGGCGTTTATCTAGGACCCTTGTTTTATTAGTTTCTCTTCACTTTATTCACTTTTGTACTAATACGGTCTACGAACCGTGAATGCTTGTCGTATTGTACATGGTCATGTGATGAACATCTTGGTTTATTGATTTTCTATGTAATTTCAATAAAGGTCTGGATTTATTAAATCAGGGTGTTACATTCGGCCAATTCGATAAGGACTTCAGAAGGTCCGAAGATTTTGCATGGACGCCAGAGTGTCAGAAGAGTTTCGATGATATTAAAAATTATCTCAGTAACCTCGCTACACTCACGGTGCCCATTGCGGATGAAACCCTACTCCTTTACCTTGCAGCTAATGGCTCCACTGTCAGTGTCGTCCTTGTCAGAGAAGTTGATTTCAATGGGAAGTTGGTATAGAATCCAGTCTATTTTATATCCGAAGCATTGTCTGGAGCAAAAACAAGATATTCTGAGCTTGAGAAGTTCACTTATGCTCTAATAATGGCTTCGAGGAAATTGAGTCATTATTTTCTAGCACATAATGTGATTGTACCAACTTCGTATCCCTTAGGAGATATGCTCCGAAGCAAAGATTATACAGGAAGAATTGGAAAATAGGCTGTTGAACTAGCACCCTTCGGCATCTCCTTCGTGGCAAGGACAGCGATCAAGTCACAGGTGGTGGCAGATTTTGTGGCAGAGTGGACTCCATCCGCGGTATGGGCTCCGAAGAAGTCAAATGAAGGAATTTGAACTATATACTCCAATGGAGCTTTCCAAGCGTCTGGAGCAGGCGTCGAAGCAGTAATAATTTCGCCTTCATGGCAAAGAGCAATGTACTCCGCAAGTCTCAACTTTAAGTCCACCAATAATACAGCGGAGTATGAAGGAATTTTGTTAGGACTTCGAAAGGCGCGTGTTTTGGGGGCTACAAGAGTTGTTATTAAAATAGATTCTCAAATTGTAGCAGGGCACGTTGATAAAAGTTTTCAAGTTCGTCACCCACAACTTGCAAAATATTTGGAAGAGATCCATAAGATTGAAGCATCATTTAAAGGGATTTCTATCCAAAGTATACCAAGAGCTAAAAATATGCAAGCCGATACCTTAGCAAAAGCTACAGCTGGAGCTATGGACATTCCAGAAGGAGCCTTTTACGAAGAGCTTACTTCACCTTCGGTGCTACATATCCCTTCTGCGGAAGTTCTTTGCATCCCAAGCACTGATTGGCGAAGTTCAATTATGGAGTTGTTGCAAGGTGAAGCAAATTTGCCTGAAGGGCCACAGCTTTCGAGGTTGAAGCTGAGAGTTCAAAATTATCATATAATCAACAGTATTCTCTATAAGGCCGGAGTATGTTCCCCTCTGCTCCGATGTATATCTCAAGCTGAAGGTCAAGAGATGCTCTAAGAATTTCATGAAGGCCTTTGTGGTAGCCATATGGCCCCTCGAGCTCTGCTAGGAAAAACACTTCGCTAAGGGCTTTATTGGCCTACAATAGTAGCTGATGCGGACAGCTTAGTTCGCACATGCCAAGGCTGTCAATTGATGGGAAGAAGAAGTCATCGTCCACCAACAACTCTTCAAGTCATTGCTCCAGTCTAGCCCATGGCCAGATGGGGCATGGATCTTATTGGCCCCTTCCTAGTAGCAAAAGGAAATCTGAAATTCGCAGTGGTAGAAATTGAGTATTTTTCCAAGTGGATTGAAGCAGAATCCCTCACAGCTATCACTTCGAATAATGTACAAAAATTTTCTGGAAAAGTATTATATGCAGATTCAGAGTGCCTCGGCAGCTAACAGTTGACAATGGGACACAGTTTGATGCAGAGCCATTCAGGAAGTTTTGCGAAGATCTTGGCATACAAATATGCTTTGCTGTTGTACGCCATCCTCAGTCTAATGGAGTTGTCGAAAGGGCCAATGGTAATATCTTGTTAGGGTTGAATCGAAGAATAGTGGGGTTGGCAAAGGGGCTGTGGACCGAAGAGCTCCCGAAGATTTTATGGTCCATTCGGACCACTCAAACAAGGTCCACAAGTTTTACTCCTTTTAGACTATTATTCGGAGATGAAGCTATGACGCCAACGGAGCTTAAAGGAGGATCTCTTCGCAGCACCGAACCTGAAATAGAAGGAGAAAGGCAAGCTTCACTTGATTTGATAGAAGAAACAAGACTTCGAGCTGTCGCTAATTTGTCGAAATACCAGCAGCAAATGAAGACTTGGTTTGACCTGAAGGTTAAGCTTAACGAACTTAAGCCAGGTCATCTAGTTTTGCAAAGCATTATAGCACCAGGGAAATTAGGGAATAAGTGGGAAGGTCCATATATTATTTTTCGTTCAGGACGCCCTAGTTCTTTTAAGCTAGCTAATTTAGAAGGTGAAGAGTTGAAGCATGCATGGCATGCAGAGCACTTAAAGCGATATTTCGCATAGGGGCTCCTTGTAATCATTTGTAAACACTTTCTGAATTAATAAAGTCCATGGTTCAGATAATGCTTACCTTTCAAAACACTTCCTACTTCTAGTGGACGCACTGGAAGAACGAAGTTGGTTGTGAGGGAAGTATCATTCATCTGAACCAATTTTGCGGACTTCGAACCACTGGTTCGAAGCTTCCGACGAGGTGGGAAAGTCACAGAAAAATGGATTCCAAGCCACCAGCTTGAAAGCATCCGTAAAAAGAGTCCAAGGAGACCAAATGATGCGGATTCCAAGCTCTGGCTTGAAAGCATCCATAAAAGAGTCCAAGGATAACACCATTCAAATTCCGAACCACTTGTTTGATATCATTCGCAAAAATAGCCAAAGGAGGCCAAACAAAATAGATTTTGAGCTGATAGCTTCAAATTTCTGTAAAAAGAGTCCAAAGTGACCAATTGTTTTGGATGCTAAGGTATCCGAAAAACTAGTCCGAAGTGACTATATTCAAACGAAAGATACTAAGTTACCAAGCTTCAACTTCAAGTAGTTGAAGACATTCTTTGAGATTTTAATCAATCTCTAAGTTGCTAAGGGGCTCTGAGCCTCCACAATTGTACTCCTAAGTTATTTTCGTTGCGCGTAACCATCTTCGACCGAATTTCGAAGTTGCTTACACCCAAAGAGGGGCTGGGAAGTAGGGAGACAATTTTAAAACTTTAATCTTTATCATTCGAACATATTACATTATATTACGAAATGTTTGTATCTATGCCAAGAAGGAAGCGGAGACCCCTTCGATCCCTAGAGCTACTGCTAAAGCCAGACCGACTAGTTCCGGAGCTGGGAGTCCTATTAACTTTACATTTAACTCTTCTCTCTCCTCTCGAAGCTTGGAAATCTTTTTGTTCTTGTTGGAGTTCAGTCCAAGTTTATGGCGCTCGGTGCTTCTCTCCTAGCTTCGAAGTTGTTCAGGTTTCTTTGTTTGTTCCTTAGCAGTATTCTCTTCTTCGGACCATTCAACGTCTTTAGAAGATGAAGTTTCCAAGTTAACTTCTTTTTCCTCTTCTTTAATGCAAGATATTATATCTTTGTATATTGCGGGCGCAGTCGCACCGGAGCTTTCTCGAGGAATAAGAAATCGAGGTCGTTTGTGAAGTCTTAGAAGGTCGAAGGTAGCCCATAGCGGGCGAAGTTTTTCGGTAACATCTAATACTTCGAGATCATCCATAAGAGGTCGGGAAGCCTAAAAACATTTCCAATAAGTCTTCATTCATAACAAATGAAAGCATAAATTTTTACATGTTCGGAGCCCTAAACAAAACTAGACCTGCGGGTCTAGCGGAGGCTGGCTGCTCGAAGCCTGCGACCGAGCTTGTTTCTGGCAAAGTCCTTCATCAATCCAAGCCTTGATCGCTGATCGACCTTTGGCTCTCCAAGATGCTTGGAAGGCTTGCCAGGCTGCGGCCACGTCCTCAGAAGGGTTTAATAATCGGTTGTCGTCGAAGGTGATGGGAGCTGCCCCCGAGTCTGGTGCTACTGATAGCCCTAGATCTTTGTAGTAGTGAAGTATTCCGAGAGCGGATACTTGGCTAGAGATTTCCCCATACCGAATACCCACTGTCTTCATCATCTTCGCTGCTCCTTGGATCATTTTCAATCGTCGCAGCAAGGCAACGTCGCTAGTCGAAGGTATTGTCCAAGAAGTACCGAAGTATTCTAAGACACCTAGAAGGATGTCCATGGCCTCCGCAGCTACCTCCTCAGACTTCACCTTGTCTTCAACCAAATTATCCCTTGGTGAAGACAGCTCATCTACCAAAGAAGATAGTTTGGCTGCCTCCGTGACCAAGGAGTTCTTTGGCTAAGAAGGTTGCTGGCCTCCTCCATGGACTTCGTCTGTTCTTCTCGGAGCTTGACTAGCTCAGCCCCTACGGTTGCTTGCTCCATCCGCATTCTTTCTATTTCAGCCCGAAGCACAATTTGTTTGGCTTCGAGCTTCTGATTTGCAGCCTCCAGACCAAGTCTAGCTTTCCTCTCCGCTGCTACCATCTCGTCCAAGCTAGAAATTCGAATTTCAGAGCCCTCAAGACTCCTTTGGAGGGCAGTAATCCTCTCCTTAAGACGAATACTTTCATGCTCGTTCGAAACAGCTATGGCTCGAGCCAAGACTATTTGCTGCGAAGAAAAAAACGAGGTGAGAAATTATTCATAAGTTGAAATTAATCCTATTTTTGCAGATACTTCGTACCTGGTATGTTGCCCGTTCCAAAGCTGCATCCAGCTCCAACCCTTCAGCCTCCCCAAGTATGGCTACCAAGTCAGTTCCCCCAACTTCGCGATTAGCTCGATCTAAAGGCTCAAGTAGGGTCTGAAGTCCAGTCCTTCGTTCCAGAAAAGGAGCTAGGAGGGGGAGCATTGACAAAGCTCTTTGGTCGTCTTCATTGGGTGAACGGCCAGAGCACTGTTCTGCATCCCAGGAAACTTCGGTGGATTGGCCCCCCTCTGCAGATTTCCTCCGTCTGTCGATTCCGACGAAGTTAATCCCGAGTTTGGAGCAGGAAAAGGATCTATTTTCCCTTTACCTTTTTGTTGACACAAAAACGTGCCCCGCACTTGGGTCAATCCGACGATCCAAAAGTGCACGGATACTTAGGGACATGCCTAAGCGTGACGTGGCACCGACGTCGCGTTCCGACTACCCTTAATAGTGATAAGGGGGGTGGAGTCATCAGGCAACCAGATTACACAAAATAATCCCATTAGCCGAAAGAAATAGATTAAACAGAATAAAATCAGCAAACCAGTCGGAGTCTCGCTTGGTTTGAAGTCTGATGTGAAGGGTGCACTGAAGGGTACCTTATGTGTCTGGTGCGAAGTGCTCCACCGAAGGGTGCTTCGGCGTTCGGACTGATCCGGCCGAAGGTGGACTCTGAACGGATCTGGGCGCGATGATCACCTCCGAACAGCGGGGTTCAGCGTGATATCTCCGATACAGCAATCTATGGGACAATGACGCGAGGGCCACACGCAAGTGCAACTTTGTCCAGTGCGGAGTATAGTCGTGGCAAAGCCTGTTGACGAAGTATGCTGGCGAAGCCTGTTGTCGAAACCTGCGGTCCCGTCGAAGGGTGCCCTGGAGACCTCCGGAACCGATCTCTCAGCTCTGTACATCTCCGGCGAAGGGGCTCCGAACGTGCGAACCTGCAACAGAGACGATGCGAAGTACCAATTCGGCCTAAGGACTGAATTTTGCTAAGTGTTGCACTAGTAGCGAAGGTAGCAATCTATTACGCAGATTAGCGGATACTTCATAGGCGAATTAACAAGGTGATAACAATCTATTACGTAGATTAATGGATACTTCACAAGCGAAGTAACAAGGATTACCACTGTTCCATAGTGGCCGACGGAGGGCTTCCAGGCAAACCCACGAAGAGGTACAGGAAAATAAAGGTAAAGTAAATACGATCAAAGCATGGGCTTTGGTTTGGTTTGAGTTGGGGTGGGACTCTCACGCCGGTCATGCCCCTCTATTTATAGGGGGTTAACTCCTAATCTAATCTGCTATTAATCCGGTCAGATAGAGATAGAGATTGAGCTGGAAACGCGTCCAACTCTATCTCTGCCGAGGTGGGTTTTGGCCAGGCCCGTCGAGGCCTGCTTCTCGGGCTGAAGCTTCGGTAGCGTGGGCTTCGGCCAGGCCCATCGAGGCTTGCTCCTCGGGCCGAAGCTTCAGTAGCGTGGGCCTTCGAAGGCTTCCTGGCTGAAGCCCATGGGCTGGCTAGAGGCTTTTGGAGCCCATAGCTCAACGGACTTCGGCCCTGTAGGGCTTCGGACAGACCTTGGACATGTGTATTTTCGGCCCAAACCATCAAAAATTGATATTTTGACAACCTAGCCATTAATGCCATTTTTTGCCATCAACACATGCCCCCCTACCTTTTAGTGACCTAGTAAACTAAAAGCACAACGAGCTGAAGACGATACCATCTGTATCGGCTGTTTGACACTTTTATGATGTTTGCCACACACTTGGGAAATACCTTTTCAAGTATGTACCATTCAAAGCTCTTTGAAACCGCTCTCCCTACAGGGATTCCAACATGTATGCGTTGCCGGGAGTGATTTCGGCTATCTTGAAAGGACCTTCCCAGCTAGGTGACCATTTACCAAATTTGGGACTCTTCGTGCCTAAAGGAAAAATTGTTTTCCATACCAAGTCTCCTATTTGAAGCGATTTTGGTTTAACTTTCTTATTGTAGGCTTTAGCTACTCTCTTCTTATCTACTTCTATGGCTTCTAAAGCCCTTAGTCTCTTATCGGCCACTTCCTCTAGACTATCTTTTAGAAGAGTTTCATATTCGTCGAACGATAAGCCGTCTTGATTTAACACTCTTAAAGAGCCGAGATCTACCTCTACAGGCAGAACGACCTCTTGCCCATATACCAACTCATATGGGCTGACCCTGGTGGCACCGTGCTTTGCAATCCTACAAGCCCATAACGCCTCGGAAAGCACTTCATGCCACCTTTTAGGAAACTCTTTGATTTTCTTCTTAATGAGCTTAATCACGATTTTATTACTAGACTCAGCCTGACCATTGGCCTGAGCATAGTAAGGTGAAGAGTTTATCAACTTAATACCATAATATTCGGTGAAGTCACTTACTTCTCCATAAACAAATGAACTACCTTGATCCGTAGTAAGAGTTTGGGGAATGCCGAATCTATGTATGATGTGCTTTAAAATAAAATCACGTACCTCGTTGTGAGTCATGTTCTGGAGAGGTACGGCCTCGGTCCATTTGGTGAAGTAATTCGTTGCCATCAACACGAACCGATGCCCTTTTGATGAAGGAGGATGGATCTGGCCGATGAAGTCTAAACCCCAACCTCAAAATGGCCATGGCTTAACAATAGGATTGAGTAATGAGGCAAGAGCTAGCTGAATATTGCCAAACTTCTGGCATTCCACACACCCTCTATAGTACTTGAAACAGTCTTCAGTCATAGTCAGCCAATAAAAACTCGCTCTTTTGAGCATCCAACTCATCTTTTGGGCCAACTGATGAGTGCCGCAAAGCCCCTCATGGACTTCTCCTGTAGCCACCTAGCACTGCTCATGGTCTAAACACTTCAATAGCACTCCGTCGATAGTTCGGCGATACAACGTGTCGTCTACCAACACGAATTTGAACGCTTGTCGCCGAACCTTTCGATCAACCCTTCGGCTTGGGTCTCTCAAATACAGGACGATTAGGACTCTCCAATCGCCCTTACAGGTTTCAGAAGGCTTCGTTGGCCCACCTTCTGAAAAAACCTCTGAAATATTGACTCCGGGGTGCCCCCGAGCCATTCCAGCTCCCGCCGAAGCCTGGCCGAGGTGGCCATTCAAAGTATGCTGGGCCGAAGCTCTTCGGCGGGTTGAGACTTCGGGGAGCCTTCTCCGTCTGGGAGGCTTCGCACTATGGGCTCCGGCGTGCCGGATCCCTCGGTGGGCAGAGCACTCTGATCTAGGGGCTTCAGCGTGCAGTGGCCTTCGGCGACCCGAGGGGTTCGACCTGGATGGTGCGCCCGCCCAACATTACCGACTTTGGTAGTTGAACTAAACATTGACTTATCCAATATAGAAAAGTTCCCTCTCCTGACTTGTTAGCTAGATGCTTGCTGAGCCAAATCATTGGCGACTGAATTGGCTTCTCTTGACACGTGAGATATTTTGAAATCATCAAAAGTAGCAACTATGTCTAGGCATTTGTCCAAGTAGCTATTCAGCAAACCATTAAAACATTGAGCATTCCTATCTACTTGTTGTACTACTAATAACAAATCACCATACGTGTGAACATGTTCAGCGCCTACAGACTCTAGTAGTTCAAGACCCAGCAACAAAGCCTCGTATTCGGCTTGGTTATTAGTGGAAGAAAACTCTAGTCGGGCCGAGGTTTCAAAGCGCATACCATTAGGTGATAAGAGAACTACTCCAATACCTTGGCCACTCTTGCAAGCCGAACCATCAAAATAGATTTTCCATGGTACTACCTCAACTAGAGCAATAGCATCACTCCAGCTAACATCTATGTGATGATCAACTATAAAGTTGGCTATGACTTGGCCTTTCATCGCTCTTAGGGGCTCGTAGGCCAAATCGTATTCAATCAATGCGTAAGCCCATTTTCCGATTCTTCCACTTAGAATTAGCTTCTGCAACATGTGCTTTATAACATCAGTTTGGCAAACGACAACACATGTGGTGGGGAGAAGATAATGGCGTAACTTGGTGCACGCGTAATAAAGTGATAAACATAAATGCTCCACAAATGCGAACCTAGTTTTGGCGTCCAGCAGGCGGCAGCTCAAGAATGTGATGATGTACTCCTTCCCTTCCACCTCCTGGGTTAGCACGGCTCCAATCACGCTATCTTCAGTGGTGACATATAACCGAAACAGAATCCCGGCTTTAGGTGCTCTCACCACAGGTGGTGATGACAAGCACTCCTTGATCTTTTCAAAAGCACTTTGCTGGCTTGCCCCCCAAGTGAACTCGGCTTCGTTCTTTAGCCGAAGTATGGGGACAAAGGCATCAATCTTGCCGGACAAGTTGGATATAAAGCGACGCAAATAGTTCAGCTTGCCTAGCAACTTTTGTACATCCCTTTTGCATGTCGACGCTGCAATGCTTCTAATCTTTTCAAGTCTCTTAGGATTGATTTCTATGCCTCTCTCGTGAATCATGAAACCTAAGAACTTACCTGCCGACAGACCAAAAGCACACTTAAGCGGGTTCATTTTCAACCCATACTGTCGCATCCTATTGAAAGCAACCTTCAAATTGGCTAAATGGTTTCCCATAGCGTCCGATTTGACCACAACATCATCAATGTAATCTTCAAATTGGCTAAATGGTTTCCCATAGCGTCCGATTCATAGAGTGCTGATATGTGGTGCCGGCATTTTTCAAACCAAAAGTCATGACGACCCACTCGAACAAACCAACAAAACCAGGGCATTGAAAGGCAGTCTTATAGACGTCCTCTTTGGCCATAAAGATTTGATTATAACCAGCATTACCATCATGAAAACTCAGTACCTTTTGTCCTGAAGCATCATTGATCAGCATGTCAGCCATTGGCATTGGATTCTCGTCCTTCGGAGTGGCTCTGTTCAGATCCCTAAAATCAATGCATACCTGTATCTTGCCGCTCCCTTTCTTCTCTACAGGCACAATGTTAGCAACCCATTCCGCATACCTGCATGGCCTAATAAATTCAGCCTTGAGTAGTCGTTCCACTTCTTCTTTAACTCGGTCATAGACGGCCGAATTAAAGCGATGGGGAGGTTGCTTATAAGGCCTAAATCCGGACTTGATGGGTAGTCGATGCTCTACAAGTTCGCGGCTTAGCCCTGGCATCTCGCTATACTCCCATGCGAAACAATCAACATACGACCGAAGTAACTTTATTACTTCAGCCTTTTCATTGGGCTGCAAATGTTGTTTTACAAAAGTCGGCCTTGGGATGCTACAATCACCTATATCGACTTCCTCCAAGGGATCGGCGGACGCAAAACCTTGCCCTAATTTTTCTACTTCGCTAAAGTCCTCGATGGCTTCGGCGATACCGTCTTTATTAGACCGATACTGTTCCACACGAGACTTTAGCCAATCTAGATTATTTTTGCTAGACATGACTATTAATACAAAAATAGCCATGCTACTCCAGCCGGCTTTATAGACACTGGTACTAACCATCCTCCAGATACACTAACAAAATCGTAATCCGAAAGATCTCTACATGACAGACACTCTACTTTGTTATGGATGGCGTCAACCGACACATCGGCCAAAGCTACTTGGGCCGAAGTATCCGCGGGGATGACCTCCACCTCATCGCCGTCCCACTGTATCAAGCATTGGTGCTGAGTTTATTAGGCCCTGCAAGTACGCTGAATGGGTCGCTAATATTGTGCCTATAGAAAAGAAGGGGAGCGGCAAATTACGAGTTTGTATTGATTTTAGGGATCTAAACAAGGCCACTACGAAGGACGAGTATCCAATGCTGATAGACGACATGCAAATCAACGATGCTTTAGGACACAAGGTACTAAGTTTTCTTGACAGCAATGCTAGTTATAATCAAATCTTTATGGTCGAGGAGGACGTCTACAAGACAGCCTTTCGATGCCCTGGTTTTGTCGATTTATTTGAGTGGGTCATCATGACTTTTGGTTTAAAGAATGCTGGCGCTACATATCAACGTCTATGAACTTGATCTTTCATGACTTGCTAGGAGTTATGTTAGAAGTTTACATTGATGATGTTGTGGTCAAATCGGATGCTATGGAAAACCATCTAGCCGATTTGAATGTTGCTTTTGATAGGATGCGACAGTATGGCTTAAAAATGAACCCGCTGAAATGTGCTTTCGGCGTGTCGGCAGGCAAGTTCTTAGTCTTCATGATTCATGAAAGGGGTATAGAGATCGATCCTAAGAGGCTTGAGAAAATTAGAAACTCTACAGCACCAACATGCAAGAAAGATGGATGTGCAGAAATTGTTAGGCAAGATGAATTATTTGTGTTGCTTTATATCTGTAGGACCGAAAGTAGCGATCAGAGGGGGGTGAATGGGCGCCTTAAAAATTCTTTCGAATATATGGCCAGTTCCCAACACCCAACGCACCTCAAAAGACTAAGCAGCAGAAAAATGAACAGATAGCCTAAGTCTAAAGGTATCTAGCCTAGAAGCAACTGATGTTAAACAGAGAACTACCAAAGCAGTGCAACTAGGTAGATAAACAAAGTATACTAGACATGTTAGGCCAAACTTCTCAAGGAAATGATCTAAGTATATATATAAAGTGAGATGAGAAGTTACTGTTCAGAAATCTGTCTCCTGTTCGAAACTCGACGAAGCCTGCTCCACTATGTCGAAGCCTACTTCGCTGTGTCGAAGCCTGCTTCGGAGGTCAGTGATGAAGCCTTCTTCGGAGGTCAGTGACGAAGCCTGCTTTGGAGGTCAGTGTCGAAGTCTGTCGAAGGCTGTTGTGAAAATGCCGAAGGTGTGTTTGGTCTAGCCTAGTTCGAAGTGGCAGGGAGCGAAGTATGCTTCGAAGCGAAGTATGAGAATATCGAAGCTTGCTTCGAACAAAGTACTTCGAAGCCTAGACTTCGAACAGAGGTTCGAACACGCTCACAGAAAAACAACCTTCGAAGAATAAGCGAAGCCCGACACACGGCAGCAAGATAAAATCGAAGCCTACACTCTACCTTTGAACAAACACATCAAGGACCTTCGGAGAAGACGAATGCGAACACTGAGCAAAGTCTATCAGTGAGATTAGCTTCGAAGCTAACTCCGAAGCATGACGAAGTATTGACTTCGAACAGCTCGAGACTGAGAACACCTTCGCTAATACTATTGAAGTATGTGAAGCTGACAGAGTGCAAAACGTACCGCGAAGGTAGAGACACAGCACGCAAATGAAGCCGAAGTTCGAGCGAAGCCTTCGAGGATGTCAGATCGAAGCCTGCCTCACGGAGCTGAGGGGCTTCGAACAGAGAGGGGGCTTCGCCAGAGAACAGCCAGAAAAGTGACTTTAGTCCTGTCAACTCGATCAAAAAGTAGTGCAGTAAAAGCAAGGCCTGAGTACTTTTGTACTGTTGCAACAATGTAGTAGTACTACTTGCAACTAGTATGAATTAGTACTCCTCTCGTGAAGAACAGTAACAACCGAGGCACAAATGTTCAGGAAAATCAGCTATGCACGTGAAACGAAGCCATAAAAACTGCTACTAAAATGTTGCGCATGATCAGAGAATAGAAGCTTCACTACATCAGAGAAGAGTGAATAAACGCAAGACACCAAATCAAGAACAATAGCCTGGCGGCGCACAACCGAAGAGAGAGAGAGAGAGAGAGAGAGAAAATGCAAGAGACAAAATGACCCAAAGGAGTAGTAATTGATTTCAGCCAAAAAGGTTAGTTCAACCCTAGGGATTGGGGTCCTATTTATAGGCTGCCCAACACTAGGAATATTCCACCAGCTCCTTAGGGTTTTTTACAGATGCATGAATAAAGGAAAAGACTCTACTGCCCTTAGGAATTTTTACAGACACGACCGACTAACTGTGGGCCTAGAGATACAGATGACTTGTCCGGAAGCTAAACTTTCGTAGCGGCTATGGCTTCTCTTTGGACAGTCCGATACAAGATCCACGGTTGTCAGTTTTGCGTCGAAACTGACAAAGCCTCCACTGACTTTGCACCAGGTACCCAGATTGGGCCAGCCCGATTCTGCAGCTCTCTCAGCCCGGCAATCACTCACTGCCCGTGTACCAGAGTCAACCCTAGTCAACAGCCTAGTGGGTCTTCTGCTGCTTCCTGGCCCATGTACCCGGATTGGGCCAGCCCGACTTCGCAGCCGCCTCTGCCCGACAAGTCGCTTGCTGCCGCGTAGTCATGAGTCACACGCGGCCCATGAAACAGCAAATTTTCCTCTCTTCTTCTGTCCCTCTTTGACTATCGTTGACAATGATTCATCACATCTGGAGCCATGAGGCCCACGCTATTCAGCATGGCTCCTCAATCTCCCCCTGATGAGTGCATTGTCAACACTTCACTTCTTCAGCTCTTCAGAATCTGCAAGCAACTGTGGAAACACGAAAACAAAGACACAAGGAAACAAAGAAGAAAGAAAAATAAGGTAAAAGTTTAACCCTAATGACCAAAAGCCAAACAAAAGGAAGAAGCGGTCATTATGGTTAACCAAAGGTAAAATCTCAAACGAGTGCAATCTCAGAAATAGAATATCAAAAAGAGTAAGCGAGACAAAAACCCCCCTTAAACTCTTATCCCAAAATTTCTCCCCCTTGTTGACAAGTGAACTCATCAAGCACTCAAAAGAGACACAGACTCCCCCTAAAATGCAACTCCCCCTCAAAATATGCAGTGAAGCAACTCGGGTGCATGAGGAGTGTAGACAGCATGCTTCTCAGATATGATTGACAGCAATTACAACATCTAACAAGCAGAGCAAAAGACATACTGTCTAAGACACATGGCATGATCAGTGCAACAGATGATATCTAAAGAAAATCAATAGCACGCATTTTTTCAGTTTTTGCAAACAAAAGCATCACCACATTTCAGTAAACAAGCAAGGTAAAGCATGAGATGCAAAAGATATCTGATATCTACCAAGATAAGCATTATCCAAAAACAAAGTGCTTCAGCAAACTTGTTATCATTTCATTTTTCAGGCTTTTTTCTCTTTCCTTTTTCATTTTTGCCAGGGGTTATTTGCATGTCAAACCTTATGCTGACCGACCAAGTCAAGCCTAGGCCAGAACTGGACCATCAGAAGCTTAAGACATTGGTCTTGGCATACATTACAACTGTCCTAGTTCATACCCAAAGTGCTATGGTACGCAGTCCAGAACAATGCAATGCGACAAAACAAACCCACCTGGGATCTTTTCAAGTTAGCATAAAAAGGCATGGAATTTCATTTTCTTGATTTTTATAGCACATTTCCATGTATAAGCAGAAAGATGTCCAAGTTGCATGTTTTGCATCTAAGTCAGGACCTAGCTACAAGGCATGTAACAGATAGCAAGAACATTCAGCCTACACATGGTAGTTAACTAGAAGCAATGGTGATCATTTTTCAAATTTTAAAGCTAAAAACCATGCTATGACAGATATCAGACATATCAAGCGAACATGAAACAAGGCATGATCATTGACCAGTAATCAAAAGCATGTACCAGCTAGATTAAGTAAAGCAGTTCAATCATATAACATAAGCAGCTCTACAGTGTGATATGTGAATATGCAAGTTATGAACACACACACAAAAAAAACTCAGAAATGAGTAAAGAAGAAGGAAAACTGACGCAAAATATCCTAGAAAGGATACACAACACCCAAATCCCCTCGCAAACGCTCAAAGGTAGACTGATCTAGGGGTTTGGTGAAAATGTCAGCCAACTGATGATGGTATCAACATGAACAAGGTCAATGACACCTTTCTCATATTGATTCCGCAGAAAGTGAAAGCGCACATCAATGTGTTTGGTTTTTGAATGGAGACACATATTTTTCCCTACACTAATAGCACTGGTGCTATCGCAAAACAATGGAACCCTGGTAGGAAAGAATAACCCAAAATCTCGCAGAGTGGAAATCATCCAAACCAACTGTGAGCAGCAGCTAGCAGCAGCTACATACTCAGCCTCAGTGGTCGAAAGAGCAACTCCAGATTGCTTTCGAGAAGACCAAGAGACAAGAGAAGAACCAAGAAACTGGCAAGTACCGGAAGTCGACTTGCGATCCAACCGGCACCCACCAAAGACGGCATCCAAAAAGCCAGATAAATCAAGAGATGATGATGTTGAATAATAAAGACCAAGATCAGGCGCATAAGTGAGATACCTGAAGATGCGCTTGACAGCCTGCCGATGAGACGCGCGTGGTGAAGACTGGAAACGCGCGCAAAGTCCCACGGCGAACTGTATGTCCGGTCTTGTTGCCGTCAAGTACAGCAGCAAACCGATCATCCCTCGAAACTCCCTTTCATTGACCTTGACGCCGCTCTCATCCTTGTCCAGACCCCTAGATGTGCCCATCGGGTCATCTGCGGCTTCAACTCACCACCAAAGTCAAAAATTTTCAACATGTCACGAGTATACTTACCTTGGTGGATGAAGGTGTCGTCCTTGGTCTGCTTGATCTGGATCCCTAAGAAGTACTTGAGCTCACCCATGAGGCTCATCTCAAACTCGCTGTGCATCTGCTCAGAGAACTTGGACACAAGAGAATCAGTAGTACCGCCAAAAATAATATCGTCCACGTAAATCTGAGCAACCAAGAAATCGAAGCACTCTCTGAGCAAGAAAAGAGTTTTATCCACCGAACCCATCACAAAGCCCTTCCCCACAAAAACTGCTTCAACCGGTCATACCAAGCCCTGGGGGCTTGCTTCAACCCGTATAAAGCTTTTTGCAACTTAAAAAACATGTCGAGGAACTTAGGGTTCTCAAACGGGGGGCTGCCTAACATAAAACTTCCTCCTCTATGAACCCGTTCAGAAAAGCACTCTTAACGTCCATTTGAAAAAGCTTAAAACCCTTCGAAGCGGCAAAAGCTAAAGAATGCGAATGGACTCAAGACGGGCAACAGGGGCAAAAGTTTCTTCAAAATCAATACCTTCCTTCTGGCAGAAACCCTGGGCAACTAGTCGAGCTTTGTTGCGCACCCACAATCCCATCTTCACCTTGTTTGTTCTTGAA
Source organism: Zizania palustris (assembly GCA_019279435.1). Lineage (NCBI taxonomy): Eukaryota > Viridiplantae > Streptophyta > Magnoliopsida > Poales > Poaceae > Zizania > Zizania palustris. The sequence continues at coordinate 33,762,607 of JAAALK010000288.1, forward strand.
CACCCACTTGGTTCCTATGGGGTTGCATCCTGGTGGCGGCTCTCAACTAGTGTCCAAACCCGATTACGGACAAAATTCTCAAGCTCTTCTTGCATAGCATTAATCCAATTAGAATCAGAAAGAGCATGAGAAAACATCTCTGGGCTCAAAAAGATTGCAACAAAAGCAGATTCAGCAAACACAGCAAGAGAATTACCAGATGAACGCAAGGTTCTCTCAGTCAAATCACCGATGATGAGCTCCGAGGGGTGATCACGCTGAACTGCTCGGAGATCCTTGGTGATCTGAAGTCACCTCACCGGAGTCAGCAGCTGGCACCTCTGGACTCGAATGAGGGGGCTCGATCGTAGTGGATGAAGTGATCAGAGGTCCACCCTCATCCTTAGTCGAAGTCTCAGAAGGTGTAGGCTCTACAGGGGGTGCAGAAGGCCCACCCTCATCAGCAGCTGGAGTATCCTCATCTTCCTCGAAGATGACTCTCCGAGCTCATCATCACCAGAAGGCTCAAAAGAAGGAGTCAAAGAAGGCAAGGACTCATCAAAAGAAACCTCGCAAGTCTCGACAAGCTGCTGGGATTCGAGGTTCCAAACACGGAAACCTCGAGAACGCAATGCATAACCAAGAAAAAATCCATCCCAGCAATGAGACCTCAAACTTGTCCAAATGCCCTCCCTTCTTGAGCACAAAGCACTTGCAGCCAAACGATCGCAAGTGGCTCACTTTGGGCTGTCTGCCAAAACCGCAGTTCATATGATGTCTGTACCAAGGTAAGCTCTAAGAAAGATGCGTTTGGCCTGATAGCAAGCCGTGTTCATGGCTTCAGCCCAACACGCCTAGGAGTCCTGTGCTCATCGAGCATCGTCCTGGCCATCTCGACTAGCGTGCGGTCATTTCATTCCACAACGCTGTTCTGTGGGGAGTGTAAGGAGAAGAAAACTGATGGTCCAGACCCCTGATCACTACAGAAGCTGACGAACTGAGAGTTCTTGAACTCAGAGCCGTTGTCGGAGCGAATTGCTCGCATCCGACCATTGTTCTCATTCTTTAGCTTCAAATCAGGTCATGAACAAACTGAAAAGTTTCATCCTTAGACTCCAAGAAGAAAACCCACGAGAATCGAGAAAAGTCGTGAACAATGACAAGTGCGTACCACTTCCCACTGATTGATCATACCCGAGCTGGACCAACAGTGTCCAAGTGTAAAAGCTCGCCCGGATAGGAAGTCATCACCTGAGTCACAGGTGAGTGAGAAGCGGCAACCATTTTCCCATGACGACAGGGATGACAAACTAGATCCTTCTCCATCTTAAGCTTGGGCAATCCTCGGATGAGGTCCATAGAGCTTAACCGTGACTAGTAGATCAAAACTCCAATGACCTAACCTCCTATGCCACTTCCAGAGCTCAGAAGAAGATCCAGCAATCAAACAGCGAGAAGGGCCAAAAGAACTAGAGAAATCAATTCGAAAAACTGTACCAAATGGTAAAATCTGGCAAATCAAAGATCCTCTAGAATCAACAGAGAAGAATTGCCCTTCTTAAAATGCACTTCCAACCCATCCTCAAGAAGTTGCGAAACAAAAATCAATTGAAGTTCAAATTTTAACCAAAGCAACATTCTTTAATGAAAAATGGTCTGAAATGCGAATTGAGCAAATGCCACTTACTTTCCCTTGACCACTGTTCCCGAATGTGATGTACTCTTTGGAGCTCGGGGGAGTGAGACTGGAGAACCATCTGTGATGTCCCGTCATGTGGCGAGAACATCCTGAGTTCATGATCCATACGTCCTCCAGTCCCCGATCCTGCACAATCAGTGGCTGTAAGTGGGAGCAAATGGTCCGGCACCAGGTTTAGCAAATGAGCTAAACCAGTGTCGAGCCATCTGCTCAAAAGACGGAAAGCAGAAATCATCACGAGAGTTCGGACCAAAATGTGGCTCAAAGCGCGGTCCTCGGTTCTGCCTAAAGCCTCGACCATGAGGTCCAGGACCGTAGCCAACACGACCTGGAGATCTGCCGGAACGAACACCACCAACTGGAGCACGGGCAAGAATGTCGTCTTCTCTACCACCACCTACACGACGCGGCCTAGCCTCCAGCCTCTCCCCGCGTCGAGGAACTCGCAGTCTACCACTCTGCTGGTAGAATTGCTCCTGACCACCATAAGCTCTCTCTGCTCTCTCAACCCGCTTCCTACTTAAGCAAAACTCCGCAAGATGCCCGTCTCTCTGACAGTACTCACAATGATAGGTGGGCTTCTTGGGATGTGGTTGAGGCTTGGGGGTTCTTGGGCTTAGTGGTGTTAGGTGTTGTCTTCTTGGGCTGAGAGGGTCCAGGAAGAGAGTCTAGAAGACTGTGGAGGTGTTTGGGCTTGGAACCCAGATAGGTTTCTTGGGTGGAGCTTTTGGTGGTTCATTGATAACTCCATCCTTGGGCTACAAGCCTGGGAGGACTCAGTGGAGTGAGTCTTGGGATACTTCTGCTCTGGAGTCATTTTACTCCACTCCACTGCCCGGCTAATGGCACTCTCAAAGTCAGCCTTGGTGTAGGTATAACCTACTCCAAACCCATCCTGCCTCTTGAACTGTTGGATCATCATGCCGAGCTGTGGCTCTCTGGCACTGATCCAACTCAGGATAGAGCAGAGGTCAAAGTTCTCATTCTGAGAATCGGCTAGCTCCTCTCTCAAGGAAGCTAGAACCTCCACTTGAGACAAGCAGGTCTCACACTCACTCTCTACTGGACAGACTTTTTGGCTTTCAGCTTAATCAACTCCATTCTAAGAGATAGACAGTTCTCACAGACAGTGGGTGGAACTGACAGTGTCTCAAGCTCTAGCCTAGTATGTGCAACTCAGCTCTCACTCTCTTCCAAATCCCCTAAATGCTCATCGCCCTTGGCTTTCAGCTCAACTAGGACAACTAGATGAGATGGGCAATCAGCACAAGGTGCGACGACAGTGGCTTGAGCATCTTTCAGCTCCAGCTGAGCGCTTTCAAGCTCAGTGGCCAAAGCGTCCCTCTCATCAACCCTTTCTGTGTACCTGGACTTCAGAGTCGATAGGTCACACAGAAGCACCTCACACTTCGGACACTCACTGCTATCACCCAAGCAAGGGGAAGAAGATAGACTCTCAATTCTGTCGTTGGCCACGGCAAGCTCACTCTCTAATTCGTCTATCCTTTTCTTAGCCCCCCTAAGCAGTTTCTCCCGATATTTCAATTCCTGACGATTGCTCTCAAGTAAATCAACAATTTCGCGTTCATAGGATGATACCTTGATGTCGTCGTCATCGGAGTCATCAGAGGAGCTCTTTTCTTCCTTATCCCCAAGAGACATTGAGCAGAAGCTCTTGCGGGATCTTCGGTGCTGGTGTGAGCGGCTCTTCGGTCTGTCCCCGAAGGCCATGAAGCAGAGTCCCGCCGGATCGTCCTTGTCCTTCCCCTTCCTGATGATGATCTCCTCATCGCTTGAGCTCGATGAAGAGGAAGATGACGTGGACTGCTTGGAGTAGCTCTTCTCCATCTCGGCGAAGAAGGCCTTGTCGCGCTTCTTCTTCTCCTCGCCGGTAGTCCTTTAGGGCCTTCTTGAAGAATCTGGTCTTCGACTTGCCCTTGTTGAAGGATGAGCTCTCGTGCTTGCCGGAGTCGTGGAAGCCACCACCGGTGCCCTTCTTGTGTCCATTGCGCTTGGGGCAGTCGGCGATGAAGTGTCCTGAATCACCACACTCAAAGCACCCGAATTTTGTGCCGTGTCTTTTGAACATCCTTTTGTCATAGACACGACGCACCCGGTTGTTAAAGAGACACAAATCATCATCTCCCAACAACTCGAGCTGGTCCTCAGTGATAGACATCAAAGAGAACCCAGCACAGCTCACAGAAGAAGGATCAACAGAAGGTGTAGCAAGGGCCAGAGATTTTGATCCAGAACCAGTGAGATTTGAACTCAGCTGGAGATCAACCTCAGTAGCCTTTAGCTTGCTAAACAACTCAGAAATGGTCAAGGTATCATAAGAAGTACTCTCAATGATAGAAGATACCTTGATCTCCCAGATCTTTGGGTCCAAGGTATGGAGAACCTTGAGCGCCTGCTCATGATCTGAGACTAACTGAGCACCCTCAGCCTTGTTGTCTCGAAGCTTGTTTATGATCGACTGAAAACGACCAAACAAAGCCTCAACAGATTCACCTGGCTTCTGTGTGAAATTTTCATATTCACGTCGGTAGGTCTGATAGAGCCGAGCCTTGACCTGTGCTGTTCCCTCATGGTGTGCCTCGAGGGTAGCCCAGATCTCTCTCGCAGTGGAGAGATGGCTCACACGCTCAAACTCAGTGGGACCTAAACCAGAGAAAAGAATGTTCACAGCCTTACTGTTGCTCAGATGTTGAGCAATGATACCAGCAGTACCATGCTCAGCGATTGGCAATATGACAAACGTGGTGTGAACGCAAATGTCCCAAATGTCTGAACCCTGGCTCATGAGATAGGCTCGCATGCGAGTCTTCCAATAGTTATAGCCATAGGCTTCTAAGGACAGGACCTTGCCAGGAGACGTCATGGTCACTATTGGGGTTTAGAACCGGTTAAGGTATGGAAAAACCCTAACCTTGCTCTGATACCACTTGTAGGACCAAAAGTAGCGACCAGAGGGGGGGTCAATGGGCGCCTTAAAAATTCTTTTGAATATATGGCCTGTTCCCAACGCCCAACACACCTCAAAAGTCTAAGCAGCAGAAAAATGAACAGATAGCCTAAGTCTAAAGGTATCTAGCCTAGAAGCAACTGATGTTAAACAGAGAACTATCAAGCAGTGCAACTAGGAAGATAAACAAAGTATACTAGACATGTCAGGCCAAACTTCTCAAGGAAATGATCTAAGTATATATATAAAGTGAGATGAGAAGTTACTCTTCAGAAATCTGTCTCCTGTTCGAAACTCGGCGAAGCCTGCTCCACTATGTCGAAGCCTGCTTCGGAGGTCAGTGACGAAGCCTGCATCGGAGGTCAGTGACGAAGCCTTCTTTGTAGGTCAGTGTCGAAGTCTGTCGAAGGCTGTTGTCAAAATGCCGAAGGTGTTTGGTCTAGCCTAGTTCGAAGTGGCAGGGAGCGAAGTATGCTTCGAAGCGAAGTATGAGAATATCGAAGCTTGCTTCGAACAAAGTACTTAGAAGCCTATACTTCGAACAGAGGTTCGAACACGCTCACAGAAAAACAACCTTCGAAGAATAAGCGAAGCCCGACACACGGCAGCAAGATAAAATCGAAGCCTACACTCTACCTTCGAACAAACACATCAAGGACCTTCGGAGAAGATGGATGCGAACACTGAGCGAAGTCTATCAGTGAGATTAGCTTCGAAGCTAACTCCAAAGCATGATGAAGTATTCACTTCGAACAGCTCGAGACTGAGCACACCTTCGCTAATACTATCGAAGTATGTGAAGCTGACAGAGTGCAAAACGTACTGCGAAGGTAGAGACACAACACGCAAATGAAGCCGAAGTTCGAGCGAAGCCTTCGAGGATGTCAGATCGAATCCTTCCTCACGGAGCTGAGGGGCTTCGAACAGAGAGGGGGCTTCGCCAGAGAACAGCCAGAAAAGTGACTTTAGTCCTGTCAACTCGATCAAACAGCAGTGCAGTAAAAGCAAGGCCTGAGTACTTTTGTACTGTTGCAACAGTGTAGTAGTACTACTTGCAACTAGTATGAACTAGTACTCCTCTCGTGAAGAACAGTAGCAACCGAGGCACAAATGTTCAGGAAAATCAGCTATGCACGTGAAACGAAGCCATAAAAACTGCTAAAAAAATGTTGCGCACGATCAGAGAATAGAAGCTTCACTGCATCAGAGAAGAGTGAATAAACGCAAGACACCAAATCAAGAACAGCAGCCTAGCGGCGCACAACCGAAGAGAGAGAGAGAAAATGCAAGAGACAAAATGACCCAAACGAGTAGTATTGATTTCAGCCAAAAAGGGTAGTTCAACCCTAGGGATTGGGGTCCTATTTATAGGCTGCCCAACACTAGGAATATTCCACCAGCTCCTTAGGGTTTTTTACAGATGCAGGAATAAAGGAAAAGACTCTACTGCCCTTAGGAATTTTTACAGACACGACTGACTGACTGTGGGCCTAGAGATACACATGACTTGTCCGGAAGCTAAACTTTCGTAGTGACTACGGCTTCTCTTCTGGACAGTTCGATACAATATCAACGGTTGTCAGTTTTGCGTCGAAACTGACAAAGCCTCCACCGACTTTGCACCAAGTACCCGGATTGGGCCGGCCCGATTCCGCAGCTCTCTCAGCCCGGCAATCACTCACCGCCCGTTGTACCAGAGTCAACCCTGGTCAATAGCCCAGTGGGTCTTCTGCTGCTCCTAGCTCATGTACCCGGATTGGGCCAGCCTGACTTCGCAGCCTCCTCTGACCGACAGTCTCTTGCTGCCCGTGTACCTGAGTCACACGCGGCCCATGAAACAGCATATTTCCTCTCTTCTTCTGTCCTCTTTGACTATCGTTGACAATGACTCATCACATCTGGAGCCATGAGGCCCACGCTATTCAGCATGGCTCCTCAATATCTAACTTGTCTGGCAAGATTAACGCCTTTGTTCCCATACTCTAGCTAAATAATGAAGCTGAGTTTGCTGTGGGCAAGTCAGCAACGTGCCTTTGAAAAGATCAAAGAGTGTTTGTCGTCACCACCCGTGGTGAGAGCACCCAAAACCGGGATTCTGTTTCGACTGTACATCGCTGCCGAAGATAGCATGATCGGTGCCGTGCTAACCCATGAGGTGGAGGGAAAGGAGTATATCATCACGTTTCTGAGCCACCGCGTGTTGGACGTCGAAACCAGTACGCGTTTGTGGAACTTTTATGTTTATCGCTTTACTACGCATGTACCAAATTGGGCCACTATCTTCTCCCTACTACGTGTGTTGTTGTTTGCCAAACCGATGTTATCAAAGACATGTTTCAAAGGCCTATTCTAAGTGGAAGAATCAGGAAGTGGGTGTACGCTTTGATTGAGTATGATTTGGCCTATGAACCCCTAAGAGCTATGAAAGGCCAAATTGTCGCTAACTTTATAGTTGATCATCACATAGATGTCAGTTGGAGTGACAATGTTGCCCTAATTGAGGGAGTACCATGGAAACTTTACTTTGATGGTTCAACCTGCAAAAATGGCCGAGGTATTTGAGTGGTTCTCATATCACCTAGTGGAATGCATTTTGAAGCCTTGGCTCGTTTAGAGTTTCCTTCTACTAATAACCAAGATGAATATGAGGCTTTGTTACTAGGGCTTGAATTGTTGGAATCCGTGACTGATAAACATGTTCATGCACATGGTGATTTTCTGTTAGTAGTACAACAGGTGGCTGAGAGTACTCAATGTTTTAATGGCTTGCTAAATAGCTACTTGGATAAATGCCTAGACATAGTTGCTACTTTTGATGACTTCAAAATGTCTCACGTGCCAAGAGAGGCCAATTCCATTGCAAATGTTTTGTCTCAGCAAGCATCTGGCTACCAAGTTAGGAGAGGAAAATTTCTGTACAGGAAAAGCCAATGCTTGATCTCACTACCGAAGCCAGTAGCTTTCGATAGGCGCGAGGGCTGCCAAACCCTCCGGGTCGTACCGCTCTTGTCGCCAGAGGCTACCGCGGACTGGGGCCTCAGGGCTTGAGTGCTCCGCCCATCGAGGGGTCCAGCGTGCCGGAGCCCGTGCGCCGAAGTCCCTGGATAGCGAGGGTTTCTAGGAGCCCGGATCCTCCGGCAGGAGGCTTCGGCCTGAACAGCTTCGTGTAGCCAATCTGAGCAAGCTTCGGCAGAAAAAAGAAGAGCTTGGGGGCACTCCGAAATCAGTAGCTTAGACGTTATTCCAGGGAGTTAGCTAGCAAAACCCTCAGAAGCCCAAAGGGCGATTGGAGAACTCCAATCATGCAGTATTGAGAAACCCTAGTCAAAGGGTTGATCAGAAAGTTCAGCGGTAAGAGTTTAAATTCGTATTGCTAGGTGATACACTATATCACTGAACTATTGATGGAGTATTGTTAAAGTGTTTAGACAATGAACGATCCTAGGTGGTTACGGGAGGAGTCCATGAAGGGCTTTGTGGCACTCATCAGTCGGCCCAGAAAATGAGTTGGATGCTCAAGAGAGCGGGTTTTTACTGGCCGACTATGACTGAGGATTGTTTTAAGTATTATAGAGGGTGTGAAGCATGTTAGAAGTTTGGCAATATTCAGTTAGCTCCTGCTTCATTACTTAACCCTATTGTGAGGCCATGGCCATTCCGAGGTTGGGGTTTAGACTTCATCGGCCAAATTCACCCTCCTTCAAAAGGGCATCAGTTCGTGTTGATGGCGACAGACTACTTCACCAAATGGACCAAAGACGTGCCTCTCAAGAACATGACTCACAACGAGGTACTTGATTTTATCTTGAAGCATATTATACATAGATTCGATATTCCTCAAACTCTCACTATAGATCATGGCAGTTCGTTTGTTTCTAAAGAAGTGAGGGACTTTGCCGAATTTTATAGTATTAAGTTAATAAACTCTTCACCATACTATGCTTAGGCCAATGGTCAGGCCGAGTCTAGTAATAAGACCGTGATTAAGCTCGTTAAGAAGAAAATTGAAGAGTTCCCTAAGAGGTGGCATGAAGTGCTCTCCGAGGCACTATGGGCTTTTAGAATTACAAAGCACGGTGCTACCAAAGTTAGTCCATATGAGTTGGTATATGGCCAAGAAGTCGTTCTACTTGTAGAGGTAGATCTTGGCTCTTTAAGAGTGTTAAAACAAGATGGTTTATCGGTCGACGAGTATGAGACTCTATTGAAGGATAATCTAGAAGAAGTGATCGATAAGAGATTGAGGGCTTTATAAGCTATAGAAATAGACAAGAAGAGAGTAGCTAATGCCTACAATAATAAGGTTAAACCAAAATCGTTTCAAGTAGGTGACTTGGTTTGGAAGACGATTTTGCCATTAGGCACTAATTGCCCTAAATTTCGTAAATGGTCACCCAGTTGCAAAGGTCCTTTCAAAATAGCCAAAATCGCTCGGGGCAACGCATATGTGTTAGAGTATCTGCAAGGAGAGCGGTTTCAAAGAGCTTTGAATGGTAGATACTTGAAAAGGTACTTTCCAAGTGTGTGGCAAACAACTTAAGGTGTCGGAAGGCCAATATGAGAGGTATCGTCTTTAGCCCGTTATGCTTTTAGTTCACTTAGTTCACTAAAAGGCAGGGGGCATGTGTTGATAGCAAAAAATGGCATTAGTGGTTAAGATTATCAAAATACCAATTTTGATAATTTGGGCTGAAAATAGACATGTCCTGGGCTGAGCCGAAGCCCTACAGGGCTGAAGTCCCACAAAGCTATGGGCTTCCGAAGCTTCCAGCAAGTCTGTAGCCTTCGGCCCAAAGGCCTTCGGAGGCCCATCGCACTGAAGCTTCAGCCCAAGGAGCAGGCTTTGGTGGGTCTGGCTGAAGGCCCACTCCACCGAAGCTTCGGCCCGAGGAGCGGGCTTCAGCGGGCCCGACCAAAGTCCCACTTCGGGCAGAGGTAGAGATTGATCTGATTTTTGACTGTCTTTTTCCACACGTGATCAAGCCAATTCCTATCAGATTAGGCTTAGAGATTAGAAGTCTAGCCCCTACAAATATAGGGGTGAGGCCAGTTCAGAACCCCCCCAAAAACAAAAATCAAACATAAAGCCCTAGCTTTGAATCGTACCTTTATTTTACCTTTACTTTCTGCAATCTTCGTTGGTTTGCTTGGAAGCCCTCCGATGGCCACTTCGGAACAATGGTAATCCTTGTTACTTCGCTTGTGAAGTAACCGTTAATCTACGTAATAGACTGTTATTGCCTTGTTACTTCGCCTGTGAAGTATCTGCTAATCTGCGTAATAGATTGCTACCTTTGCCCCCTAGTGCAACACTTAACAGAATTCGGTCTTCACGACGAATTGGTACTTCAAATCTACTCTATTGTAGGTTTCCATGTTTGGAGCTACATCGCCAGAGGTGCCCGAAGCTGAGAGATTTGTTTCGGAGGCTCCCAGAACACCCCTCGGCGAGAGTGCTACTTCGATCGCCCATGACGGACCATCACGCTGTTGTTGGTTTGACTAAGTTCTGCACGCCAACACGCTCCGCAACAGGCTTCGTCACGATAGGCTTCGCCATGCTCGTACCCCATGTCAGACGCAGTCACGCCTGCGCACTGCGTCCAAGTCATTATTCTGTTTCTTACTCTATCGGAGACTTTGCGTCGAACCCCGCTGTTCGGAGGTGATTGTCACGTCCAGATTGGTTCGAAGTTCATCTTCGGCTAGGTCAGTCCGAATGCCAAAGGCACCCTTCAGCGGGACACTTCGCACTAGACACCGAAGGTATACTTCGGCAACACCCTTCGCACTATACTTTGAATCAGTCAGGCTCTGCTCAGCTTCTGATTTGTTTTGTTTAATATATTTCTTTCGGCTAATTGGATTATTTTGTGTGATCTGATTACCTGGCGACTGCAGCCCCCTTACCACGGTTAAGGGTAGTCAGAATGTGACGTCGGTGTTGTGTTACGCTTAGGCTTGTCCCTAAGTATCCGCATACTTTTGAATCGTCGAACTGACCAAAGTCCGGGGGCACGTTTTCGTGACAACACCAGCTTCCTGGCTTCGGACACCTCCGACGATGGGGCTCCGAATGTGGAAACCTACAACATAATAGAGATCAAGTGCCAATTCGGTCTGGAGACTGAATCTGCTAAGTGTTGCAGTAGGTAAACGAAGGTAGCAATCTGTTATGTAGATTAATGGATACTTCACAGGCGAAGTAACAAGGCGATAGCAATCTATTACATAGATTAATTGGGTACTTCACAGGTGAAGTAACAAGGCTTACCATGGTTTCGGCGTGGCCAGCGGAGGGCTTCTAGGCAAACCCATGAAGGTTGCACATAAAAGTTAATTAAAGTAAAGGTACGGTTCAAACAAGGGTTTTGTTGGCGTAAAAGATTACGCTAACAGGTTTCTAGAAGTTAGAAACTAACAAACAAAGTGTTTGCTAAGTAAACTGTTTGAGCCTCCGAAAGGATAATAACTCTAAACAGTTCGAAGGTGTGTATTGAATAACTTGGTATTCGATCCTCATTACAGGGTAAAACGGGGGGTATTTATAGGCCCAAACATTAAGGAAAAGACCCTTTTACCCCTCTATTACAACCGACATAGTGGAAACTATTCGGTACCCTTAACAGGGCTAAAATGGTAAAAAACTAATCTAATAAGAAAGAAGATAAGTCTTTCATCCTAGCTGGCAAAATGGCTCTCCGAAGAGTCCACGTTCGATGATATGCTTCGAACTAGCGTTCGCCTTCATGCTTCGAATCCTATCCAAAGCGCTCCCGAAGTTTAAACATTAAAAGCCTTTGATTAAACCTTCTGCCTGTCTTGTTGCAGCAATGGCTCTGAGGATGAAGTATTTTCCCCCAACAGTAGCCCCTCGAATACGCTTCTCCGCTAAACCTGTAACGTTAGGAAAGCAGTATACGCAAGAAAAATAATCATGCGCAGAGGCTAACAGTTTTAATCAACCTTCGTAATATGCGGAGATTCGAAACTTAGAATCAACTTGTAAGAAAATTATATTCGAACTATTTCAGAATTAACTTAAAAAGTCTGAAAGCTTTTTTAGGCTTAGAAGAAATAGCCGTTGGCTTTTTCCTCAACAGAAATTAAATGAATGCGTTAAGTTCGCACAAAGATAACAGGCAAGAATGTGAAACAGCTAGCAGAACACCAAACCAACAGATCCTTCCTGAATACCTTCTCACCGCTTTCGTGCAACAAACCAACAGACAAGCCCTAGCCTCCATTTTTATCCTTGAGCAATCCGCACAATTTCATGGCAAAGACAAGCTTCAAAGTCCCGTGGGCGGCTTCAGCCCTAGCCCGGCAGCAGGCAGTGGCAGCAACAGCGGCAGCAGCTCCGGCAGCGGTAGTGGCAGCACCAACGGTGGCACCAGCAAGAAATCCTCCTCATGGTGATCCCCATGATCTTCTTCGAGCATCGTCGAAGTATGCAGACCAATCTTTCCAAATGGGACCTTCGACCTGCAAAAGAGAGTCACTCGCAGCAGCGATAGAAGGGAAGATTAGTTCGGGAGTTGTGATCTGCAAACCTGGAAATGAAGCTATTCCCTCGCCTAGGCCTGGAGAAGTAGTTGTCTTCGAAGCTTTTTTCGAAGCGGGATTAGGACTCCGAGCCGTCGACTTCCTAGCCGAGGTACTGGAGTTATTCCATGTTACTCTCCCCCAACATTCTCCGAACGTGATAGCACGCCTCTCCATCTTCGAATGGGCCTTGCGAGCTGAAGGATGTGAAGGCAGAGCAGAAATTTTCGCAGCTCTACATCGAGCTTCTTGTCAACCCAAGACCTTCGTAGGCCCCGAAGGTGAGAAGATGGTGGTGGCCTTCAGGAGTATTAACTTCTAGCCTCGAGATGAGTATGCACTTCAATTCCCAGCCAAGGTTATCAATGCCCGATGGTATACGGATTGGGTCATTCGATGGTTTTATGCCGAGGTTGGGGTAGGGAGCCGCCTAGCTGGACCTCTTCAAGACATAAACTTCTGGAGGGAAGCCCTTGTTCACCCAGATCCAGGCCAGCTCGAAGCTCGCCTTAGCCTGCTTCAACGCATTAGCCATTGCCTGAGTATGCGGGATCTGGCGGAGGAGTTTATTAGACTTTAGATTCCGCCTCTGATGGCCAACTGGCCCATCACCTTCGAGGAAGATCCGGAGGGCAGCCTCCGAAAGATCTCTTCAAGCTCGAGCTCTGTAGGTAACTTCGAAAACAACATGTTTCATATATATTTATTTGAAGAAATAACTAATACTAACTTATCTCTCAGCTTCTCTAGCTCCGATGGCTTTGGAGCAAATCGTGCAAACTTCGGAGAAAATCTTGGGAATTCCGTCTCCGGCCGAGAAAGAATAGAGGATAAAGTTAGTGGGTACTTGGGAACGGTTCAACCGAGTATGGGGGCTACTCAAAGTTGTTCCCCTCCTCTTCTGGATTGGGTGCCTTCGGAGCAAGGCCTAAGAAAAGGAAAGATGAAGTTGGACCTTCAGCCCCTACCAAGACTCCATTAAAGAAAGTAGCCCGAAAGCCAAGAGCTACAGCGCCTTCGAGTCCAATAGCTTCGGTCTCTGATTCCTCAGAGGATGAAGGTAGAATTCTTGTTGACCTAATTGACAAGGATGAAACCACAATAGATGCAAACACCGGCAATGCTGCTAATGTGTCGGAGATTCCAGACAACCCTGCGCAGGTTGGGACTTCGGCTATTCAAGAAAACTTGCCGTGTGAAGGAGCCCCCATGACCGAAAGTGAAGCCGAAGTAGCTCCAGAGTCAACTCTGATTCCGAACGAAAGTGACGACTGCAGCTCCCGAAGAAGCTATGACAGTCGAAGCTTCAGTCTTGAATTTTGATTCTGACGAAGACTTAGCTTTTGACCCTCCAAGCAGCCCCGTGTTCACTCGTCGCCAAGACTTAGGAGGTAAACTTCGCATAATCCTTTTGTCCTTTTTCCCTGCAACATTATACAATATATAATACATTTGCCTTAATAGGGTCCACTTCTGCGGACGAAGTTCGTCCCGAAGACACGGTCCCTGGGACTTCAGCAACTCCGGAGCCAATTCCAGAAGTCACCCAAATCGGACCTGGAAAAAGGTAAAGGCAAAATGGACCCCTTCCCTGCTCCGAGTTCTGGATTAACTCCGTCTGAATCAACAGACGGGGGCCAATCTACGGAGGGGGGCCAATCTGCCGAAGTTTCTGAAGATGCAGCCCAGCGCTCCGACCCCTCGCCAAACGAAGACGATCAAAGGGCCTTGTCAATGCTCCCTCTCCTAGCCCCTTTTCTGGAGCGAAGGACCGGACTTCGGGCTTTGCTCGAGCCTCTGGAGCGAGTTAACCGCGAAGTCGGGGAGACGGACTTGGTAGCCATCATGAGCGAAGCCGAGGGTTCAGAGCTTAACTCTGCCATAGAGCGCGCAACATACCAGGTATGAAACATCTGCAAAACAAAATTAATCTTGCCTACAAGTAATTTCTCACCTTGCTTTTTTCTCTTTGCAGCAAATAGTCTTGGCGCGAGCTGCGGCTGTTTCAAATGAACGCGGAAGCCTTCGCCTTCGAGAGGAAAATACTACTCTTCAGCGAAATCTCAACATCTCCGAAGGCCGGGTTTCCCACTTAGACAACATGGTCTCAGTGGAGCGGAGGGCCAGACAAGGCTTAGAAGCTGCAAATAAGACTCTCTAAGCAGAACAAATTGTGCTTCGGACGGAAATAGAAAGGATGCGGACCGAACATGCTATGGTTGGGGCTGAACTTGTCAAGCTCCAGGAGGAAAAGGCCAAAGCTGCAGAGGAGGCTAGCAACCTGCTTAGCCAAAAAAGCTCTCTAGCTACAGAGGCAGCTAGGCTCTCCGCTATGGTGGATGAGTTGACTGCCTCGAAGGACAATTTACTCGAAGACAAGTTGAAATCGGAGAAGGTAGCTGCAGAAGTCCTGAACCAACTCCTAGGTGTTCTAGAGTAGTTCGGTACTACTGGGACACTTCCTTCAGATGACAACATTTCCCTACTATGATGGCTGAAAAGGATCCAAGGAACGGCGAAGATGATGAAGACAGCAGACATTTGGTATGGAGAGATCTCCAGCCAAGTGGCTGCTCTCGGAGTGCTTCGTTACTACGAAGATCTAGGATTATCGATAACACCAAGCTCAGGGGCAGCCCCAATTTCCTTCGACGAAAATCAACTTCTTAATCCTTCTGCGAATGTAGCTGCTGCTTGGCAAGCCTTTCAAGCTTCATGGAGAGCAGAGGGTCGCACTGCTATCAAAGCTTGGATTGATGAAGGGCAACGCCAGAAGCAAGCTCGCTCACAAGCTTCGAGCAGCCAACCTCCGCCGAACCCGCAGGTCTAGACTTGTTTTAGGATCCTGACTATGTAAAGAATCATGTTTTTATACATTATGAATGAAAATTTACTTATCGTGTTTTTAGGCTTCTCAACCTCGTATGGATGATGTCGAAGTGTTAAAAATTATCGAATAACTTCGCCTGCTATGGGCTACCTTCGATCTTTTAAAACTTCACAAGCGACCTCGATTCTTAATTCCTCGAGATAACTCCGGTGCAATTGCGCCCGAAATATGTAAGGACATTCTATCTTATATTAAAGAAGAACAAAAGGAGCTTAACTTAGAAACTTCATCTTCTGAAGACGTTGCATGGTCCGAAGATGAAGGTACTACTGAAGCTCAAGGGAAAAAACCTGAAGAACTTGGAAGCTGGGAAAGGAGCCCCGAACGACTTCGAACTTGGGCCAAACTTCAACAAGAACAGAAGGATTTTAGAGCTTCAAAGGGAAGTAAAAAAGTTAAACACAAGGTTGTTAGAACTCCCGGCTCTGGAACCAGTCGTTCCAACCTTAGAAATAGCTCTAGAGATCAAAGGGGTCTTCGATTCCTTCTCGGTATAGACACCGATTTTTCATGATGTAATTATAACTTGTTCAGATAATAAATATTGATTCTTAAAATTGTCTCCTTACTTCCTAGCCCCTCTTTGGGCGTAAGCAACTTTGAACTATATTCAAAGATGGTTAGGCACAAAGAAAACCTTAGGAGTACAATTTTGGGGACTCGGAGCCCCTCAGCCATTTTAAAGATTGATTAAAATCTTAAAAAGTGTCTACGACTACTTGTAGTCTAAAAACTGGTAACTTAATACCTTTTGTTTTGAACGAAATCACCTCGGGCAACTTCGCGGACACTTTAGTGTCCTAAACTATTGGTCACTTTGGACTCTTTTCACAAATATTCGAAGCTCATGAGCTCAAACTCTGTTTTGTTTTGGCCTCCTTCGGCTCTTTTTTCGAATGCTATCAAACCGGTGGTTTGGAATTCGCAGTGGTCTCCTTGGACTCTTTTTACAGATGCTTTCAAGCCGAAGCTTGGAATCTGCATTATTTGGTCTCCTTCGATTCTTTTTACGGATGCTTTCAAGCCGGTGTCTTGGAATCCGTTTTTCAATGACTTTCCCACCTCGTCGGAAGCTTCAAACCAGTGGTCCGAAGTCCGAAAAATGATTCAAATTAATGTCACTTCCCTCTCAGCCAACTTCGTTCTTCCAGTGCGTCCACTAGAAGCAGGAAGCGGTGGGGTTAGGCATTATCTGAACCATGAACTTTATTAACTCAGAAGGTGTTACAAATGATTACAAGGAGCCCCTATGCGAAATAACGCTTTAAGTGCTCCGCATGCCATGTATGAGTTAGCTCTTCACCTTCTAAAGTAGCTAACTTAAAAGACCCAGGAGGCCCTGAACGGACAATTATATATGGACCTTCCCACTTATTTCCTAATTTTCCTGGTGCTATAATACTTCGCAAAACAAGATGACCCAGCATAAGCTCATTAATCTTGACTTTCTGGTCGAACCAAGTCTTCGTCTGCTGCTGATACTTTGTCAAATTGGCTACAGCTCGAAGTCTTGTCTCTTGTGTTAAATCCAGTGAAGTTTGTCTTTCTACTTCTATTTTCAGTTCGGTGCTGCGAAGTGATTCTCCTTTGAGCTCAGTTGGTGTCATAGCTTCATCTCCGAATAATAGTCTGAAGGGAGTGAAACCCATGGACCTCGTTTGAGTGGTCCGAATGGACCATAAAATATTCGGAAGCTCTTCGGTCCACAATCCCTTTGCCAATCCTACTATTCTTCGATTTAGCCCTGACAAAATATTACCATTGACTCTTTCTACAGCTCCGTTAGACTAAGGGTGTCGCACTGCAGCAAAGCATAATTGGATGCCTAGATCTTCACAAAATTTCTTGAAAGGTTCTGCATCAAATTGTGTTCCATTGTCAACTCTGAGTTGTCTAGGCACTCCAAACCGGCAAATGATATTCTTCCAGAAATATTTATGTACATTGTTCGAAGTGATAGCTGTTAAGGGCTCTGCTTCTACCCACTTAGAAAAATATTCAATTGCTACCACTACGAACATTAAATTTCCTTTTGCTACTAGGAAGGGACCAATCAGATCCATACCCCATCTGGCCATGCCATACTGGAGCAATAACTTGAAGAGCTGTTGGTGGGCGATGACTCCTTCTTCCCATCCACTGACATCCTTGACAGGTGCGGACTAAGCTCTCCGCATCAGCTACTATTGTAGGCCAATAAAGCCCCTGGCGAAGTGTTTTTCCTACCAAAGCTCAAGGGGCCAGATGGCTACCGCAAAGTCCTTCATGAATTTCTCGAAGAATTTCTTGACCTTCGGCTTGAGATATACATCGGAGCAGAGGGGAACATACTCTGGCCATGTATAAAATACCGTTGATTATGTGATAATTCCGGGTTCTAAGCTTTAACCTTGAAAGTTGTGGCTCCTCATACAAGGTTGTTCCTCCTTGCAACAGTTCCATAATTGAATTTCTCCAATCTGTACTTGGAATGCAAAGGATTTCTGCAGAAGGAATTTGTGGCACCGAAGGTGTACTGAGTTCCTCATAAAAAGCCTCTTCTGGTATGTCCATAGCTCCGGCTGCAGCTTTTGCTAAGATATCAGCTTGCACATTTTTTGCTCTAGGAATACTCCGAATTGAAATACCTTTAAATGCTGCTTTGATCTTACGGATTTCTTCTAAGTACTTTGCAAGCTATGGATGCCGAACATGGAAACTCTTGTCTACGTGCCCTGCTACAATCTGGGAATCTGTCTTAATAACAACTCTTGTAGCTCCTAGGGCACGTGCCTTTCGAAGCCTAGTAAAATCCCTTCATACTCCGTTATATTATTGGTAGACTTGAAATTGAGTCTTGCGAAGTACATTGCCCTTTTCCCTAAAGGCGAAATTATCACTGCTCCAACACCTGCTCTGGATGCTTGGAAAGCTCCATCAGAGTAAATAATCCAAATCCCTTCACTTGGCTTCTCAGGAGCCCACGCTGCAGGGGGAGTCCATTCTGCCACAAAGTCCGCCAACACTTGTGACTTAATTGCTGTCCTTGCCACAAAGGATATGCCGAAGGGTGCCAATTCAACGGCCCACTTCTCAATTCTTCCAGTGGAATCTTTACTTCTCAAGCTCAAAATATCTTGTTTTTGCTCCTGACAATGCTTCAGACACAAAATAGACTGGATTCTGTATCAACTTCCCGTTGAAATCTATCTCTCTGACAAGGACTGCGCTGACAGCAGAGCCAGTAGCTGCAAGGTAGAGGAGTAGGGTTTCGTCCGCAATAGGCACCGTGAGTATGGCGAGATTACTGAGATAACTTTTAATATCTTCGAAGCTTTTTTGACACTCTGGTGTCCATGCAAAATCTTCGGACCCTTTCAATGATTTAAAGATGGGCAAACTTCTCTCCGCAAACCTTGCCAAAAACTTGCTAAGTGCTGCAAGACGACCAGTCAGCTTTTGCACTTACTTTAAATTCTCCGGAGGATCCATCCTTTGCAGCGCAGTTATCTAAGTAGGGCTAGCTTCGATTCCTCTGCGCGAAACTAAATACCCTAACAACTTTCCAGCCTGAGCCCCGAAGATACACTTTTCGGGGTTAAGACGGATTCCACATGCCCGAAGGCTATCAAATGTTTCTGCTAAGTCTAGGCTATGTTGGTGCTTTAAAGCACTCTTTATTACAATATCATCCATGTAGGCCTCTCCATTGCGACCCAACTGATGACCTAGAGCCTTAGCAATTAACCTTGAAAAAGTGGCCCCGACATTTCTTAAGCCAAAGTTCATTCTTACATAACAGAAGACTCCTGAAGGAGTTATAAAGCTTGTCTTGATTTCATCTTCGCGCTTTAGCCAGATTTGATGATAACCGAAATACACGTCGAGGAAGCTTAATAACTCCGAACCAGCAGTAGAGTCAACTAATTGATCAATTCGGGGCATGGGATAGGGGTCACGGGGGCATGCTTTATTCAAAGATGTAAAATCAATACACATGCGCCACTTCCCGGAAGATTTCTTCCTAACAAAGACTGGGTTGGCTAACCACTCCGTATGGGTCACATCTCTGATAATCCCAGCCTTCAACAACTTTTCCACTTCATCTTTGGCAAGGATAGCTCTCTCCGTAGACAGTTTCCGGAGTCCTTGCCTAACAAGCCGAGCCTTCGGGTTCACAAGTAAACTGTGTTCAATAATATCCCGACTGACTCCGGTGATGTCTTCATCAGACCAAGCAAAGACATCTATATTCTCCCCAACTACTTGCTCTAACGAAGTAGCAACTCCTGGAGGCAAGTCTTTGCCAAACTGAAAATAATATTCCTTGCCATCCTTGACAATGACCTTCGTTTCAATCTCTCCTTCAGGGCTTGGCCTTGGGAAGGACTTCTTCGAGGATTCGCTTGGAGCAGAAAAAACCTCCGGGTTATCCTGCACACTGTTCACCTGTCTCGGGTCAAGAGGAGGGCCATGACCATACTCTGCTCTTCGTGCAGTGGCCTGATCTCCGAAAATAGTGAGCACTCCCGCCTGTGTGGGCATCTTCATACACAAGTAATTATGATGCGCCACAGCTCCGAATTGATTCAACATGCCCCTTCTGAAGATAACATTGTATGCATATGGAGCATCCACAACATCAAAAATTACTTCCTCCGTCCTGGCCAGTAGCCCCTCTCCGAAAGTAACTTCTAGGCCAATTTGGCCGAGAGCATCAAGGGGAGGTCCTGCATATACTTGCAAAGGATGAGCTGCTGGGAGAAGGTGCTTCCTGGAGATGCAGAGTTGATCAAAAGTTTGGACAAAGATAATATCTGCCGAACTCCCTCCGTTGATTAGCACCCTTCGAACCTCAGTCCCTGCTATGTCGGCAGTGATGACAAGTGGGTCTGCATGTGGAAACTTTATGCCAGCTGCATCATCTGCGGAAAAAGATATCGGCACATGCGACTATTCAGGCATAGCAGCTGCAGATGAAGAGGTTCCAATATGGCCCACTTCTCTAACATATTCTCTTCTTTGCCTCTTCGACATACTTCCGAGGGTGCCTCCTCCGGAGATGGGGAGGACTACTCTTTTTCCTCGATCTTGACCATCTTCCTTCTTCGGAGGTGGCATAACATTAACCACTGGAGGCCGCCTTGCAGGGTCGAAGATTTCTATCCGTGCCACAGCCTGAACAGGCTCCGGATGCACTTCGGTTGAAACTCGATCATTAGTTTCTCGACCCGAAGTTCTTTCCAAATACTCGCCTCTTAAAGCAAGTATAGATTTACATGCGTCAGTCACATGACTCCGGTTCTCACCATGGACACAGCAGAAAAAGGCCTGGGCTTTGCTAGCTGGTTTTCCTGGCGGCCTCCAGCCGCTTTTCTTGTTTCCTGAGGGCAGCGGAGTTCTTTGGGCAAATTTCTGCGGGGGTGCAATATTTAAAACTTCTGAACGAGGATGCTTTTGTCCCCAACGCCTGTCGTGCTGAGCCTCGAAGCTAGGCCCCTGAGGCTGTGTTGAAGTCTTCACTTCCAATTTAACTTCCTGCAGGATTGACGGGGTTGCAGCAGTTCTCCGAAGCCACCCCTCTTCCGACCTTGCATACTCTTTGAAGTAAGACATCAACTGAGCAACTGAAGATATCTGCTTCCGGTTAAGTTTATCGAGGAGACCTGCATTGGTAACTCCCTCTCGAGTTGTGTCAACTACAGAAGATGTAGTTAACCCCCGAATTTGCGACTTCGTATGGGCGAAGCGCTTAAAATATTGCCTTAAAGTCTCTCCGGGGAGCTGCTTCACCTGGAAAAGACTTCCTGTTGACATTGGGGGTACGAAGGTACCCTGAAAATTGCTTATAAACTTCTTCCTTAGCTGATCCCAGGTTCTAATTGAACCTGACTTTAAAGACCAGAACCACCGCAGCGCCAGTCCTTCTAGAGCTAGAGGAAAGCATTTGGCCATGGTGTCTCGCACCCCTCCACTGGCCTCAATTTCTAATGCATAAGAACGAGAGAACTCCCCAGGGTCTTTGTCTCCACCATACTTGCAAAACTTCGAAGTTTTAAACTTCGGATCAAAGCGCACTTTCTATAGCTCTCGATGCAGCAGAGATTCAGTGTCGAAGGATGCGTTCTCCGGGGCTTCGGGATAATGAACTTCGTCGTCTTCGGGCACTTCAGGAATGACTGGGGTGGCCTGGGGGCGAAGCCTATCTGCGGCTTCTTGCCGCCACCTTGCTACTTCGGCTTGGAGACTGGCCATGTGAGCAGCCATATCACCAAGACCATCTTCATCTCCTCCGGATGGACCATCCGAGTCTTGAGAACTATATGCATCAGTTAGAAGTGGAACTTGAGGTGGAAGAGGAGCTCCGGGCGGCCGAAGTATGGATGGATTCGGAGAAGGAACTCCGTATGCTCGGGGAAGATGAGTTCCTTCCGGAGTCTGAGGTGGAGGAAAAGTCGAGGGTCCTCCAGCCTCAACTGTATCTAAAGATATTGCTCCGGAGCTCCTAGGAGACCTCCGAATAGGACTACCACCTGAACTCCGCTTGGGATGCATGGTTTGGAAACTTGGTAGAGAACGAAGTTTTTTGGACTAAGTTCCCCACGGACGGCGCCAACTGTTGGCGCAAAAGATTACGCTAACAGGTTTCTAGAAGTTAGAAACTAACAAACAAAGTGTTTGCTAAGTAAACTGTTTTGAGCCTCCGAAAGGATAATAACTCTAAACAGTTCGAAGGTGTGTATTGAATAACTTGGTATTCGATCCTTATTACAGGGTAAAACAGGGGGTATTTATAGGCCTAAACATTAAGGAAAAGACCCTTTTACCCCTCTATTACAACCGACATAGTGGAAACTATTCGGTACCCTTAACAGGGCTAAAATGGTAAAAAACTAATCTAATAAGAAAGAAGATAAGTCTTTCATCCTAGCTGGCAAAATGGCTCTCTAAAGAGTCCACGTTCGAAGATATACTTCGAACTAGCGTTCGCCTTCATGCTTCGAATCCTATCCAAAGCGCTCCCAAAGTTTAAACATTAAAAGCCTTTGATTAAACCTTCTGCCTGTCTTGTTGCAGCAATGGCTCTGAGGATGAAGTATTTTCCCCCAACAGGTTTGAAGTTGATTTGTGTTAGGGGCGGGGTCTAATGTACCGGCCTCACCCCTATATTTATATGGGCTAGTATTCTTATCTCTAAGATTAATTTGGTAGGATTCGGCCTAATCATGTTTTAAGGATAAAAATAGCCAGAATCAGACTCAAACTCTATCTCTGAAAAAAAACAGCCCGAAGTGGGCCTTCGGTAGGGCCTGCCAAAGCCTGCTCCTCGGGCCAAAGCTTCGGCAAGGCAGGCCACCGAAGGTCTTCGGGCTGAAGGTAGCAGGCCGCCATAAGGATTCTGAAGCCCACTGTTTGATGGGCCTTCGGCCCTGTAGGCTTTGGCCTGATCTAGAACTTGTGTATTTTTGGCCTAAATTACCAAAATTGATATTTTGAAAATCATGACCATTAATGCAATTATTTCTATCAATAGCCGGCTAGCGTAGCTCCCCTATTACCCAACAATAATGACTGAGGAGTCATGTTGAAGATCATGGGCTGCATGTGACAAAGGTACACGGGCGGTGAGCGACTGCTGGGTAGAGGGGCTGCGGTGTCGGGCCGACCCAATCTAGGTACATGGGCCAAGACCGATAGGGGATCTACTTGTCTGTTGACCGAGTTTGACCCAGGTAAATGGGCGGCAAGTGATTGCCGGGCTGAGGGTGCGGTGGAGTCGGGTCGGCCCAATCCGGGTATTCGGTGCGAAGACAGTGGATGCTTTGTCGGTTTGGGCGTAAAACCGACTTAACCATCCAAGACCGCCCATCAGAGATCTGACGGTCCTGAAGCGAAGCCGTAGCTGCTATGAAAGCTCCACATCAGGACAAGTTACCTTTAGATAGGATTTTACTATTTTGCATTTTAGGCCCACAGTCTGTGTTAGCCGAGTCTGTAAAAATCCTAAGGGCTTTTTGGCCTTTTCTAGTTTATTTTGACATCAGTAAAAAACCCTAAGGGTAAATTGGGTTTTTCCTGATTTATTGGGCTTCCTATAAATAGGGCTTGTTTCGAACTCATTCCAAGGAAATATTCAAAGTTCACTTTACCTTTCATTCAGAATTTTTTCTTGTGTTTCCTAATCACACGTCGCCACTCTGTTTTGATTTCCAGTCCAAGTCATATGCCGGTTTTTCTGATTTCTCTGGAGAATGATCGCCGGCCACTTCCAGTTTTCTTTAGCGTGTGGTGGTGTTTTTGTGCTGGGGGCGGTGGAGAACCAAAGTGGTTGCAACACTCAGCTGGATCTTTGCGCCTCTACTCGATTGGGGGTGTGCGCCCTTGGGAGCGGCAGCAACCTCGCATAGACCACAGTCGTTCAAGCAAGCACCGACCACCACTTGCCACGTGCTCTCGGCATTTATTGCAAGGCAGCGCGTGCAGTCGCTCGGACAAGCGCCACGCGGAAGAAGAAATAGTACCAGCCGAACAAACCTACATGTGGCGCCAGCCAGTTTGGCACGGGTGAAGTAGCAGGCGGTTTTCATCGGAGACGACGTGCGCCATTTTGCTACCGAGCGCCAGGGGCGGGAGTCATTCGGCGCTGAGGGAGCCAGCGTAGCACGCAGGCGCTCGGGAGCAGCACATGCTTGCTATGTGTTCGGCTGAATGCACATAAGAGATAGCTTGTGAACAGTAATCCTTATTTTTCCTCGATCCTCGTGCATCAAAACTATTTTTGTTGTTTAATCTGTGCTTGTTTCAATGGATGCAAATATTTTATTCTCGGATTGATTCATGCACGTTTATTGATATTCCATTGTGATCCACATGCATGTGATGTATTTGTTTAAATGCTTGTGAACTGATGATGTCTATCTTGTGCTCTATGAAATGCCTGCAATTGGTGAATATTGTTAGCCTTTTATGATTTACTTGTCTAGTCTATGAAATGCCTGCAATTGGTGAATATTGTTAGGCCACCGATCATTTTTAGTTAAGATTATTTTTAGAGCTTGTGATTTATTTTGGAGCTGCTAATTGTCTATTGAGGTGTGTTGGGTGTTGGAAGAAGACCATAGATTCGATAGAATTTTTTAGGTGCCCATTCACCCTCCCTTGTGTCGCTACTCTTGGTCCTACAATGACACCAAGTTCAAGAACAATCTCTTTGACGATTTTTTCCTTGAGCAAGGCATTGAACATCAATATTCTGCTCCGCGTGTTCGTCATCAAAATGGTGTTGTTGAGAGTAAGAACCACACTTTTGTGGAGATAGCTAGGACGATGCTTGATGAGTATAGGACTCCTATAAAATTTTGGGCTAAAGCCATCAATACTGCATGTTACATCTCCAACTATATCTTTTTGTGGTCAATTTTAAACTTGACCTCTTATGAGCTGCGTTTTGGGAGAAATCCCAAAGTTACTCACTTTTAGGTTTTTGGTTGTCGGTGCTTTATCCTAAAACGCGGTAATCTTGATAAATTTGACTAATGTTCTTCTTATGGGATCTTTCTGGGTTATTCCACTCATGGTTATTCATATAGAGTTTTTAATCTGGACACTAACACTATCATCATGTTATGTGACTTTTGATGAATCAACCCCATGTGTTAGTTCTTCTTTTGAGCTTGCCAGTGACAAGGATATGAATGAGACCATGTTTGAAGAAGAAGATCCCAAATAAATTGAAGGCTTCGAGGATGAAGCCCGACCTCGAACTGCTACACATGTATAAGATTCTCCTTCGACTACGATAGCTAGAGGCCTCGAAGCATCTGCTTTGACATCGGTCAACTTCAAGCACTCTCCAGGAAGAATTGAGGGGGAGACTGCATCACATCGAGAGGCTCCTCACCACATTCAGAAGATGCATCCCCAAGATCAAATCACCGGTGAGCAAAATCAAAGGGTAACACGTTCTCACGCTCACTTTATTGATTCTTTGCTGCTTTTGAGCCTCTAGATGTTAGTCATGCTTTATCTGATTCTAGTTGGTTCAATGTCATGCATGAGGAACATGAAAATGTTGAGAGAAACCAAGTTTAGGTCCTTGTTGATCCTCCTCCCAATGTTTATTTAATTGGCACTAAATGGATTTTCAAAAACAAATAGGGGAGGATGGGTCTGTAGTGAGAAACAAGGCTAGATTTGTGGCTCAGGGTATTACTCAAGTTGAGGGGATTAATTTTGATCAAACTTTTGCTCCTCTATCATGTCCTGAGGCCATTAGGATTTTGCTTGCATTTGCTGCATCCCGTGGATTCAAACTTTACCAAATGGATGTGAAAAGTGCTTTTCTTAATGGCTTCATAAGTGAAGATGTTTATGTTAAATCTCCTCCTAGATTTGAAAACCCCAAATACGCTCAGAGTCTTTAAAATTCAAAAAGCTCTATATGTACTCAAGCAAACTCCACGAGCTTGGTATGACCGACTTAGTTCATTTTTGATTGAGCATGGGTATTTGATGGGATCTATTGATAATACCCTTTTTACTCTCCAGAATGGCAAAGATTTCATCCTAGTTTAGATATATGTTGATGATATCATCTTTGGTGTCTCATCTCATGCTTTAGTTGTCAAGTTTGCAGATACTATGAGCAGGGAGTTTGAGATGTCCATGAATGGCAAGCTCACATTTTTCCTTAGGTTGCAAATCAAGCAAAGCAATCAAGGTACCTTCGTCCATCAGACGAAGTACACCAAGGAATTTCTCAAGAGATTTGACATGTGTGATGTGAAGCCCCTAGCGACCCCCAAGGCTACCTCAGTAGCGCTTGATCTAGACGAAGACGCACAAGAAGTAGATCAGAAAGAGTTCCAGAGCATGATTGGCTCCCTCCTCTACTTGACTGCTACAAGGCCAAACATACACTTCACAGTATGTTTGTGTTCTTGTTTTCAAGCTTCTCCATGGGCTTCACATCGACAAGCGGTCAAGTGTAGGACCGAAAGTAGTGACCAGAGGGGGGTGAATGGGCACTTAAAAATTCTTGCGAATCAATTGCCTTCTCCCAACACCCAACGCACCTCAACAGCCAAAACAGAAGAGACAAAGCAGATTATAGGACCAAAATAATCTAGCCTAAAAACGACCGGTGTCCTAAAAGAAAAGACACAAACACAGTGTTCCAAGGTAGATTAACAGGTATTCAACTCACACGCATTTTAAGCATCATAAACATTAACCATCATACGAATTTAATTCATGTGAATGCAAAATGAGACGAAAGATTACTATTCACAAATTTGTCTCCTGTTCAGTAATTGTCGAAGCCTACACCTGTAGACGTCGAAGCCTTCGAGCCTTTGCTTTGAAGTGCCCTGCTACACGGAGCTTCAACAAAGCCTCAGCGAGGCCAACACTTCAAACCCCTTGTCGGAGATCTAGCCGAAGCTCATTCGAAGCTGGTGCCCGAGGTCCTCCGCATAGTGCGATGCCTTCCGCCGGCTTCAAAGCCGAAGTCTCAGCGTAGCCTGACAGCCCCTCGCGCGGGACTTCGCTTGGCCAGGGGCTTCGCTCGTGCCTCCACGCCTCAAGCACCGAAGTCCAACAACTTCCTGTTGCCTCCGTCACACGCAGGCTTCGAAAGTACTCAGTTCACGCCACGTACGCGCCCCGATGCCGTGCTGCAGAGCACCGAGTGAGGAGCCATGCTGAATAGCGTGGGCCTCATGGCTCCACATGTGATGAGTCATTGTCAACGATAGTCAAAGAGGGCAGAAGAAGAAGAGATCTGCTATTTCATGGGCCGCGTGTAACTCAAGTACACGGGCAGCGAGCGACGGTCGAGCTGAGAGCTGCGAAGTCGGGCTGGTCCAATCCGGGTACATGGGCCAGAAGCAGTAAAAGACCCACTGGGCTGTTGACTAGGATTGACTCAGGTACACAGGCGGTGAGCGACTGCCGGGCTGAGAGAGTTGCGGAGTCGGGCCGGCCCAATCCGGGTACCTGGTGCAAAGTCGGTGGAGGCTTTGTCAGTTTTGACGCAAAACTGACAACCGTTGATCTTGTATCTGAATGTCCAGAAGAGAAGCCGTAGTCGCTACGAAAACTTAGCTTCCGGATAAGTCATTTGTATCTCTAGGCCAACAGTCAGTCAGTCGTGTCTGTAAAATTCCTAAGGACAGTTGAGTCTTTTCCTTTATTTTAGCGTCTGTAAAAACCCTAAGGGGCTGGTGGAATATTCTAGGATATTGGGCAGCCTATAAATAGGGCCCCAATCCCTAGGGTTGGACTACCCCTTTTGCTGAAATCATTGCCTACTCCTTTGGGTCATTTTGTCTCTTGCACTTTCTCTCTCCTCTCCTGTTTGATGCGCCGCCAGGTTCCTGTTCGTTCCATTTGGATTCCTGCGTTCTCTCTGTTCTTCTTAATACAGTGAGATTTTATTACCTGGTTTTATCGTGGAGTGTGCAGTGTTTTCTCTAGATCTGAAGCTTCGTTTGTTGTGCGCAGTGATTATATTCCGTGGGTTTTGTGTGTCTGTTGCTTCTATTCTTCGTGAAGAGTACTAGTTCTTGCCTGTAGCAAGTAGTACTACTTCCTGTAGCAACAGTACACTAGTACTCTAGCTTGCTTTTGCTGCACAGCTTTTTGATCGAGGTGACAGGACTAAAGTCCCTTTTCTGGCTGTTCTCTGGCGAAGTCCCTTCTCTGATCGAAGCCCCTCAGCTCCGTGAGGCAGGCTTCGATCTGATATCCTCGAGGGCTTCGCTTGAACTTCGAACTTCATTTTGTGTCCTGAGTTGCTAGCTTCGAAGTACTTTTTGAACTGTCAGAGTATCATACTTCGAACGTCTGTGCGAAGGTACTCTGACTTGAGCTCTTCGAAGTCCAAACATCGACAGGTTTCGAAGTTGGCTTCGAAGCTTATCTTTCTGTTAAACTTCGCTCGACGAGAGTTCCTGTCTGCTGTCATTTTCGAAGGGCTTGATGTGTTTTGTTCGAAGGTAGAGTGTAGGCTTCGATTTTAGATTATTTGTTGCGTGTTAGGCCTCGCTATCCTTTCGAAGATTGTTTGCTCTGTGTGCTTGTTCCAAGCTGTGTTCAAAGCCTTGCCTTCGAAGTACACTCTTCGAAGCAGGCTCCGACTCTGTCATACTTCGCTCTCATTCACACTCGACCTAGGATAGACAACACACATTCGACAGACTTCGACTACCACCTCCGAACCAGACTTTGACTAGCGAAGTAGGCCTCGACCTCCGAAGAAGGCTTCGACCAAGCGAAGCAGGCTTCGACCAAGCGAAGCAGGCTTCGACACTACGAAGCAGGCTTCGACCAGCAAAGCAGGCTTCGCCAAGTTCTGAACAGGAGACAGATTTGAACAGTAACTTCTCTTCTCTTTCATAGTGCACTTAGATTGCTTTACTGAGAAGTTTATCTTGCCTTGTCTCGTGTACTCTGTTTATCTGTCTATTAGCACTGCTCTAGCATTTCTCTGTATATCAACAGTTGCTTCTAGGCTAGATAACCTTAGACTTAGGCTATCTGTTCATTCTCTGCTGCTTAGTCTTTGAGGTGCGTTGGGTATTGGGAACAGGCCATTGATTCGAAAGAATTTTTTAAGGCCCCCATTCACCCCCCCTCTAGTCGCTACTTTCGGTCCTACAAGTGGTATCAGAGCTTGGTTAGGGTTTTTCCATACCTTAACCAGTTCTAAACCCCAGTAGTGATCATGACTTCTCCTAGCAAGGTCCCGTCCTTGGAAGCCTATGGCTATAACTATTGGAAGACTCGCATGCGAGCCTATCTCATGAGCCAGGGCACGGACATCTGGGACATTTGCGTTCACGACACGTTTGTCATTCTGCCAGTTGTTGAGCATGGTACTCCTGGTATCATTGCCCAGCATCTGAGCAATAGTAAAGCCGTGAACATTCTCTTTTCTGGTTTAGGTCCAACTGAGTTTGAGCGTGTGAGCCATCTCTCCACTGCGAGAGAGATCTGGGCTACCCTCAAGGCACAGCATGAGGGAACAGCTCAGGTCAAGGCTCGGCTCTATCAGACCTACCGGCGTGAGTACGAGAACTTCACACAGAAGACGGGTGAATCTGTTGAGGCTTTGTTTGGTCGTTTTCAGTCGATCATAAACAAGCTTCAGGACAACAAGGCTGAGGGTGGTCAGTTAGTCTCAGATCATGAGCAGGCGCTCAAGGTTCTATATACCTTGGACCCAAAGATCTAGGAGATCAAGGTATCTTCTATCATTGAGAGTACTTCTTATGATACCTTGACCATTTATGAGTTGTTTAGCAAGCTAAACGCTACTGAGGTTGATCTCCAGCTGAGATCAAATCTCACTGGTTCTGGATCGAAATCTCTGGCCCTTGCTACACCTTCTGTTGATCCCTCTTCTGTGAGCTGTGCTGGGTTCTCTTTGATGTCTATCACTGAGGACCAGCTTGAGTTGTTGGGAGATGATGATTTGTGTCTCTTTAACAATCGGGTGCGTCGTGTCTATGATAAAAGAATGTTCAGGAGACACGGCACAAAATCCGGGTGCTTTGAGTGTGGTGATCCAGGACACTTCATCGCCGACTGCCCCAAGCGCAATGGTCACAAGAAGGGCACCGGTGGTGGCTTCCACGACTCCGGCAAGCACGAGAGCTCATCCTTCAACAAGGGCAAGCCGAAGACCAGATTCTTCAAGAAGGCCCTGAAGGACTACTGGCGAGAGAACAAGAAGCACGACAAGGCCTTCTTCGCCGAAATGTAGAAGAGCTACTCCAAGCAGTCCACGTCTTCTTCCTCGTCATCGAGCTCAAGCGATGAGGAGATCGCCATCAGGAAGGGGAAGGACAAGGACAATCCGGTGGGCCTCTGCTTCATGGCCTTCAGAGACAAGCCGAAGAGCCCCTCACACCAGCGCCGAAGATCCCGCAAGAGCTTCTGTTCAATGTCTCTTGGGGATAAGGAAGAAAAGAGCTCCTCTGATGACTCCGACGACGACGACAATGAAAAGGTATCATCCTATGAGCGCGAAATCGTTGATTTACTTGAGAGCAATCGTCAGGAGTTAAAGTATCGGGAAAAACTGCTTAGGGGGGCCAAGAAGAGGATAGATGAGTTAGAAAGTGAGCTTGTCATAGCCAACGGCAGAATTGAGAGTCTATCTTCTTCCCCTTTCTTGGGTTATAGCAGTGAGTGCCCGAAGTGTGAGGTGCTTCTGTGTGACCTGTCGACTCTGAAGTCCAGGTACACAGAAAGGGTTGATGAGAGGGACGCTTTGGCCACTGAGCTTGAAAGCGCTCAGCTGGAGCTGAAAGATGCTCAAGCCACTGTCGTCGCACCATGTGTTGATTCCCATCTCATTTAGCTGCCTTAGCTGAGCTGAAATCCAAGGGTGATGAACATTTGGGTGATTTGGAGAGGTTGAGAGCTGAGCTTGCGCAGACTAGGCTAGAGCTTGAGACATTGTCAGTTCCACCCACTGTCTGTGAGAACTGTCTGTCTCTTAGACTTGAGTTGATCAAGCTAAAAGCCGAGAAGTCTGTCCAAGTAGAGAGTGAGTGTGAGACCTGCTTGTCTCAGGTGGAGGTTCTAGCTTCCTTGAGAGAGGAGCTAGCTGATTCTCAGAATGTGAACTTTTACCTCCGTTCTATCCTGAGTTGGATCAGTGCGAGAGAGCCACAGCTCGGCATGATGATCCAGCAGTTCAAGAGGCATGATGGGTTTTGGGTAGGTTACACCTACACCAAGGCTGACTTTGAGAGTGCCATTAGCCGGGCAGTGGAGTGGAGTAAAATGACTCCTGAGCGGAGATACCCCAAGACTCACTCCACTGTCTTCCCAGGCCTGTCAGCCCAAGGATGGAGTAATTCATGAACCACCCAAAGCTCCACCCAAAAGCCTATCTGGGTTCCAAAGCCCAAACACCTCCACTCTTCTCTAGACTCTCTTCTTGGACCTTCTCAACCCAAGAAGACTACACCTAACCCCACCAAGCCCAAACATCCCAAGCCTCAACCACATCCCAAGAAGCCCACCTATCATTGTGAGTACTGTCAGAGAGACGGGCATCTTGCAGAGTTTTGCTTCAGGAGGAAGCGGGTTGTGAGAGCAGAGAGAGCTCGAGGCGATCAGGAGCAGTTCTACCAGCAGGGTGGTAGACTGCAGGTTCCTCGACGCGGGGAGAGGCTGGAGGCCAGGCCGCATCGTGTAGGTGGTGGTATAGGAGACAGCTTTCTTGCTCGTGCTCCAGTTGGTGGTGTTTGTTCCGGCAGAGTTCCAGGCCGTGTTGGCTACGGTCCTGGACCTCGTGGCCGCAGGTTTAGGCAGAACCGAGGACCGCGATTTGAGCCGCGTTTTGGTCCAAACTCTCGTGATGATTTCTGCTTTCCGTCTTTTGAGCAGATGGCTCGACACTGGTTTAGCTCTTTTGCTAAACCTGGTGCTGGATCATTTGCTCCCACTTACAGCCACTGATTGTGCTGGATCGGGGACTGGAGGATGTTTGGATCATGGACACAGGATGCTCTCGCCACATGACGGGACATCGCAGATGGTTCTCTAGTCTCTCTCCCCCGAGCTCCAAAGAGTACATCACATTCGGGAACAGTGGTCAAGGGAAGGTAAGTGGCATAGGCTCTATTCGCATTTCAGATCATTTCTCATTGAAGAATGTTGCTTTGGTTAAAAATTTGAACTTTAACTTGATTTCTGTTTCGCAACTTCTTGAGGATGGTTTGGAAGTGCGTTTTAAGAAGGGCAATTTTCTGTGTTTGATTCTAGAGGGTCTTTGATTTGCCAGATTTTACCTTTTGGTAAAGTTTTTCGAATTGACTTCTCTAGTTCTTTTGGCCCTTCTCGTTGCTCGATTGTTGGATCTTCTTCTGAGCTCTGGAAGTGGCATAGGAGGTTAGGTCATTTGAGTTTTGATCTGCTAGTCAGGTTGAGCTCTATGGACCTCATCTGAGGATTGCCCAAGCTTAAAATGGAGAAAGATCTAGTTTGTCATCCCTGTCGTCATGGGAAAATGGTTGCCGCTTCTCACTCACCTGTGACTCAGGTGATGACTTCGTATCCGGGCGAGCTTTTACACTTGGACACTGTTGGTCCAGCTCGGGTACGTTCAGTCGGTGGGAAGTGGTACGCGCTTGTCATTGTTGACGACTTTTCTCGATTTTCGTGGGTTTTCTTTTTAGAGTCTAAGGATGAAACTTTCAGTTTGTTCATGACTTGATCTTGAAGCTGAAGAATGAGAACAATGGTCGGATGCGAGCAATTCGCTCTGACAATGGCTCTGAGTTCAAGAACTCTCAGTTCGTCAGCTTCTGTAGTGATCAGGGTCTGGACCATCAGTTTTCTTCTCCTTATACTCCCCCACAGAACGGCGTTGTGGAACAAAAGAACCGCACTCTAGTCAAGATGGCCAGGACTGATGAGGACATCACTTCACATGATACACACATGGAGCCTCCACCTACAATTCAACTACAAGGACCAGTCACACGCGCCCGTGCCCGTCGCTTGAACCATGAGGTTAATTCTTTCCTTAGCAACTATGTTAATATTTGTTTGGACGGGATGCTACTGAATACTAGTGATATTTTGTTGCTTAGGAACATGGGAGATGGAATAGAAGAGTTGGAGTTGAAGACGGAGTCGCACGGATGACTTGAAGTCAAGAATTCGCTGGTTCAGACTACATCGACCACCATGCACCAAAATGGGCATAACTTCCTCATACGAAGTCCGATTGGTGCGTTCTTGGACTTTTTAGAAAGATAAGGAGAACACGGATCGTTTGCCGTTGGTTTCATCTCATTTGGATTCTCGAGTCGTTCTGCGTGATTGAAACCGTCCTGCGTGACAGAACTGGGCCGTGTTGGGCCATAGTCTGAGTCTGTTCACCTTCTAATGAGTCTGTTCGCCTTCCACAGGCTGTCCACGCCCTATATAACTCACTCCAGCCACCTTTAGGGTTAGGTTTTGCTTTGTTTGCATCTACACTTGTGTGTTTAGATCCCGCCTCTTGCACCGGACCGATTGGCTGCTGCATTGGTGTTTGTGAAACCTCACCTTATCTTCGTTTGTCTGTGATTTGGCATTCAATTTGTATCCTTCCTGTTCTTGCTTGTGTTCTTGGGTTCGCTTGCAGGAATTAGCCTTCGTGGCGAGGTCAATCGCGTCCTGCGTGGTTGATAACCAACGGAGACAGTGGTGTAACGATTGCAAGGTTTTGATCCGCCGGACCGGAGCCTTGGATCGCCAACGTCGAGATTCTCCACCAACCCAAGTTATCCTTTA
Organism: Zizania palustris; assembly: GCA_019279435.1. Classification (NCBI taxonomy): domain Eukaryota; kingdom Viridiplantae; phylum Streptophyta; class Magnoliopsida; order Poales; family Poaceae; genus Zizania; species Zizania palustris. Next base: position 33,795,967 of record JAAALK010000288.1, read on the forward strand.
CCTAGCGGAAGATCGGGACCAATCCCCCATCAGTTGGTATCAGAGCTCAGATTTCCCGTTAGGTAATCTCGATCTGCTTTTGTTTTTACCTAGAGTCCAGAAAACCGCACCAAAAAAAAATCCCACCGAGAACCCCTTTGTGCCTTGCAATTTTAATTTCAGTTTTAACTTTGTTGAGTTTGTGTTCTTGGTCGAGTCTTGTTGCTGGTTTAGTCATCCCTCTGTGTCGTTTGAGTAGTAGTTGTTCTTATGTCTCAGAAAAAAAAATTCCCCACCGAAAAACCCCCCTTCCGCAACCTTATTTGTTTTCCACATCGACTCTTTGTGACCCCCCTTCAGTAAAACAGGCATAACTTTTTGCTCGTTTGGCAGAAAAATCTGAAATTTTTTGAGCGTGTTCCTGACCCAATTTGGTGGGTACCCTAACACGGTTCCCCTGTTAGCCCTCACCAAAATCGCCAAAAAAAATCAGGAAGATAAAAAAAAAATTGGTCAAAGTTTTTGCTCGCCGGTCAGCGAACTTGTTGAATTTCTGTGAGCCACATCCCACCTCAGTTGTAGGTGCCAATTTTGTGGTTGCAGCTCTTGTCATCCTTGTTCAAAAAAAAATAGAGTGAAAAAAAGAGAGAGAAAAAAGGAAAAAAAAAAGAAGAAGCGGTAGTAACAGAATTCTCAGCGGCAGTAACAGATTCGGCAGTAACAAATTCTGCTTGTCCGATCTCTTGTCCGAACTCTTGTCTCGGTCAGCGGTAGTAACAGAGTTATCAGCGGCAGTAACAGTTTCTGCTTGTCCGATCTCTTGTCTGAACACTTGTCCGATCAGCGGTAGTAACATAATTATCAGCGGCGGTAACAGATCCTTTGTCCGATCCCTTGTCCGATCTCTTGTCCGATCTGCAGAGAGCTGAATTTGGCCTGTGTTGCTTCCATTTGAGTTTTGGGCACATAGTTTCCCTCTATTGCTTGAATTTTCACCTTGGGAGCACTAAGGCCAGCAACTTTGACGAGTACTAGGGAATACTTATTGAACTTGGTTTAACTGTTATTATTATCGCTAATCCTTGCTACTCACTTGCCTTCCAAGCTACACCTTTCTCTTGGTCAGGACAGGTTCATTTCTTGCAATTGTACACCACCCTCCACTTGGTTCATCACCTGTAGGCCGGTGACCTCACTGCAGCATGGTAAGAACACTTGCAAGCGTGGGTAAGGCGCTTGACGGATTGCTTCCACCACACATCCACCACCCCACCTAGCTGTTTTACATAAGGAGTATTCTTTGTTGCTTTGTCTTGTCACTAACATGGCAGCACTTATTGTACAACGTGACTTGAGCACTCACATGGACCAGGACGACCAGGCACAACGGAACAATCTATTTCAGACCTTCTTCGTCGTCAATGACCGCCATGTACGTGTCATCATAGACAACGGTAGTTGCAACAATTTGGTGAGCCTCGACATGGTAACTAAGCTTCAAATTCCCACACGTGCACATCCACACCCTTACCATGTGCAATGGTTCAACGATAGCGGTAAGGTCAAGGTAACACAAACTGCTCACATCGAATTTTCCATTGGTACATATTTCGGAGTTGCTGATTTTGATGTAGTACCAATGCAATCATGTTCTCTATTACTTGGTAGACCTTGGGTATATGATACTGATGCTACACACCATGGTAGGAGCAATAAGTACACATTTATGTATAAAGGAAAGAAAGTTACATTGCTTCCTATGACTCCTTCTGAAATTGTGAAATTTGAACGAGAAAAATATGCTAGGGACGCACAAAAGAGCAAACAACCTTCTGAAAATCAGCAAGTAGCTAAAACACTTTCGAGGCAACAAAAAGATAAAGTTGCTTCTCCATCTTCATCACATGTTATTTATCTGAAAGGACGTGTCATGCTTGCAACTAAAACTAACCTTGCAGTACGTAGTTTTCTTGGTCTTGCAGTTTTCTACCGGCGTTTTGTGAAGGATTTCAGCACCATAGCCGGTCATTTACCTGAGTTGACCAAGAAGGGAGTTACTTCTACTTGGGAGCCAGCACAAAAACAAGCGTTTGCCACACTCAAGGATCGCCTTACACATGCACCTCTACTTCAGCTACCCGACTTTATTAAGCCTTTTGAGTTAGAATGTGATGCTAGTGGTTTTAGATTAGGAGGTTGTTGGACCGGAAACGGCGACCAGAGGGGGGGTGAATGGGAGCTTTTAAAAATTCGGGCTAAAAACTTAGCCTTCGGTTCTGTTCAGTCTTCTGCGGAACAGGCTTCGAACACAGCCTTCGAAGGTCTGGTTCGGAGGTACTTCGGCACCTTCGAACACAGGCTTCGGAGTGGCAAAAAGTTCGAAGCCAAGAAGACTTTGCTCCACCTACAACCCTCGAAAATCTACTCTGCTAAGTCAGTGCAGGCTCCGCACACAGGGTGCTTTGAGCAGACTTCGCACTTCACCCTTCGCAGGAGTGGACAGCCCTCTGAGGACTTCGACCAAGTACTTGGCGGCAGCAACTGGTGCTGGGCTTCGTACACGAAGGTCTACACGCACACAAAACGGACCACGCTAAGGGCTTCGACACAAGAAGCACAACGGGAAAAGATCAGGGCTTCGCTAGTAAGCAGCGAGGTCTTGCCTCGTGTTACACAGAGCGACAGCACACTGACAAAACACACCTCGCACGAAAAACAACCTTCGCCTCAACAGGCTTCGGTGCACTAAACTAGCGAAGTATGTAGATCGAGCTCAAGCAAAAAGCACAAGACAAACAGGGCTTCGCCGCTTGAACAAGGAACACTGAAAATAAACTCAGGATGTATTCAATCGAAGTATGGCTACAGGAGCTCAACAGTAAATGCTCAAAGTGTTAAATGTTACCTACCGAGCCCCCATATTTATAGCCCACGGCTTCATCCTAAGGAAGTGACTACTTTACCCCTAGGGTTTACATCCATTTTGTCTCTACAGAACTAAGGGGTACAAAAGGTAGTCCACCTTTATTTTGGAGGCTTCTCTGTCAGCTGCAGAGGGGACAGTGTCAGCCTTTTTCAGAACAGACAGTGTCAGCCTTTACAGTGTTGACTCCTGGAACCTCCCTTCGCACGCGAGGGGTGCGGAAGCTTCGGCGAGAAGCCTGCAGCCTGTTGGCCTTCGCTCCGCCGAAGAACACCTTCGATACAGTGACGGTTTTGAGCCGAAGCCGTCAAAGCCCTTTGGCCTTCGCACCACCACCTCCGGAGTGGATCACCACGGCTTCGCAGCTACTCCGAGCTCGAACACCGTCCGTCCGTGTACCGAAGCCATGCATGGCCGAAGCACCACAAGTCAACCTCACTCCGGAGCTAGCCTCGCTCCGAAGTCCTTCACACTCCGAAGCCCTACCTTCGGAGTACCACCCTTCGAAGTCCCTCCTTCGTCCAAGGCCTCCGCATGAAGCATTCCATGAGCACTTCGTCGCAGTGTCACACTCCGAGCACACTCCTCGACGAGCCTCACCCGGACCATGCCTTCGATGCGCCTCGACTTCTGAGACCTTCGTCGGGCAACCTCCGAGTGTCTCCCTCCGGAGCACACTTCGAACTCCTTGCCTCCGCAGAGGACTTGGTCCACCAACTCCGAAGTCACTCCATTCGGAGTACCTTCGAAGTGCCTCACCTCCGAGGACTTTGTCTCGGAGTACCTTCAGCCGGAGCTACACTCCGCACTCTCTGCCTTCACCTGGCACGCCTCGACCCGAGGACCGACCCGGACCACCTTCGCAGCCACCGTGACGGAGCTCCCCGCTCCCTTGGCATCAAACCACCCGCTTGATCCAAGTTCACCTGGCTCGAACCCTGTCCGTCGCCTCCGAAGTCCCTGCGCACCACCGACAAGCAGACAAGTGTATCCAGTACTCCGGAGACCTCTCCGGGTTAGCAACCTCCGGCACACACTCCGGTGTACCGCCCAAAGTACCGAAGCCTTCGGTACGAACCCAGTCATCGCGTACTGCCGGACCCCTCCGACAAGTACACTCCGCTGCAACAGCTGCAGCAACCACACACCGAACACCCTTCGGTGACACACCTCCGAACACCCTTCGGAGGACCACCTCCGAAGCCCCTCCGGAGGTACCCTTCGAACAGAGGGTAAATAAACCTGTCAATCACTCATCACATACACCGAAACCACCCTTGGTTTCTCAATCTCCCCCTTGATGAGTGCATTGACAACCAAATTGTAGTTCAAGAAAATGTAAAAATTTTCAGCACACAAGTGACCATAAAAACTCAAAAAGAGCCAAAGCATGTCACTTGATAAAAGAAATTTTCTCCCCCTTTGTAAAAGAGTAAAAGCCCCTTCGGCAAAACTCCCTTTGGATAAAAAATTCCCCCTGAGTTTGAGCAAATTTTTCTCCCTCTTTATGTCAAAAATCTCTCCCCCTTTAGAAATAATGCCTTCTTGCAGCAGAGAACATAGCAAAATCTCTCCCCCTTTGGCAATGCAAGCATCAAGGAGCATTCAAAAGATGCAAAGCTTTGAAATGAATAGAATTGCAAAGACATATAATGCAAAAATATGCCAAAATTAACACAAATGATCACGTGCTCAGCTCAAGTTAACAATCTGTGAATCAAGATGATGGCATGTGATTTTGTCATTTTGAAGTGAAAGCATCACCACTTAATCACAGTAGCTAGACATGAAAGGCAAGGACTGCGCAAAGCTAACAAATTCTACCCTAGACAGACAAGTCTTGTTCAAAAGGAGCTGTGAAAGCAAACTTGATGATCAATTAATTTTGTTGTTCTTTTTCTTAAGGCCAGGGGTTATTTGTTTGTCCACCTTATACTTTCCAATCAGGCCAAGCCTAGGCATGAAAGCCATCTGAAGCTTAAGGCGGTGATTTTGGCATACACTACACTATTCCAGTTCAGACCAAAGTGCAATGGTAAGCAGTCTAGAATAGAGGAGTGCGACAAACAAACCCTCCTGGATCTTTTCATTGAAACCAGGCAAATCATGGATTTTTTATTTTGATTTTGATGAATTTAATATTTTGATGAATATCCATGAATGAAGAACACAAGTTTTCAAGTTGCAAATTTTAGCATCCAAGGAACAGTGTCTTGCTGTCAAGTAGATAAAAGATAGCTAAAAGCAGTCCTGCCTAATCAAGCTAGATACAAGATTGTGTGATGAGCAAATTTTGATTTTTAGAAAATAAAACATCATGCACAATCAATGTTCCAGACATATTTCATAGAGCTGAGCTGACATGATTTCTTTGAATTAAAAGCAGGCATATAATAGCAAAAGATGTAAGTGCAATTCCACACATAATGAGCATATGCAAGACAATTAAAATCAGCTCCCCCTTACAAAATGCCGTAAGGGTGACAAATGCCAAGTTCCCCACGCAAGTAAGCAAATCGAGAAGCATCGAGGGGTTTTGTAAAAATATCGGCAAGCTGGTGTTGGGTATCAACATATTGAAGTTCAATATCACCCTTCTCATTGTGATCTCTGAGAAAATGATACCGTACATCAATGTGTTTGGTTCTGGAGTGCTGAACCGGGTTGTTTGCAATACAAATAGCACTAGTGTTATCACAGAAAAGTGGAACACTTTTATAATCTAACCCGAAATCCCGCAAAGTGGAAACCATCCACAAAATCTGAGAGCAACAGCTGGCTGCAGCAACATATTCGGCCTCGGCCGTCGATTGTGCAACACTAGACTGTTTGCGGGAAGACCAGCAAACCAGAGACGTACCCAGAAAATGACAAGTACCAGAGGTACTCTTCCTATCAATTCTACACCCAGCAAAATCCGCATCTGAATAACCTCTAAGACATAAAGATGAAGACGATGAATACCATATGCCAAACTCAAGGGTGTGGTTGAGATACCTTAAGATGCGCTTTACCGCTTGGCGGTGCGAAGCTCGTGGTGAAGCCTGAAAACGAGCGCACAGACATACTGCGAAGTGTATGTCCGGCCTCGTGGCAGTCAAGTAGAGGAGGGAGCCGATCATGCTCCGGAACTCCTTCTGATCTACGGCTTCTCCATCTTCGTCAGGGTCCAATGCTACAGATGTAGCCATTGGAGTGGCGAGGGGCTTCGCATCGGACATGTCGAACTTCTTGAGCAGGTCCTTGGTGTACTTTGTCTGGTGGACAAAAGTACCTTGTTTGCTTTGCTTGATTTGCAAACCAAGGAAAAAGGTGAGTTCACCCATCATCGACATTTCAAATTCCCTGCTCATGGTATCTGCAAACTCGGCAACCAAAGCATGAGAAGAGCCACCAAAGATGATATCATCCACATAAATCTGAACTAGGAGGAAATCTTTGCCATGCTTGAGAGTAAACAAAGTTTTATCAACAGAGCCCATCAAATACCCTCGCTCAAGCAGAAAAGACTTAAGTCTATCATACCAAGCCCGAGGGGCCTGCTTGAGTCCATAAAGAGCCTTATGAAGTTTAAGGACTTTATGTGGGTACTTGGGGTTTTCAAAACCAGGGGGTTGTTTTACATAAACATCTTCACCTATGAAGCCATTAAGAAAAGCACTTTTAACATCCATTTGATAGAGTTTGAATCCCCGGGATGTCGCAAAGGCAAGCAAAATCCTAATGGCCTCAAGGCGAGCAACAGGTGCAAAAGTTTCAGTAAAATCAATCCCTTCTAGTTGAGAAAAGCCCTGAGCTACAAGTCTAGCCTTGTTTCTAACAATTGTTCCATCCTCCCCTTGTTTATTTTTGAAAATCCATTTAGTTCCAATGAAATGAACATTTGGTGGAGGATCAACTAAAGTCCAGACTTGGTTTCTTTCAAAATTCTCAAGCTCTTCATGCATGGCATTGATCCAACTAGAATCAGAAAGTGCATGACTAACATCTAAGGGCTCGAAAGAAGCAACAAAAGCAGCATTAGTGAAATGGGCATGAGAACGAGTTACCCTTTATCAAGCTCACCAATGATCTGCTCGGGAGGGTGCATCCTTTGGACATGATGTGGAGCCTCGCGGCGGGATGCAGTCTCCCCCTCAACTTGTGCGTTGGAGTGGTCCAAGATGACCGATGTTGAGGTAGTCGCTTCGGGACCTCGTGCCGAAGTAGTTGAAGCTGGGTCAGCTTCGGGGGTCGATGTCGAGGGTAGTAGGGGATCATCCTCGAATTCTCCGGGATCTTCGTCTTCGAACAAGGTCTGTTCCATGTCGTGTTCATTTGCCTGTTCAAAAGCAGAACTAACAGAGGGGGTTGATTCATCAAAAGTCACATCACATGACTCGATGACAGTGTTAGTTTCCAAGTTATAAACACGATAGGAATGACCATGAGTAGTATAACCCAAAAAGATCCCGTCAGAAGATCGCGACTCAAATTTATCCAAGTTACCACGCTTTAGGATAAAGCAGCGACAGCCAAAAACTCGAAGATGAGTAACCTTGGGCTGTCTCCCAAAACGCAGCTCATAAGATGTCAAGTTTAAAATTGAGCGCAAGAAAATTCGGTTTGAGATGTAGCAAGCAGTGTTCATGGCCTCAGCCCAGAATTTTCTAGGAGTCCTATGCTCATCAAGCATCGTCCTAGCCATCTCAACCAAAGTGCGGTTTTTCCTCTCAACAACACCGTTCTGTTGAGGAACCCGCGGAGCAGAGAATTGATGTTCTATGCCATGCTCCATGCAGAAGTCAACAAAGAGACTATTTTTGAACTCGGTGCCATTATCGCTTCGAATGAATTTTAATGCACCAGGGAGTTCAGTGAAAAGTCTCAAAGCCAAGCTCCGAAAGTGTGAAAACACTTCATCCTTGCTGGCAAGAAAGAAGACCCAAGAGTAGCGAGAGAAATCGTCGACAATAACAAGTACATACCACTTGCCGCCTAAAGAACTAACCCGAGAAGGACCTACAGTGTCCATATGGAGAAGTTCTCCGGGTTGTTCAGTCATCACTGTGGTGACTGGCGAATGCGAAGCGGCAATCATTTTTCCATGTCGACAAGGAGCGCAAACTAAATTCTTCTCAAACTTGAGCTTGGGCAATCCTCGGATCAAACCTAGGGCGCTCAGACGAGCGAGCAACTCAAAGCTCATATGCCCTAGTCTCCTATGCCACTTCCAAAGCTCAGAAGTCGAATGAGCAACAAGACAATGAGAAGAACCAGACGACTCTGAAAAATCAGCTCCAAAAACTCTCCCAACCCTAAAGATCTTACACACCACAACGCCATCAGAATTGAGCACTTGCGAAGTATCGCGATGAAATCGCACTTCGAAGCCCTCATCAAGCAACTGAGATACAGACAACAAATTGTATCCCAGGTTCTCAACCAAAGCAACATCTTTGAGAGTGAAATTCGAGTTAATCCTTACCACACCTTTACCTTTCACTCTACTCCTTCGATTGTTTCCGAAGGTGATATGTTCCCTTTGCTTGGTTGTTGTGAGGCTGGAGAACCAGTTTGCATCTCCGGTCATGTGGCGCGAACAACCGGAGTCCATGATCCATGTGCCCTCCAAGCCTCGACCTGTCGCCTACACATGATAAGAACGCCTCGATCGCTCAGTGCTGGGGTGAGTAAAATAATGACGAGGCATCCAGCACTGAGTGACACGAGTAGTAGGCACAGTAAAAGCAGACGGTCTACGCACATAATAATCAGAATGATGCAAAGTGCGAGGTCTACCTACATGCTGTGAAAGAACAACATGTCGAGGTCTCCTACTCTGACGAGGTACAAATCTGCTAACCCGAGGTCTACCACCATATGGAACATGGTGAACACCTCGAGGAGCAAAACCTCTCCGAGAAGCACGAGGAGCCTCAAAAACAGGACGAGAGTAATACTCAGACTCATGCATACCTAAAGATGGGTAACGCATGTCCTGATAGCTCATCGCCTGTGCACGTCGCTCATCCTTGATGCGACGGAAACAGAAACCAATCAAATGACCCGCCCGCTGACAATAAGAACAATGAAACACTCTCCTGGGGGCACTCTCATGGGTCACAGGAGCAACTCTCACAGGCTCCTTGGGTTTCTTCTGAGTGGTTTTCTTGGGAGGATTTTTCTTGGCAGGAGGAGTGGTTTTCTTTGGTGGATGGGTAGGCTTTTTGGCTGGAGGGGTGTCCAACAGAGCTCTCTCTTTCTCTAGGGTGGTGGGAGAGGTGAAAACAGTTTTGGTCTTACTGTCTGAAGCTATCCTCTCAAAACCCAAACCTAGAGCTACCCCGGCTCTGTCAGCACACAACTTGGTCTTGGCCAAGAGCAAATCCATCCTACCCTTTCCCTCAGTGCATTTGTTCACCACAGAAAGAAGGTATTCATTTTCTGACATGAGGTTCTCAGCTCGCTCTCTAACAGTGCCTAGCTGGTCCTTAAGGGTAATGCAAGTGTCACACACAGGCTGCACATCCTTAGAACTACCGGCCCTCTCCAATCTAGCCTCCAAATCATGAACATGCTTATCACGTAAATTAATGCTATCGCGTAATAAAGAGCAGTTCATGCAATCAATAACATCATGAGGTCTAGAATCCACCTCCAAAAGCTGCTTCTGTGCAGTCTCAAGCTCAGAGAGAGTTTGAGCATGAACAGAACGCAACTGAGCAAGCTCACTCATGACAACAGAACATGACTCACATTCAGCATCATCAAATTTAGACTTAAGCATGGCATATTCAGTAGACATATTTTCTAGCCTAAGTCTAAGGTCTTTTCTTTCTCTAGCGGCTTGCACAAGTAATCTATCCTGACCAAGCACTACTTCATTCAGCTCATCTAATTTAATTAGAAGCTGGTCAGATGATAGGTTTACCTCAGATGAGTCAAGCTCATCGCCGCTGTGATCGCTGTCGGCCATGAAGCAAAGGCCGGTGAAGTCACGTCCCTTCTTGTCCTTCTTGTCCTCCTTCCTTGGGGACTCCTCCTCCTCAGAGCTCGACTCCTCAGTTGAGGATGTGTCGATGTCGCTGAGAGCAGCAACAAATGCTCTGGAAGCGGCCTTGGCTACTTTCTTAGCCATCTTGCCGCGCTTGCCCTTCACAAAGGGCTTCCTCTCCTTTTTGTGGAATTTGGGGCGGTCACTCTCATCTCTCTTTTTGACCTTGGGGCAATTGGCCTTGATGTGAGAAGTGTCGCCACATTCATAGCAGCCACTAAAACCACTTCTCCTCTGATCCCGTCTCTCATGATGAAAGCGGGTGAACCTCCGGGCAATGAGAGCAAGCTCGTCATCTGCTAGAGTATCCACCTGCTCCTTTGTGACGGAGACCAGGGAGGACAAAGCAAAACCATCTGCAAGAACACAAGTGCCTGATGTGCTTGGTTCTGCAGTGGTGCCACGGCTAGTGCTAGAAACCAATGCCAATGGCTGTGGCAAAGAGCTTCTGTGCACTGCAAGAGATGCCTTGGCAATCTCTGTGGACTTCAGCTTGCTAAAGAGTTCATCACAGGTTAGAGTGTCATAGCCTGTGGACTCCTCAATGCTGGATATCTTTACCTCCCATATGCTACGGTCAAGAGCATAGAGAAGCTTGATAGCCCTATCGTGATCACTGTAAGCAAGCGTCCCGTTGGATCGCAAGTTACTCACTATAGCATCAAAAGCGCGAAAACATGGCATCTATAGATTCACCAGGTGCCTGCACAAAAAGCTGATACTGTTGGTTGTAGGTGCTTTGGCGCCTGGCCTTAATCTGAGTAGAGCCCTCATGATAAATAGTGAGCGTTGTCCAAATTTCCCTAGCAGTCCTAAGGTGCTGCACCCTATCAAACTCACTTCGACTCAAACCAATGAACAGTATGTTCCTTGCCTTCGAGTTGGCAATATACTGATCTTTTTCAGTTTGAGTGGTGCGGGTATCAGGGATGGAGTATTGTGAGTCCACAATCTCCCAAATTGCATTTCCTTGGCTTAACAAGTAAGCCTCCATGCGCACCTTCCAGTATGCAAAATCTGTCCCATCGAACAGAGGAATTTTACTGCCTCTATCCATGTCGCCTAAAGATCACAAAACCGGTTAAGGTCAACTGGTGATCTTAACCCGCTCTGATACCAATTGTTGGACCGGAAACGGCGACCAGAGGGGGGGTGAATGGGAGCTTTTAAAATTTCGGGCTAAAAACTTAGCCTTCGGTTCTGTTCAGTCTTCTGCGGAACAGGCTTCGAACACAGCCTTCGAAGGTCTGGTTCGGAGGTACTTCGGCACCTTCGAACACAGGCTTCGGAGTGGCAAAAAGTTCGAAGCCAAGAAGACTTTGCTCCACCTACAACCCTCGAAAATCTACTCTGCTAAGTCAGTGCAGGCTCCGCACACAGGGTGCTTTGAGCAGACTTCGCACTTCACCCTTCGCAGGAGTGGACAGCCCTCTGAGGACTTCGACCAAGTACTTGGCGGCAGCAACTGGTGCTGGGCTTCGTACACGAAGGTCTACACGCACACAAAACGGACCACGCTAAGGGCTTCGACACAAGAAGCACAACGGGAAAAGATCAGGGCTTCGCTAGTAAGCAGCGAGGTCTTGCCTCGTGTTACACAGAGCGACAGCACACTGACAAAACACACCTCGCACGAAAAACAACCTTCGCCTCAACAGGCTTCGGTGCACTAAACTAGCGAAGTATGTAGATCGAGCTCAAGCAAAAAGCACAAGACAAACAGGGCTTCGCCGCTTGAACAAGGAACACTGAAAATAAACTCAGGATGTATTCAATCGAAGTATGGCTACAGGAGCTCAACAGTAAATGCTCAAAGTGTTAAATGTTACCTACCGAGCCCCCATATTTATAGCCCACGGCTTCATCCTAAGGAAGTGACTACTTTACCCCTAGGGTTTACATCCATTTTGTCTCTACAGAACTAAGGGGTACAAAAGGTAGTCCACCTTTATTTTGGAGGCTTCTCTGTCAGCTGCAGAGGGGACAGTGTCAGCCTTTTTCAGAACAGACAGTGTCAGCCTTTACAGTGTTGACTCCTGGAACCTCCCTTCGCACGCGAGGGGTGCGGAAGCTTCGGCGAGAAGCCTGCAGCCTGTTGGCCTTCGCTCCGCCGAAGAACACCTTCGATACAGTGACGGTTTTGAGCCGAAGCCGTCAAAGCCCTTTGGCCTTCGCACCACCACCTCCGGAGTGGATCACCACGGCTTCGCAGCTACTCCGAGCTCGAACACCGTCCGTCCGTGTACCGAAGCCATGCATGGCCGAAGCACCACAAGTCAACCTCACTCCGGAGCTAGCCTCGCTCCGAAGTCCTTCACACTCCGAAGCCCTACCTTCGGAGTACCACCCTTCGAAGTCCCTCCTTCGTCCAAGGCCTCCGCATGAAGCATTCCATGAGCACTTCGTCGCAGTGTCACACTCCGAGCACACTCCTCGACGAGCCTCACCCGGACCATGCCTTCGATGCGCCTCGACTTCTGAGACCTTCGTCGGGCAACCTCCGAGTGTCTCCCTCCGGAGCACACTTCGAACTCCTTGCCTCCGCAGAGGACTTGGTCCACCAACTCCGAAGTCACTCCATTCGGAGTACCTTCGAAGTGCCTCACCTCCGAGGACTTTGTCTCGGAGTACCTTCAGCCGGAGCTACACTCCGCACTCTCTGCCTTCACCTGGCACGCCTCGACCCGAGGACCGACCCGGACCACCTTCGCAGCCACCGTGACGGAGCTCCCCGCTCCCTTGGCATCAAACCACCCGCTTGATCCAAGTTCACCTGGCTCGAACCCTGTCCGTCGCCTCCGAAGTCCCTGCGCACCACCGACAAGCAGACAAGTGTATCCAGTACTCCGGAGACCTCTCCGGGTTAGCAACCTCCGGCACACACTCCGGTGTACCGCCCAAAGTACCGAAGCCTTCGGTACGAACCCAGTCATCGCGTACTGCCGGACCCCTCCGACAAGTACACTCCGCTGCAACAGCTGCAGCAACCACACACCGAACACCCTTCGGTGACACACCTCCGAACACCCTTCGGAGGACCACCTCCGAAGCCCCTCCGGAGGTACCCTTCGAACAGAGGGTAAATAAACCTGTCAATCACTCATCACATACACCGAAACCACCCTTGGTTTCTCAGAGGTGTGCTGCTACAAGGAGGTAAACCCGTGACCTATTCTAGTGAGAAATTGCATGGTCCACAATTGAATTATTCTACCTATGATAAGGAATTATATGCCTTAGTGCGTGTGCTTGAAACTTGGCAACATTAACTTTTGCCTAAGGAGTTTATTAAACATTCTGATCATGACGCACTCAAATATTTGAGAGGGCAAGCTAAACTGAATCGTAGACATGTTAAATGGGTTGAATTTATTGAATCTTTCCCATACATTGTGAAATACAAGAATGGCAAAGAAAATGTGGTTGCTGATGCATTGTCTCGTAGGATTGTTCTTTTATCTCAACTTGATATCAACGTTCCAGATTTGGAAAGTTTGAAAGATTTGTATGTTGTAGATAAAGAATTTGCTGAACCATTCACTAAATGTAATGATGGGAAAGGCTGGAAAAAATTTCATGTTTATGACGGGTCCTTGTTCCATGCTAACAAGCTATGTGTTGCAGGAATCACATGGCGGTGGATTAATGGAACATTTTGGGAGAGAAAAGACTTTGGCCCTGCTGTCCAATAATTTTTATTGGCTAAAGATGCGGAGAGATGTTGAACGATTTGTGCAGCGTTGTACCACATACCATAAAGCTAAGTCCAAACTTAACCCATATGGTTTGTATACTCCACTTCTTGTTTCTAGTGCACCTTGGGAAGATATTAGCATGGACTTTATTGTGGGATTGCCTAGGACAAAGAGGGGGAGAGAATCTATATTTGTAAGAGTGGATAGGTTTTCTAAAATGGCACACTTTTTTCCCTGTCACAAGACCGACGATGCTTCACATATTGCTGATTTATTTTTTAGGGAAATTTTGAGATTGCACGGGATGCCTAGAGCCATTGTTTCAGATCATGATGTGAAGTTTATGAGTTACTTTTGGAAGACAATGTGGGCCAAGCTTGGCACAAAATTGCTATTTTCAACAACTTGTCACCCGCAAACTGAAGGTCAAACAGAGGTGGTAAACCGTACACTTTCCATGTTGCTGCGAAAAATTATTAAGAAGAACTTGAAAGAATGGGAGGACTGCCTTCCACATGTTGAATTTGCATACAATAGAGCTGTTCACTCAACAACACAATTGTGCCCGTCTGAAGTGGTGTATGGTTTTAAGCCAATCACACCACTTGATTTGCTGCCACTTCCTTTTCAAGAGAGAGCAAACATGGTGCCTTCCAAGCGTGCAGAGTTTGTGAAAGCTATGCAGCTGAAGACCAAGGAAGTTATAGAAAAAAAGGCACGCTATTTTGCTCAAAAGACAAATAAAGGAAGAAAGAAGATGTTTTTCAAACCAGGAGATCTTGTTTGGTTGTACTTGCGCAAGGATCGTTTTCCTGATTTGAGAAAGTTTAAATTGATGCCCCGTGCTGATGATTTAAAACCCTATTTGGGAGCTGAAGATGAGCTTGAGTCGAGGACGACTCCAATTCAAGAGGGGGAGGATGATGAGGACATCACTTCACATGATACACACATGGAGCCTCCACCTACAATTCAACTACAAGGACCAATCACACGCGCCCGTGCCCGTCGCTTGAACCATGAGGTTAATTCTTTCCTTAGCAACTATGTTAATATTTGTTTGGACCGGATGCTACTGAATACTAGTGATATTTTGTTGCTTAGGAACATGGGAGATGGAATAGAAGAGTTGGAGTTGAAGACGGAGTCGCACGGATGACTTGAAGTCAAGAATTCGCTGGTTCGGACTACATCGACCACCATGCACCAAAATGGGCATAATTTCCTCATACGAAGTCTGATTGGCGCGTTCTTGGACTTTTTGGAAAGCTAAGGAGAAGACGGATCGTTTGCCGTTAGTTTCTCCTCATTTGGATTCTCGAGTCGTTCTGTGTGATTGAAACCGTCCTGCGTGACAGAACTGGGCCGTGTTGGGCCATAGTCTGAGTCTGTTAACCTTCTACTGAGTCTGTTCGCCTTCCACAGGCTGTCCACGCCCTATATAACTCACTCCAACCGCCTTTAGGGTTAGGTTTTGCTTTGTTTGCATCTACACTTGTGTGTTTAGATCCCGCCTCTTGCACCGGACTGATTGGCTGCTCCATTGGCGTTTGTGAAACCTCACCTTATCTTCGTTTGTCTGTGATTTGGCATTCGATTTGTATCCTTCCTGTTCTTGCTTGTGTTCTTGGGTTCGCTTGCAGGAATTAGCCTTTGTGGCGAGGTCAATCGCGTCCTGCGTGGTTGATAACCAACGGAGACAGTGGTGTAACGATTGCAAGGTTTTGATCCACCGAACCGGAGCCTTGGATCGCCAACGTCGAGATTCTCCACCAACCCAAGTTATCCTTTACCTAGCGGAAGATCGGGACCAATCCCCCATCAAGGACGATGCTCGATGAGCACAGGACTCCTAGGCGCTTTTGGGCTGAAGCCATGAGCATGGCTTGCTATCTGGCCAACCGCATTTTTCTTAGAGCTTACCTAGGTAAGACCTCATACGAGTTGCGGTTTGGCAGACAGCCCAAGGTGAGCCACTTGCGAGCGTTTGGCTGCAAGTGCTTTGTGCTCAAGAAGGGAGGGCATTTGGACAAGTTTGAGTCTCGTTGCTGGGACAGTGTTTTTCTTGGTTATGCATTGCATTCTCGAGGTTTCCGTGTTTGGAAACTCGAATCCCAGCAGCTTGTCGAAACTTGCGAAGTTTCATTTGATGAGTCCTTGCCTTCTTTGACTCTTTCTTTTGAGCCTTCTGGTGATGATGAGCTCGGAGAGTCCATCTTCGAGGAAGATGAGGATACTCCAGCTGCTGATGAGGGTGGGCCTTCTGCACCCCCTGTAGAGCCCACACCTTCTGAGACTTCGACTGAGGATGAGGGCGGACCTCTTATCACTTCTTCCACTACAATCGAGCCCCCTCAGTCGAGTCCAGAGGTGCCAGCTGCTGACTCCGGTGAGGTGACTTTAGATCACCAAGGATCCCGAGCAGTTCAGCGTGATCACCCCTCGGAGCTCATCATCGGTGATTTAACTAAGAGAACCTTGTGTTCATCTGGTAATTCTCTTGCTGTGTTTGCAGAATCTGCTTTTGTTGCATCTTTTGAGCCCAGAGATGTTTCTCATGCTCTTTCTGATTCTAATTGGATTAATGCTATGCAAGAAGAGCTTGAGAACTTTGTCCGTAATCGGGTTTGGACACTAGTTGAGCCGCCACCAGGATGCAACCCCATAGGCACCAAGTGGGTATTTAAGAACAAACAAGGTGAAGATGGGGTTGTGGTGCGCAACAAAGCTCGACTAGTTGCCCAGGGTTTTTGCCAAAAAGAGGGTATTGATTTTGAAGAAAACTTTCACCCCTGTTGCCCGTCTTGAGTCCATTCGCATTCTTTTAGCTTTTGCCACTTTGAAGGGTTTTAAGCTTTTTCAAATGGATGTTAAGAGTGCTTTTCTGAACGGTTTCATAGAGGAGGAAGTTTATGTTAGGCAGCCCCCGGTTTCGAGAACCCCAAGTTTCCTCGACATGTTTTTAAATTGCAAAAAGCTTTACACGGGTTGAAGCAAGCCCCCAGGGCTTGGTATGACCGGTTGAAGCAATTTTTGTTGGGGAAGGGGTTTGTGATGTGTTCTGTGGATAAGACTCTCTTTCTGTTCAGAGTTGCTTCAGATTTTTTAGTCGCTCAGATTTACGTGGATGATATTATTTTTGGCAGTACTACTAATGATCTTGTGTCCAAGTTTTCTGAGCAGATGCACAACGAGTTTGAGATGAGCCTCATGGGTGAGCTCAAGTACTTCGTAGGGCTCCAGATCAAGCAGACCAAGGACGACACCTTCATCCACCAAGGTAAGTACACTCGCGATATGCTTATGAAATTTGACTTTGGTGGTGAATTGAAGACGCAGACGACACCGATGGGCACATCTAGGGGTTTGGACAAGGATGAGAGCGGCGTCAAGGTCAATGAAAGGGAGTTTCGAGGGATGATTGGTTCGCTGTTATACTTGACGGCAACCAGACCGGACATTCAGTTCGTCGTGGGACTTTGCGCGCGTTTTTAGTCTTCACCACGCGCGTCTCACCGGCAGGCTGTCAAGCGCATCTTCAGGTATCTCACTTATGCGCCTGATCTTGGTCTTTTCTATTCAGCTTCATCATCTCTCGATTTATCTGGCTTTTTGGATGCCGATTTTGGTGGGTGCTGGTTGGATGGCAAGTCGACTTCCGGTACTTGCCAGTTTCTTGGTTCTTCTCTTGTCTCTTGGTCTTCTCGAAAGCAATCTGGAGTTGCTCTTTCGACCACAGAGGCTGAGTATGTAGCTGCTGCTCACAGTTGGTTTGGATGATTTCCACTCTGCGAGATTTTGGGTTGTTCTTTCCTACCAGGGTTCCATTGTTTTGCGACAGCACCAGTGCTATTAGTGTAGGGAAAAACCCATGTCTCCATTCAAAAACCAAACACATTGATGTGCGCTTTCACTTTCTGCGGGATCAATATGAGAAAGGTGTCATTGACCTTGTTCATGTTGAAACCCATCATCAGTTTGCTGATATTTTCACCAAACCCCTAGATCAGTCTACTTTTGAGTGTTTACGAGGGGATTTGGGTGTTGTGTATCCTTTCTAGGATATTTTGCGCTAGTTTTCTTTCTTTTTTACTCTTTTCTTGAGTCTTTTGTGTGTGTTCATGTCTTGCATATTCATATATCACACTTTAGAGCTGCTTCTGTTATATGATTGAACTGCTTTACTTACTCTAGCTGGTACATGTTTTTGATTACTTGTCTATGATCATGCTTTAGTTCAGTTCACTAGATATGTCTGATATCTGTCATATGCATGGCTTTTATGCTTTAAAACTTGAAAAATGATCACCATTGCTTCTGGTAACTAGCATGTGTAGGCTGAATGTTTTTGCTATCTGATACATGCCTTGTAGCTAGTTCCTGACTTAGATGCAAACATGCAACTTGGACATCTTTCTGCTTTAAAACATGGAAATGTGCGTTAAAAATGATAAAAATCAAGAAAAATGTAAATTCCATGGCTTTTTATGCATAACTTGAAAAGATCCAGGTGGGTTTGTTTTGTCGCATTGCATTGTTCTGGACTGCGTACCATAGCACTTTGGTATGAACTAGGACAGTGTAATGTATGCCAAGACCAATGTCTTAAGCTTCTGATGGTCCAGTTCTGGCCTAGGCTTGACTTGGTCGGTCAGCATAAGGTTTGACATACAAATAACCCCTGGCAAAAATGAAAAAGGAAAAAGAAAAAGCCTGAAATTTGAAATGATAACAAGTTTGCTGAAGCACTTTGTTTTGGACAATGCTTATCTTGGTAGATATCTGTTAGCTTCTACATCTCATGTTTTACCTTGCTTGTCAACCGGAAAATGTGGTGATGTTTTTGTTTTGCAAAAAATTGAAAAATGTGTGCTAATGACTTTCCTTAGATATCATCTGTTGCACTGATCATGCCAAGTGTCTTAGACAGTATGTCTTTTGCTATACTTGTTAGATGTTGTAATTGCAGTCAATCATATTTTAGAAGCATGCTTTCTACACTCCACATGCACTCCAGTTGAATTCACTGCATATTTTGAGGGGGAGTTGCATTTCAGAGGGAGTCTGTGTCTCTTTTGAGTGCTTGATGAGTTCACTTGTCAACAAGGGGGAGAAATTTTGGGATAAGAGTTTGAGGGGGAGTTTTTGTCTCACTTACTCTTTTGATATCCTTGTTGATGTTTCTGAGATCGCACTCATTCTGAGCTTTTACCTTTGATTAACCATAATGACCATTTCTTGCTTCTGTTCGGCTTTTGGTCATTAGGGTTAAACTTTTACCTTATTTTTCTTCTTCTTTGTTTTCTTGTGTTTTTGTTTTCGTGTGTTCCACATTTGCTCGCAGGTGCTGAAGAGCTGAAGAAGTGAAGTGTTGACAATGCACTCATTAAGGGGGAGATTGAAGAGCCATGCTGAATAGCGTGGGCCTCATGGCTCCAGATGTGATGAGTCATTGTCAACGATAGTCAAGGAGGGCAGAAGAAGAAGACATCTGTTGTTTTGTGGGCCGCGTGTGACTCAGGTACACGGGCAGCGAGCGACGGTCGAGCTGAGAGAGCTGCGAAGTCGGGCTGGTCTAATCCAGGTACATGGGCCAGAAGCAGTAAAAGACCCACTGGGTTGTTGACCAGGATTGACTCAGCTACACGGGCGGTGAGCGACTGCCGGGCTGAGAGAGTTGCGGAGTCGGGCCGGCCCAATACGGGTACCTGGTGCAAAGTCGGTGGAGGCTTTGTCAGTTTCGCCGCAAAACTGACAACCGTTGATCTTGTATCCGACTGTCCAGAAGAGAAGTCGTAGTCGCTACGAAAACTTAGCTTCCAGATAAGTCATCTGTATCTCTAGGCCCACAGTCAGTCAGTCGTGTCTGTAAAATTCCTAAGGGCAGTTGA
Organism: Zizania palustris; assembly: GCA_019279435.1. NCBI lineage: Eukaryota > Viridiplantae > Streptophyta > Magnoliopsida > Poales > Poaceae > Zizania > Zizania palustris. The sequence continues at coordinate 33,815,491 of JAAALK010000288.1, forward strand.
GTCTTTTCCTTTATTTTAGCGTCTGTAAAAACCCTAAGGGGCTGGTGGAATATTCTAGGCCATTGGGCAGCCTATAAATAGGGCCCCAATCACTAGGGTTGGACTACCCCTTTTGCTGAAATCATTGCCTACTCCTTTGGGTCATTTTGTCTCTTGCACTTTCTCTCTCCTCTCCTGTTTGATGCGCCGCCAGGTTCCTGTTCGTTCCATTTGGATTCCTGCGTTCTCTCTGTTCTTCTTAATACAGTGAGATTTTATTACCTGGTTTTATCGTGGAGTGTGCAGCGTTTTCTCTGGATCTGAAGCTTCGTTTGTTGTGCACAGCGATTTTATTCCGTTGGTTTTGTGTCTCTGTTGCTTCTATTCTTCGTGAAGAGTACTAGTTCTTGTTTGTAGCAAGTAGTACTACTTCCTGTAGCAACAGTACACTAGTACTCTAGCTTGCTTTTGCTGCACAGCTTTTTGATCGAGGTGACAGGACTAAAGTCCCTTTTCTGGCTGTTCTCTGGCGAAGCCCCTTCTTTGATCGAAGCCCCTCAGCTCTGTGAGGCAGGCTTCGATCTGATATCCTCGAGGGCTTCGCTTGAACTTCGAACTTCATTTTGTGTCCTGAGTTGCTAGCTTCAAAGTACTTTTTGAACTGTCAGAGTATCATACTTCGAACGTCTGTGCGAAGGTACTCTGACTTGAGCTCTTCGAAGTCCATACTTCGACAGGTTTCAAAGTTGGCTTCGAAGCTTATCTTTCTGTTAAACTTCGCTCGACGAGAGTTCCTGTGTGCTGTCATTTTCGAAGGCCTTGATGTGTTTTGTTCGAAGGTAGAGTGTAGGCTTCGATTTTAGATTATTTGTTGCGTGTCAGGCCTCGCTATCCTTTCGAAGGTTGTTTGCTCTGTGTGCTTGTTCGAAGCTGTGTTCGAAGCCTTGCCTTCGAAGTACAGTCTTCGAAGTAGGCTCCGACTCTGTCATACTTCGCTCTCATTCACACTCGACCTAGGGTAGACAACACACCTTCGACACACTTCGACTACCACCTCCGAACCAGACTTCGACCAGCGAAGTAGGCCTCGACCTCCGAAGCAGGCTTTGACCCAGCGAAGCAGGCTTCGACACTACGAAGCAGGCTTCGACTAGCAAACAGGCTTCGCCAAGTTCTGAATAGGAGACAGATTTGAACAGTAACTTCTCTTCTCTTTCATAGTGCACTTAGATTGCTTTACTAAGAAGTTTATCTTGCCTTGTCTCGTGTACTCTGTTTATCTGTCTATTACATTGCTCTGGCATTTCTCTGTATATCAATAGTTGCTTCTAGGCTAGATACCCTTTGACTTAGGCTATCTGTTCATTCTCTGCTGCTTAGTCTTTGAGGTGCGTTGGGTATTGGGAACAGGCCATTGATTCGAAAGAAATTTTTAAGGCACCCATTCACCCCCCCTCTGTTCGCTACTTTCGGTCCTACACCAAGGCCTAAGCCCTGACACGCCGCTAGGCTGGCGGCTAGCCTGGCTGCTAGTTGATCAGCACAACGCCATGAATGAGAAACACGAGAAATGAGGCAGAGGTGGAAGAACACATGTTGAAGAAGAAAGCTTCGACGGTGGAGCCGTGATGCCAAAAATGGTGGAGGCGCAATGATAAGAGAAACCGCGGCGCACCAAGGTGGAAGACAATATGGGGATGAACACTGATGTTTAGATTAAAGTGAGTTAACCCTAACCCTTGGGATTGGGGCCCTATTTATAGGCAGCCTAATAGACTATGAAAAACCAAAAATACCCTTAGGGTTTAAACAGACACTGAAATAAAAATGGAAAAGACCAACATGCCCTTAGGATTTTTTATAGACTCGACTAACACAGACTGTGTGCCTAAAGGCAAAATAGTAAAATTCTAAATAACGATAACTTGTCCTGATGCGGAGCTTTCGTAGTAGCTACGGCTTTGCCTCAGAACGGTCAGATCTGAGATCAGCGGTCGTCAGTTTTGCGCCGAAACTGACAAAGCGTCCACTGTCTTCGCACCGGGTACCTGGATTGGGCTGGCCCGATTCTGTGGCTCCCTCAGCCCGACAATCGCTAACCGCCTGTGTACCTGAGTCAATCCTGGTCAACAGACTAGTGGATCCTCTGCCGCTCCTAGCCCATGTACTCGGATTGGGCCAGCCCGACTCCGTGCCCCCCTGCCCGGCAGTCGCTCGCAGCCCGTGTACCTGATTCACTCGCGGCCCAAACATGGCAGGTCTCATCTTCTCTTCATGTCCTCTTTGACTTCCGTTGACAATCACTCATCACATCTAGAGCCACTAGGCCCGTACTCTTCAACATGGCTCCTCAATCTCCCCCTTGATGAGTGCATTGTCAACACTCTCTTCATCAGCTATTCAAAACCAGCAAGCACATGTGGAAACATGAAAACAAAACACAAGAAGACAGAAAGAAGAAAATAAAATAAAAAGTTTAACCCTAATGACGAAAAGCAAGCAAAACACCAGAAAACGGGCATTGTGGTTAACCAAAGATAAAAAACTAAAAAACGAGTGCAATCTCAGAATTATCAACAAGGATATCCAAAAAGTACGGGCAAAAGAGACTAAAGCTCCCCCTGAAACAAATCCCAGAGAAAGCAAAAACTCCACCTAAATTCTTTTAAAAGATTGAGTAATCCAAAATTTCTCCCCCTTGTTGACAATTGGACTCATCAAGTGGGACTCAATGCACTCTAAAGAGACACAGACTCAAACTCCCCCTGAAATGCAGCTCCCCCTCAAAATATGCAATGAATGCAACTGGGTGTAGGTGTAGTGTAAAAAGCATGCTTCTCAAATATAATTGACTGCAATTACAACATCTAGCAAGTATAGCAAAAGACATACTGTCTAAGAAACATGGCATGATCAGTGCAACAGATGATATCTAAAGAAAGTCATTAGCACACATTTTTCGATTTTTGCAAATAAAAGCATCACCACATTTTCTAGTTGCTAAGAAAGATAAAGCATGAGATGTAAGGGCTAACTTATATCTACCCAGATAAGCATTGTCCAGAACAAGGTGCTTCAGCAAACTTGTTATCTTTTTAATTTTCAGGCCTTTTCTTTTCCTTTTTCATTTTTGTCAGGGGTTATTTGCATGTCAACCTTATGCTAACCAACCAAGTCAAGCCTAGGCAGAACTAGACCATCAGAAGATTAAGACATTGGTCTTGGCATACATTGCAATGTCCTAGTTCATACCAAAGTGCTATGGTAGGCAGTCGAGAACAATGCAATGCAAACAAAGAAAACCCACCTGGATCTTTTCAATTAAGCATAAAAGGCATGGATTTTTTCATTTTTATGATTTTTTATCATTTTTATAGCACATTTTCTATGTTAAAGCATATAGATGTCCAAGTTGCATATCTGTATCTAAGTAAGGATCTAGATACAAGGCATGTACCAAAAAGCAAAAGCATTCAGCCTACACATGCTAGTTACCAGAAGCAATGGTGATCATTTTTTAATTTTAATGCATAAAAGCCATGCATATGACAAATATCAGACATATCATGTGAACTGAAGCAAAGTATGATCATCGACATGTATTCAAAATCATGTACTAACTAGAATAAGTAAAGCAGATCAATCATATAACAGAAGCAAGCTCAAAGTGTGATTTGTGAATATGCATGATATGAACTCACACAAAAAGACTCAAAAAGAGTAAAGAAGAAAGAAAATTGACCCAAAATATCCTAAAAAGGATACACAACGCCCAAATCCCCTCGCAAACGCTCAAAGGTAGACTGATCTAGGGGTTTGGTGAAAATGTCAGCAACTGATGATGGGTATCAACATGAACAAGATCAATGACACCTTTCTCATATTGATCCCTCAGAAAGTGAAAGCGCACATCAATATGTTTGGTTTTTGAATGAAGACATGAGTTTTTCCCTACACTAATCGTGCTGGTGCTATCACAAAACAAAGGAACTCTGGTAGGGAAGAACAACCCAAAATTTCGCAATGTGGAAATCATCCAAACCAACGGTGAGCAGCAGCTAGCAGCAGCTACATACTCAGCCTTTGTGGTAGAATGTGCAACTCCAGATTGCTTACGCGAAGACCAAGAAACAAGTGAAGAACCGAGAAATTGGCAAGTACCGGAAGTTGACTTGCGATCTAGCCAGCACCCACCAGAATCAGCATCGGAAAAGCCAGATAAATCAATAGACGATGATGATGAATAGAAAAGACCTAGATCAGGCGCATAGGTAAGGTACCTGAAAATGTGCTTGACAGCCTACTAATGAGACGCACGTGGTGAAGACTGGAAGCACGCGCACAGTCCCACAACAAACTGAATATCTGGTCTGGTCGCCATCAAGTATAGCAGTGATCTGATCATCCCACGATACTCTCTCTCGTTGACCTTGACGCTGTTCTCGCCCTTGTCCAGGCCCCTAGATGTACCCATTGGGGTCATCTGAGGCTTCAGCTCTCCACCAAAGTCGATCTTCTTCAGCATATCCAGCGTGTATTTGCTTTGGTGGATGAAGATGACATCCTTGGTCTGCTTGATCTGGAGCCTTAGAAAGTACTTGAGCTCACCCATGAGTCTCATCTCAAACTCACTGTGCATCTGCTCAAAAAACACGGACACAAGCTCATTAGTAGAACCACCAAAAATAATGTCGTCGACGTAAATCTGAGCAATCAAGAAGTCGGAGCCATCTCTAAGCAAGAAAAGAGTCTTGTCCACAGAACCCATCACAAAGCCATTCTCCAACAAAAACTGCTTTAGATGATCATACAAAGCCCTAGGGGCTTGCTTCAGACCGTATAAAGATTTCTGCAATTTGAAAACATGTCGAGGAAACTTAGGGTTCTCAAAACCGGGGGGTCTCCTAACATAGACCTCCTCCTCTATGTACCCGTTCAGAAAAGCACTCTTGACATCCATTTGAAAAATTTTAAAACCCTTAGAAGCAGCGAATGCCAAAAGAATGCGAGTGGACTCAAAACGAGCAACAAGGGCGAAGGTCTCCTCAAAATCAATACCCTCTTTCTGGCAAAAACCCTGGGCAACTAGTCGAGCTTTGTTGCACACCACAACCCCATCTTCACCTTGCTTGTTCTTAAACACCCACTTGGTGCCTATGGGGTTGCATCCAGGTGGCAGCTCAACAAGTGTCCAAACCTGATTGCAAACAAAATTATCAAGCTCTTCTTGCATGGCGTTTATCCAATTTGCATCAGAAAGAGCATAAGAAACATCTCTAGGCTCAAAAGAGGCAACAAACGTAGACTCAACAAAAACAGCGAGCGAGTCAACAGAAGGGCGCAAAGTTCTCGAAGTGAGATCACCGATGATGAGCTCTGAGGGGTGATCACGCTGAACTGCTGTGGATCCTAGGTGATCAGAGGTAACCTCACCTGAGTCAGCAGCTGGCACCTCTGGACTCGACTGAGGGGGCTCGATCGAAGTGGAAGAAGTGATCAGAGGTCCACCCTCGTCCTCAGTCGAAGTCTCAAAAGGGGTGGGGTCTGTAGGTTGTACAGAAGGCCCACCTGATGAGGACATCACTTCACATAATACACACATGGAGCCTCCACCTACAATTCAAATACTAGGACCAATCACACGCGCCCGTGCCCGTCGCTTGAACCATGAGGTTAATTCTTTCCTTAGCAACTATGTTAATATTTGTTTGGATGGGATGCTACTGAATACTAGTGATATTTTGTTGCTTAGGAACATGGGAGATGGAATAGAAGAGTTGGAGTTGAAGACGGAGTCGCACGGATGTTTTGAAGTCAAGATTTCGCTGGTTCGGACTACATCGACCACCATGCACCAAAATGGGCATAACTTCCTCATACGAAGTCCGATTGGCGCGTTCTTGGACTTTTTGGAAAGATGAGGAGAAGACGGATCGTTTGCCATTGGTTTCGTCTCATTTGGAGTCGCGAGTTGACCTGTGTGTTTTAAACAGTCCCTGCGTGACAGAACTAGGCCGTGTTGGCCCATAGTCCAAGTCTGTTCGCCTTCTAGCCCATAGTTTGAGTCTGTTCGCCTTCCACAGGCTGTCCACGCCCTATATATTCTCGCCAGCCGCCTTTAGGGTTAGGTTTTGCTTTGTTTGCATCTACACTTGTGTGTTTAGATCCCGCCTCTTGCACCGGACCGATTGGCTGCTGCATTGGCGTTTGTGAAACCTCACCTTATCATCGTTTGTCTGTGTTTTGGCATTCGACTTGTATCCTTCCTGTTCTTGCTTGTGTTCTTGGGTTCGCTTGCAGGAATTAGCCTTCGTGGCGAGGTCAATCGCGTCCTGCGTGGTTGATAACCAACGGAGACAGTGGTGTAACGATTGCAAGGTTTTGATCCGCTGGACCGGAGCCTTGGATCGCCAACGTCGAGATTCTCCACCAACCCAAGTTATCCCTACCTAACGGAAGATCGGGACCAATCCCCCATCATTTGGTATAAGAGCTCAGATTTCCCGTTAGGTAACCTCGATCTTCGTTTGTTTTACCTATAGTCCAGAAAATCCTCACAAAAAAAATCCCCACCGAGAACCCATTTGTGCCTTTCGATTTTAATTTCAGTTTTAACTTTGTTGAGTACGAGTTCTTAGTCGAGTCTTGTTGCTGGTTTAGTCATCCCTCTGTGTCGTTTGAGTAGTAGTTGTTCGTGTGTCTCAAAAAAATTCCCCACCCGAAACCCCCCCACAACCCTATTTTGATTTCCACATCGAGTCTTTGTGACCCCCCTTCAGTAAAACAGGCATAACTTTTCGCTCGTTTGGCAGAAAAATCTGAAATGTTTTGAGCATGTTCCTCACCCAATTTTGGTGGGTACCCTAAGAGGGTTTCCCTGTTAGCCCTCACCAAAATCGCCAAAAAAAATTAGGAAGATAAAGAAAAAAATTGGTCAAAGTTTTTGCTCGCCGGTCAGCGAACTTGTTGAATTTTTGTGAGCCACATCCCACCTCAGTTGTAGGTGCCAATTTTTGTGGTTGCATCTCTGGTCATCCTTGTTCAAAAAAAACAGAGTGAAAAAAAAGGGAGAAAAAAATATTTAAAAAAAAAGAGAAGCGGTCCTGTTAGTTGCTTGTCCGATCAGCGGTAGTAACAGATTATCAGCGGCAGTAACAGATTCTGCTTGTCCGATCTCTTGTCCGATCCCTTGTCCGATCCCTTGTCCGAACTCTTGTCTGATCAGCGGCAGTAACAATTTCTGCTTGTCCGAAGTCTTGTCCGATCCCTTTTCCGATCAGCGGCAGTAACATATTATCAGCGGCGGTAACAGATTCTGCTTGTCCGATCCCTTGTCCGATCTCTTGTCCGATCTGCAGAGAGCTGATTTTGGCCTGTTATTGCTTCCATTTGAGTTTTGGGCACATAGTTTCCCTCTATTGCTCGAATTTTCACATTGGGAGCACTAAGGCCAGCAACTTTGACGAGTGCTAGGGAATACTTATTGAACTTGGTTTAACTGTTATTACTATCGCTAATCCTTGCTACTCACTTTGCCTTCCAAGCTACACCTCTCTCTTGGTCAGGACAGGATCAATTCTTGCAATTGCACACCACCTCCACTTGGTTCATCACCTGTAGGCCGGTGTCCTCACTGCGGCGTGGTAAGAACACTTGCAAGCGTGGGTAAGGCGCTTGACGGATTGCTTCCACCACACACCCACCTAGCTGTTTTCCATAAGGATTATTCTTTGCTGTTTTGTCTTTTACTAACATGGCAGCACTTATTGTACAACGTGTTTTAAGCACTCACATGGAGCAGGACGACCAGGCACAACGGAATAATCTGTTTCAGACCTTCTTCCTCGTCAAAGACCGTCGTGTACGTGTCATCATCAACAGCGGTAGTTGCAACAATTTGGTAAGCCAGAATATGGTAACGAAGCTTCAACTTCCCACACGTGCACATCCACACCCTTACCACGTGCAATGGTTCAACAATAGCGGTAAGGTCATGGTAACACAAACTGCTCACATCGAATTTTCCATTGGTACATACTTCGGAGTTGCTGATTTTGATGTAGTACCAATGCAAGCATGTTCTCTATTACTTGATAGACCTTGGGTATATGATACTGATGCTACACACCATGGTAGGAGCAATAAGTACACCTTTATGTATAAAGGAAAGAAAGTTACATTACTTTCTACGACTCCTGCTGAAATTGTGAAATTTGAACAAGAAAAACATGCTAGGGACGCACAAAAGAGCAAACAACTTTCTGAAAATCAGCAAGTAGCTAAAACGCTTTCGAGGCAACAAAAAGATAAAGTTGTTTCTCCTTCCTCATCACAATTTATTAATCTGAAAGGACGTGTCATGCATGCAACTAAAACTAACCTTGCAGTACGTAGTTTTCTTGGTCTTGCAGGTTTCTACCGGCGTTTTGTGAAAGATTTCGGCACCATAGCCAGCCCTTTACCTGAGATGACCAAGAAGGGAGTTACGTTTACTCGGAAGCCAACACAAGAACAAGCTTTTTCCACACTCAAGGATCGCCTTACACATGCACCTCTACTTCAGCTACCCGACTTCAGTAAGCCTTTTGAGTTAGAATGTGATGCTAGTGGTTTTGGAATAGGAGGTGTGCTGCTACAAGGAGGTAAACCCGTGGCCTATTTTAGTGAGAAATTACATGGTCCACAGTTGAATTATTCTACCTATGATAAGGAATTATATGCCTTAGTGCGTGTGCTTGAAACGTGGCAACATTACCTTTTGCCTAAGGAGTTTATTATTCATTCGGATCATGAAGCATTGAAGCATATACATAGTCAAGCAAATCTGAATAAACGACATGCTAAATGGGTAGAATTTATTGAGACTTTTCCATATATCATTAAGCATAAGAAAGGGAAAGATAATGTGATTGCCGATGCTTTATCTAGACGTTATACATTGCTTTCTCAACTTGATTATAAGATCTTTGGTTTAGAAACATTGAAGGACATGTATGCTACTGATTTGGACTTCAAAGATGCTTTTGCAAATTGTACAAATGATCGTGCTTGGAACAAATATGTGCTGAATAATGGATATCTTTTTCGTGCTAACAAGTTATGCGTGCCGGCTAGCTCTCTTCGCTTGTTGTTATTGCAGGAAGCACACGGTGGTGGTTTGATGGGTCATTTTGGATCAAAGAAAACCGAAGATGTGCTGTCCACACACTTCTATTGGCCTAGGATGAGGCGAGATGTTGAGCGCTATGTGGCACGATGCACTACTTGCAATAAAGCTAAGTCCCGTCTAAACCCACATGGTCTTTATATGCCTCTACCCGTTCCTAGTGTACCTTGGGAGGATATTTCTATGGATTTTGTGTTAGGATTACCTAGAACTAGGAGGGGGAGAGATAGTATTTTTGTGGTGGTAGATCGGTTCTCTAAAATGGCGCATTTTATACCTTGTCACAAGAGCGACGACGCTACAAATTTTGCTGATTTGTTTTTCAGAGAGGTCGTACGCTTGCATGGAGTTCCCAATACCATCGTTTCAGATCGTGATGCTAAATTTTTAAGTCATTTTTGGAGAACGTTGTGGCATAAGTTGGAGACGAAGCTGCTGTTTTCTACTACTTGTCACCCGCAAACGGATGGGCAAACGGAGGTCGTCAACCGTACGTTGTCCACCATGTTGAGGGCTGTTTTGAAGACCAACTTGAAGCTTTGGGAAGAGTGTCTACCTCATATTGAGTTTGCATATAATAGGTCAGTACACTCCACTACTAAGGTAAGTCCGTTTCAAGTGGTCTATGGCTTTAATCCGCGTGCTCCTATTGATTTGCTACCATTACCACCATCTGAAAAATTGAATTTTGATGCTACTACACATGCTGAATTATTGCTTAAGATGCATGAAACTACTAAAGCAAACATAGAGAAAATGAATGAGAAATATCATGCTTATGGTAGTAAGGGTAGAAAAGAGATAACATTTGAACCGGGTGATCTTGTTTGGTTGCACTTGCGCAAGGATCGTTTTCCTGATTTGCGAAAGTCTAAATTGATGCCCCGTGCTGATGGCCCTTTCCGTGTGCTTGAGAAGATAAATGATAATGCATATAAACTTGAGTTGCCTGCAGCTTTTGGGGTTAGTCCCACAGTTAACATTTCAGATTTAAAGCCCTATTTGGGAGATGACGATGAGCTTGAGTCGAGGACGACTCCAATTCAAGAGGGGGAGGATGATGAGGACATCACTTCACATGATACACACATGGAGCCTCCACCTACAATTCAATTACTAGGACCAATCACACGCGCCCGTGCCCGTCGCTTGAACCATAAGGTTAATTCTTTCCTTAGCAACTATGTTAATATTTGTTTGGATGGGATGCTACTGAATACTAGTGATATTTTGTTGCTTAGGAACATGGGAGATGGAATAGAAGAGTTGGAGTTGAAGACGGAGTCGCACGGATGTTTTGAAGTCAAGATTTCGCTGGTTCGGACTACATCGACCACCATGCACCAAAATGGGCATAACTTCCTCATACGAAGTCCGATTGTTGCGTTCTTGGACTTTTTGGAAAGCTGAGGAGAAGACGGATCGTTTGCCGTTGGTTTCATCTCATTTGGAGTCTCGAGTCGACCTGTGTGTTTAAAACAGTCCTGCGTGACAGAACTGGGCCGTGTTGGCCCATAGTCCAAGTTTGTTCGCCTTCTAGCCCATAGTCCGAGTCTGTTCGCCTTCCACAGGCTGCCCACGCCCTATATATTCTCGCCAGCCGCCTTTAGGGTTAGGTTTTGCTTTGTTTGCATCTACACTTGTGTGTTTAGATCCCGCCTCTTGCACCGGACCGATTGGCTGCTGCATTGGCGTTTGTGAAACCTCACCTTATCATCGTTTGTCTGTGTTTTGGCATTCGACTTGTATCCTTCCTGTTCTTGCTTGTGTTCTTGGGTTCGCTTGCAGGAATTAGCCTTCGTGGCGAGGTCAATCGCGTCTTGCGTGGTTGATAACCAACGGAGACAGTGGTGTAATGATTGCAAGGTTTTGATCCGCCGGACCGGAGCCTTGGATCGCCAACGTCGAGATTCTCCACAAACCCACGTTATCACTACCTAATGGAAGATCGGGACCAATCCCCCATCACCACCCTCATCAACAGCAGGAGCGGCATCATCTTCCTCGAAGATGCACTCTCCAAGCTCATCATCTCCAGAAAGCTCAAAAGAAGGAGTCAGCGAAGGCATGGACTCATCAAAAGAAACTTTACAAGTCTCGACAAGCTGCTGGGAGTCGAGGTTCCAAACACGGAAGCCTCGAGAATGCAAGGCATATCCAAGAAAGACTTCGTCCTTGCAACGAGACTCAAACTTGTCCAAAGGCCCTCCCTTCTTGAGTACAAAGCACTTGCAGCCAAACGCTCGCAAGTGACTCAACTTGGGTTGTCTACCAAACCGCAACTCATATAAAGTCTTACCTAAGTAAGCTCTAAGAAAAATGCGGTTGGCCAGATAGCAAGCCGTGTTCATAGCTTCAGCCCAAAAGCCCCTAGGAGTCCTATGATCATCGAGCATCGTCCTAGCCATCTCGACTAGCATGCGGTTCTTTCGTTCCACAACACTGTTCTATGGGGGAGTGTAAGGAGAAGAAAAATGATGCTCAAGACCCTGATCACTGCAGAAGCTAACGAACTGAGAGTTCTTGAACTCAAAGCCATTGACAGAGCGAATTGCTCACATCCGAACATTGTTATCATTCTTCAGCTTCAAAATCATGTCATGAACAAACTGAAAAACCTCATCCTTAGACTCCAAAAAGAAAACCCATGAGAATCAAGAAAAATCGTCAACGATCACAAGTGCGTACCACTTCCCACCGACTGAGCATACCCGACCTGGACAAACAGTATCCATGTGTAATAGCTCTCCCGTGTACGAAGTCATCACCTGAGTCACAGGTGCGTGAGAAGCGGCAACCATTTTCCCATGACGAAAGGGATGGCAAACTAGATCCTTCTCCATCTTATTGGGCAATCCTCGGATAAGGTCCATAGAGCTCAATCTGACTAGCAGATCAAAGCTCAAATGGCCTAACCTCCTATGCCTCTTCTAGAGCTCAGAGGAGAATCCAACAATCAAACAGCGAGAAGGGCCAAAAGAACTAGAGAAATCAATCCGAAAAACCTTACAGAAGGGTAAGATCTGGCAAACCAAAGATCCTCTAGAATCAACAACAGAAGACATGCCCTTCTTAAAGAGAACCTCTAAACCATCCTCAAGAAGTTCCGAAATAGAGATCAGATTAAAATTCAAGTTTCCAACCAAAGCAACATTCTTCAGAGAAAAATGATGAGAGATACGAATTGAGGCAATGCCATGTACCTTCCCTTGACCACTGTTCCCAAAAGTGATGTACTCCTTGGAGCTCGGGGAAGTGAGGCTGGAGAACCAACTGCGATGTCCCTCATGTGGCGAGAGCATCCTGAATCCATGATCCACATGTCCTCCAGTCCTCGATCCCGCACAATCAGTGGTCATAAGTGGGAGAAAATGGTTCGACACCACGTTTAGCAAAAGAGCTAAACCAGTGTCGGGCCATCTGCTCAAAAGAAGAAAATCAGAAGGAATCATAAGAGTCTGGACCAAAGCATGGCTCAAAGTGCGGTCCTCTGTTCTGCCTAAAGTCTCGGCCATGAGGTCCAAAGCCGTATCCAGAACGACTTGGAGCTCTACCAGAGCGAAATCCACCCTCCGGAGCACGAGCGTGAAAGTCATCTCCTCTACCACCATCTACATGATGCGGCCTGGCCTCTAGCCTCTCCCCGCATCGAGGGACTCTCAGTCTACCATCCTGCTGGTAGAACTGCTCCTGCCCACCTCGAGCTCTTTCTACTCTCTCAACCCGCTTCCTCCTGAAGCAAAACTTCTCAAGATGTCTGTCTCTCTGACAATACTCACAGTGATAGGTAGGCTTCTTGGGATGTGGTTGAGGCTTGGGGTTCTTGGGCTTGGTGGTGTTGGGTGTAGACTCTTTGGTGTGAGAAGTGCAGGTAGAGAGTCAATAGATGTGTGGAGATGTTTAGGCTTTGGGACCTAGATGGGCTTCTTGGGTGGAGCTTTAGGTTGTTCCTAGAACACTCCATCCTTGGGCTTACTAGCCTGGAAGGACTCAATGGAGTGAGTCTTGGGATATCTCTGCTCCAAAGTCATCTTACTCCACTCCACTGCCCGGCTAATGACACTCTCAAAGTCAGCCTTGGTGTAGGTGTAGCCTACCCCAAACCCATCATGCCTCTTGAACTGCTGGATCATCATGCCGAGCTGTGGCTCTCTGGCACTCACCAAACTCAGGATCTAACAGAGGTAAAAGTTCTCATTCTAAGCATCAGTTAGCTCCTCTCTCAAGGAAGCTAGCATCTCCACCTGAGACAAGCAGATCTCACACTCTCTATCAACTTGAACAGACTTCTTAGCTTTTAGCTTGATCAACTCAAATCTAAAGGACAAGCAGTTCTCACAAACAGTGGGTGGAACTGACAATGTCTCAAGCTCTAGCTTAGTCTGCTACAGCTCAGCTCTGACTCTCTCCAACTCGCCCAACTGCTCATCACTCTTGGCTCTCAGCTCAGTCAAACTAGCTAGATGGGATGGGCAGTCTACACAGGACACGGCGATAATGGCATGAGCATCTTTCAGCTCCAGCTGAGCACTTTCAAGCTCAGTGACCAAAGCGTCTCTCTCATCTACCCTCTTTGTGTACCTGGACTTCACAGTCATTAGGTCACATAGCAACACCTCACAGTTAGGGCACTCACTGCTACCACCCAAGCAAGGGGATGAAGACAGACTCTCAATCCTTCCATTGGCCACAACAAGCTCACTCTCAAGCACATCTATCCTCTTCTTAGCCCCTCTAAGCAGTTTCTCTCGATACCTCAACTTCTGATGGTTCTCTTCAAGCAATTCAATGACTTCTTGTTCATAGAAGGATACCTTCTCATCATCGTCATCGTCGGAGTTGTCGGGGGATCCCTTCTCTTCCTTATCCCCAAGAGCCATTGAGCAGAAGCTCTTGAGGGATCTTCGGCTGTGGTGCCAGCAGCTCTTCGGCTTGTCCCCGAAGGCCATGAAACAGAGGCCTGCCGGATCGTCCTTGTCCTTCCCCTTCATGGTCACAATCTCCTCATCACTTGAGCTTGATGAAGAGGAAGAAGACGATAACCTCTTGGAGTATCTTCTTTCCATCTCGACAAAGAAGGCCTTGTATCGCTTCTTGTTCTCACATCGGTAGTCCTTTAGGGTCTTTCGAAAGAACCTCGTCTTGGCCTTGACCTTTGTGAAGGTCGAGTTGTCGTGCTTGTTGGAGTCGTAGGAGCCACCACCGGTACCCTTGTTGTGACCATTCGGCTTGGGCCAGTCGGCGATGAAATGACCTAGATCACCATACTCAAAGCATCTGGATTTTATGCCATGTCTTTTGAACATTCGCTTAACATAGACATGATGCACCCGATTGTTAAACAGACACAGATCATCATATCCTAGTGAATCAAGCTGATCCTCAGTGATAGACATCAGGGAGAACCCAACATAGCTCAAAGAAGAAGAGTCAGCAGACGGTGTCGCAAGCGCCAGGGTCTTTGAGCCAGAACCAATGAGATTTGATCTCAACTGAACATCAACCTCTGTGGCCTTGAGCTTACTGAAAAGCTATACGATAGTAAAGGTATCATAAGAGGTACTCTCAATGATAGAGGATACCTTGATCTCTCACAAATTAGGGTCCAAGGTATGAAGAACCTTGAGCGCCTGTTCATGATCTGAGACCAGCTGAACTCCCTCGGCCATGTTGACCCGAAGCTTGTTGATGATCGATTGAAAATGACCAAACAAAGCTTCAACAGATTCACCCGACTTTTGTGTGAAATTTTCATATTCACACTGGTAGGTCTAATAGAGACAAGCCTTGACCTAGGCTGTCCCCTCATGGTGTGCCTGGAGGGTAGCCCAGATCTCTCTAGTAGTGCTGAGATGGCTCACACGCTCAAAATCAGTGGGACCTAAACCAGAAAATAAAATGTTCAAAGCTTTGTTATTATTCTAATGCTGGGCGATTATCTCAGGGGATGTACGCTCAGCAACAGGAAGTATGGTTAACGTAGCATGAACACAAAAATCCCAAATGTCCGAGCATTAGGATTTTACCGCTCGTAATCTGCTAGATTATTTTGCTCCTCTAGCACGTCATGAGGCCATTAGGATTTTTCTTGCATTTGCTGCATCCCGTGGATTCAAACTTTACCAAATGGATGTGAAAAGTGCTTTTCTCAATGGCTTCATAAGTGAAGATGTTTATGTTAAATCACATCCTAGATTTTAAAACCCCAAATACGCTCAGAGTCTTTAAAATTCACAAAGCGCTTTACGTACTCAAGCAAACTCCACGAGCTTGGTATGACCGACTTAGTTCATTTTTGCTTGAGCATGGGAATTTGATAGGATCTATTGATAAAACCCTTTTTACGCTCAAGAATGGCAAAGATTTCGTCCTAGTTCAGATATATGTTGATGATATCATCTTTGGTGTCTCATCTCATGCTTTAGTTGTCGAGTTTGTAGATACTATGAGCAGGGAGTTAGAGATGTCCATGATGGGCGAGCTCACAATTTTCCTTAGGTTGCAAAGCAATCAAGGTACCTTTGTCCATCAGACGAAGTACACTAAGGAATTTCTCAAGAGATTTGACATGTGTGATGTGAGGCCTCTAGCGACCCCCAAGGCTACCTCAGTAGCGATTGATCCAGACAAAGACGGACAAGAAGTAGATCAGAAGGAGTTCCGGAGCACGATTGGCTCCCTCCTTTACTTGAATGCTACAAGGCCGAACATACACTTCACAGTATGTTTGTGTTCTTGTTTTCAAGCTTCTCAATGGGCTTCACATCGACAAGCGGTCAAGTGTAGGACCGAAAGTAGCGACCAGAGGGGGGTGAATGGGCGCCTAAAAATTCTTGCGAATCAATGGCCTTCTCCCAACACCCAACGCACCTCAACAGACAAAACATAAGAGACAAAGCAGATTATAGGACCAAAATAATCTAGCCTAAAAATGACCGGTGTCCTAAAAGAAAAGACACCAACACAGTGTTCAAAGGCAAATTAACAGGTATTCAACTCACACGCATTTGAAGCATCATAAACATTAAGCATCACAAGCATTTAATTCATGTGAATGCAAAATGAGACGAAAGATTACTGTTCACAAATTTGTCGAAGCCTACACCTCTAGACGTCGAAGCTTTCGAGCCTTTGCTTCGAAGTGCCCTACTGCACAGAGCTTCAGCAAAGCCTCGTCAAGGCCAACACTTCGAACCCCTTGTCGGAGCTCTAGCCTAAGCTCGTTCAAAGATGGTGCCCGAGGTCCTCCGCAGAGTGCGATGCCTTCCGTAGGCTTCAAAGCTGAAGTCTCAGCGAAACTAGCCAGCCCCTCACATGGGACTTCGCTTGGCCAGGGGCTTCGCTCGTTCCTCCACGCCTCAAGCGTCGAAGTCCAGCAACTTTCCGTTGCATCCATCACATGCAGGCTTCAAAAGTACTCAGCTCACGCCACGTACGTGCCCTGA
The DNA here is from genome assembly GCA_019279435.1 of Zizania palustris. Taxonomy (NCBI): domain Eukaryota; kingdom Viridiplantae; phylum Streptophyta; class Magnoliopsida; order Poales; family Poaceae; genus Zizania; species Zizania palustris. Next base: position 33,832,081 of record JAAALK010000288.1, read on the forward strand.
TGCCGTGCGGCAGAGCAACAAGGCCTAAGACCTAACACGCCACTAGGCTGGCGGCTAGCCTAGCTGCTAGTCGATTAGCACAACGCCATGAACAAGAAACACGTGAATCGAGGCAGAGGTGGAAGAACATAGGCTGGAGAAGAAAGCTTCGACGGTGGAGCCGTGATGCAAAAAATGGCAGTGGCGCAATGATTAGAGAAACAGCAGCGCACTAAGGTGGAAGACAGTATGGGGATGAACTCTGATGTTTATATTAAAGTGAGTTAACCCTAACCCTATGTCGCGCCCCGATTTAATAAATCAGAACTTTATTGAAATTCCATAGAAAATCAATAAAACAAGACGTTCATCATGCGACCACGTACGATACGGGCAATCATTCACGGTTCGTAGACCGTATTAGTACAAAAGTGAATAAAGATGAAGAGAAACTAATAAAATAAGGGTCCTAGATGAACGCCTCCTTCCAGTCTCGCCTTGACTGGGTCGCTACTCCAGACCTTCATCCTCCTCGTAGTAGACTGGCTCTGGTGGTGTAAGTCAACGGGGTGAGTACAGATGTACTCAGCAAGCCACCGAATGCAAATATAATGCAAAGTAATAACAAGGGAGATAGTGGCTAGTTTTGCGGAAGCAGCATAATTGTAAAGCATTAAGTGTGATCAATTTATTAGTGCTGAAAAGTAAACATGTGTATGCATCATCATCTTCTAACTCGAGGAGTACGTTTCACCTCCTCGCACAACAGTCCTTACATGCCATGAATAACTCAAACATTCAACCAATTGTAAACTAACTGCGAGTAGTCACACAACCCGCCCTTGACCGTGGGCTCGGCTTTTCGAAAAGATTGAATTTACTCTGATCAGAGATGTACCACTGTACCCACAAGGCACGCACTCATCACTTACACCGAAGTGTAACGAGATGACCCATTTCACGGGAACTCGTGCCAAAACCTTCCATATGGTCCTCTCCGACTAAACAGCACCCTCTTATAGGTTTCATATGGTGTCCCGACGCGTCGGTGCCCCACCATACCCCCCCTTGAGCCTCCTTTGGTACAAGTCGCCCGCAGGCTAGCCCCTTGCCCCCTCCACTATGGTGCCGAGAGACGGAGTGTTCCACACTTCCAGTTAGGACTTACCCATTAGACTTGTGGTTGGTACGGAAGTGCTTTGCAACAGATCCCGCAGACCGGTCCTTATAGTGCCCCGGGTGCGACCAACCAGTTTCCGAGCTTGCACCCGGAACCCACCATACTTATAACATAGCCTACTCCAACAGAGTCCAGAGACAAGAATAACGGGGTATTTCATATACCAGAATCCATCTAACTACGACTCATTCCTTATATCCTATAGCAGTTGTGCCGGTACATTGGGCACTAGCTAATATAATATTTGTAGAGTGACAAGGAGTTAGGGCTCAATAAGCATGGCTTGGGTTTGCACACAAGGACGGGGATCTAATAAATATAAGTGTAAGGCTTGATATTTGACTAATGCAATATTAACCTATGAGTTATAGCGATAGTTTATTAAAACATGGGCTCAATGATGATCAACTGTTTCCACACAAGGGTCGATGACTTGCCTTGATCCGTGAATGGTGAAGGTGGAACCTCGGGGTAAGACTCGGGATCTTCGATGACGTTGTAGTCTTCTCGATACGGAAAAGTAAACACAACATTCAATAAACAATCCAAAATCAAGCATATAAGCATACAAGTTGTTGTTGGATTTAAGTAAGTGAGATAGAGTCTTAAATTCTAGGGAATTGTTACTTAAATATTTAAGGTTGATTCCTAATGAGATTTCTGAATTTATGACTTGATGTAATTTATTTTTCCTAGGGGTTTTTATTTCCTCTTGTTAGAGATGAACTAAAAAGGTATTAACCTTGATGTTTTTGTGGCATCAAAAATAGTGACTTTAAATTATTAAGTCTTCTGAGGTTGGTTATATAGCTTTAAGATAATTTCCTAAAGTATGGATCTTTACTACATGAATTAATTAAATCCTAAAAGGGTTTTTGTAATGTGATTTAATAGAACAAAGTGGGCAAAATGAATATTCTATTTTTATTGTATTAAAACTAGTGAACTCAAGTTGTTAGGTTTTCTGAAGTTATTATATAAATTGTCATGACATGCTTATAAAGTGTTTAACTTCTATTACTTAATTACCCTACAGGGCCTTTTGCAATGTTAATTAATAGATTAAAGTGGGCAAAGTGAACATGTTATTTTTATTGCATTAAAATAGTAGAATCAAGTCATTAAGTCCTTTGAATTTATTATGTCATTTTCATGATATTTTTGTAAAGTGTTGTATTTCCATTATATGAATTAATCATTTATTTTGAAAGGGTCTTGGAAATGTTTATTTAAGAATCTAAAATGGGCAAAATGACTTATTATATTTTTATTGACTTATAAACAGTGTACTGGATTCAACATATCATCTAAAATTATTATATAAATTTCTAAGAGTTTTTCTGTATTATTTATATGGAATATTAATTAAACCCTAAAGGGGTCTTAGGAAGGTTAATTAACAAAATGCCATGGACAACATGGTCATTCCATTTTTATTGTGTTAATAACAGTGAAATAGAGCCATTACATCTTCTGAAATTACTTTATAAATTTTTAAGGGTTTATCTGAATTATTTTATTGCAATATTAATTAATTCCTAAAGGGGACTTTTCTTTATTATTTAATAAGATTATTATGTGCCAAATAAACATATTATTTTTATTGCATAAATGTGCAGAGAATGAAAAGACAAATTTTCCAGAATTAAAATGGTGAAATTTGGAGTTAATTTGAGCAAGATATGAATTTTGGAAGTTTAAACTATTTTTCTGAATTATTTTTAAACCAGAAAACAGCTGCGGGTCCACGGTGAGCCAGGTCCACCATGGACCCGCGCACTGTGCGCTGCACCGGTTGGATCTGGACCGTTGGATCCAGATCCAACGATCACTGGTGAGGCGGGGCGTTTAAGTGGATCTGGACGGCCCAGATCACCTCATACCCCTTCGCCGGAATGGGTGGCTGAGATCTAATCACTTAAGTGATTTAATCTCCGCCGTCCATCCGCGATCGCACGGCGGAACGCTCGTCCGGCAAGCTCGCGGCACGGGGGAGCCAGGAGGCTTCGTCCCCAGCGCCGGCCGAACGACGGCGAGCGCCCACCGGCGATGGCGATGGCCTAAGGCCTCGGGTGACTGCAAAAATGGGTAGAGGGGAGTGAGGGGAGTGCAACCGTACCGGAGGTGGCGACGGCGATGGACTGGTGGCGACCGGCGGCGAGAAGAGGCGGAGGAGGTCTTCGGGTCCGATGACGGCGAGGCGCTCCGGCGGTGTCCTGGCCCAACGGAGGTGGGGCCGGGGTAGGGTGTGTGACGGCGGTCGCGACGGTGGCCTCGGCGAGGACGGCGGTGGCCAGGAGCGTCGGCAAGGTCTTGCCGGAGCAAGAACAGAGGGGACAACCCGAAAATGAAGGTGGCGGCTTCGGGATTGCGATGACCTAGGTTTCTGGTGTCGTGACGGAGTGCGGCGAGGTGGGAGGCCTTATATAGGGGCTCGCCGGTGTCTAATTGGTAGGCCACCGAGGCGAATCCGAAGGGATTCCATCTAGCGCCGGCGAGGTTTCCAAAGGCTCGGGTTTATGCCATTTACGGCGAAGGCGCGTGGGGAACTACGGGAAAGCGATCACCGGAGATGGGGGGTCGGGATCCGTGGTCGTATCGGCGGGATCTGGCGGCCGGCGGCTAAAATCGGAAAGGGGGGGCGCCGGCTAGAAATGGAAGGGGAGAGATCCCCTTCCGAGGAAGAAGATGATCCTGACAGGTGGGGGCCACCTGTCAGGGGGCGGGCGCGGGTGAGAGGAAGGCTGACCTGCGGGGCCTGCGTGGCAGCGGGAGAGAGGAGGTGCGCGGTGGCTGCCAGGTGGGACCGGTCAGGCGCGAGCGGGCGAGGAGCGAGGGAGGGTGCGCCGACAGGTGGGCCCCGCCTGTCGGTGGGCGTGGCCAGAATGGGCTGGGCCGGAAAGGCTTTAGGGAGGGAAAATAGGGTTGCGGCCCATTAATATTAAAAATTGTTTTTCTGTTTAAAATAATTCCAGAAATTTAATTATTTGTTTAAGGCTTGAAGCACTGTTGCTAAAATTTTGTAAAAATTCTCAAAAATATTTCTTGGTCTCTAGTTTATCCCATAAAATTTTCAAGTCCAAATTTTGAATATTTGTCTCTATTTGGCTTTAATAAGGCTCTTTTAGGAGTTTTCTTTAATAATACAAATTCAAAATTTCATTTAATATTATTTCTCCTTTATTTTATTCCCTTTTAATTTTGAGGCTGTTACAATCCTATCCCCCTTACAGAGAATCTCGTCCTCGAGATTCGAAGCGAACCTCGGGAAAACTGAGGGACTGAGTTCTACTGGTGCTCCGGATTAGGAGGAGGAGTTACATCAGAAGTAGGCAAAGCGACCTTCGGATCTGGGTTGGTTGAGATCAAATTGGGAGTGTCCTCGGTTGTATCTGGTTTCTCTTTGTGGTGATCTAGAGTATGTCCCTCTGAGTTTGGAATGGAGGATGGCGCCCGCTTGGGGTAGGGGCACTTGTTAGCGTAGTGGCCTCCTTGGCGGCAGTTGTAGCACACAATCGGCTTGCCGTTTCTGTCTCTCTTGTATCCGGTAGCTTGTGTTGGAGTTCTTCCGGTAGGCGATGCTTGGGGTGGGATGTCTGTGATTGGCCCTCCGAGGATGGTTCGTGGCTTGGCAGGGGTTGGGACTTGAGGTGGAATCACTCTGGTTTCTGGTATAATTGCTTCATTCACCAATCTTTGAAAGTTGGCGAAGTCCCCGTGGATTAGTTGAAGGGAGAGCTCGTGTTGGTGTTGTTGGAGACGGAACAACTGTGCCTGCTGCTCTTGCATCTGCTTCTGTTGTTGTTGCATCTGGGTAAGCAGTGTGGCGATCAGTTGGTTCTGTTTTGCCATCATCTCCGTAAGTGTGGGATGATAGATAACAGGGATCTGCTGAGGTCCAGCTGCACCCCACTGAGGCAGATTGCCTGTGGTGTTCTCATCGTGTGGAGCTCCGGATTCTTGGTTATTGGCCATCCTGAAGTTGAAGGGTTCAAAAAGAAGGTGCCCACATTAAGGGAAATTGTTACTGATTTTATTGCCTAAGATAAATTGACCTAGATGCTCTATGTTAGTCCCTTATTAACTTTCACACTCATGCCCTATATCATTTTTAATATAAATGATTTATCATGTATTTTATTCACTCAACATTCGTGTTGTAATATATTTTATTAATTTGTGTTAGAGGTTTAAGATGAAGTGATGTTGATTATGTCTCATTGAATTCCTTAGTACCAAAATTCCAGAAAAAAAATTTTGGAACACAATTTGATGCTTAGGAGAATTTTTAGGAAAAATACTCTAGCTAATTGTTATTTAAATGAAATTTTTAGGCCCATATTTTAGCTTTCCTCTTTCTTGATTTATGCTAAATCCTTTTCTTGAAATTTATCTATTAAGGGGAAATTTTATTTTTAATGCCTTGCGAAAATCAAGGTGTTACAATCCTAACCTCCTTAACAAGAATCTCGTCCTCGAGATTCGGAAAGGCTAGTAGTAGAAAGCCATGGTTATGCTTCAGCCATGGATCCCTTCTTTACGAGAGAGGCTTTTAAGTCTAGATAGGGCTTGGCTAAATTAGGGCTTTCTCGACAGCTTTTCTTGACTTCATGATTGGAGCTGATCTCACAGAACGGCGACGAATGAATCTTGTTGAGTTGAAACTTAGAGGGAGATTCTCTCCTTTCGATTGGGATTATGACCTAATAGGTATAGGAGGAAGAGGGGAAAGATATTAAGCTTTTTTTTTATTATTTAATCTTCACTCATGTCTTATATTTGACATGAGTGGCAATACAAACAAGTAAAAGAAAACAATCAACCGCAAAAACTACGTCTACGGTAGCTCAGGGGATGACTCGATCACAGGCTCGCGGGAGACGGTCGGGGTCGAGGAACTTGATGGTCCTGCGGGTGGAGCACTACGGGAAATCCTCTTGGGCCTCACAGTGGGGATCCGAAGGGGTGTCTTCTTGCGAGGCGGAAGAGGTGCGATCTCCTCAAGATCCTTCTTCAAGTCTTTGAGCTGCTGGCGGAGCTGGGTATTGACCATGGCGCCTTGGCGTAGAAGCTCGTTCTGACGCCTCAATTCCTCCACCTCGAGGGTCAACTGGGGGTTCTGCTCAAGCTGTCGACGGAGCTCGGCGTTCTCGCGAGTCAGGTTCTCTGAAGTGTGGCGGTAGAAGTCGATGGTGTCGTGTTGGCTATCTACGTCGAGGATGGCCTCTGTGTGAAGGTTGTCCATAGCCTCCAAGAGTCTCATGGTGCGGGCGATGGCGGAGTTGTCCTGAGGGAGGGAGTTGGTGTAGATGCTGCGGTGACTCCCGGGTGTGCGCATGGGCATGAAGCGGTAGATGGTGTCGCGAAGGTGGCAGTCGTAGACCAGTCGAAGCTCGGCGAGGGACTGAAGAGCGGCTTGCTGGCTGGCCACCACGAACGAAGGTCCTCCGACTCCATGGGTGTAGAAGGGTGGCTGCGTGGAGGAGGGGCGGATAACAACCGTGACCTCGCAGTAGCTCTCGCTCGCATCGGGAAAGATCCCGTGGAACGCAGGCTCATGGGGAAACCCCAAGAAGTCGACGAGCACGCGAAGCTCGCGGATGAATCCGGCCTCGTCACGAAGAGTCCCGCTCATGGTATGGACCGGCATCTACAAAAGAGAGAAATTTTTGTGAAAACTTCAGAAGATGAGAAGATAAGCAGTTTGTAAGAAAATATGGTTAATATAAGTCCTAGGGTCAGGTCTGTTTGGCTTCCTACAGTCAAGTTGGCTCTGATACCATCTTGTCGCGCCCCGATTTAATAAATCAGAACTTTATTGAAATTCCATAGAAAATCAATAAAACAAGACGTTCATCATGCGACCACGTACGATACGGGCAATCATTCACGGTTCGTAGACCGTATTAGTACAAAAGTGAATAAAGATGAAGAGAAACTAATAAAATAAGGGTCCTAGATGAACGCCTCCTTCCAGTCTCGCCTTGACTGGGTCGCTACTCCAGACCTTCATCCTCCTCGTAGTAGACTGGCTCTGGTGGTGTAAGTCAACGGGGTGAGTACAGATGTACTCAGCAAGCCACCGAATGCAAATATAATGCAAAGTAATAACAAGGGAGATAGTGGCTAGTTTTGCGGAAGCAGCATAATTGTAAAGCATTAAGTGTGATCAATTTATTAGTGCTGAAAAGTAAACATGTGTATGCATCATCATCTTCTAACTCGAGGAGTACGTTTCACCTCCTCGCACAACAGTCCTTACATGCCATGAATAACTCAAACATTCAACCAATTGTAAACTAACTGCGAGTAGTCACACAACCCGCCCTTGACCGTGGGCTCGGCTTTTCGAAAAGATTGAATTTACTCTGATCAGAGATGTACCACTGTACCCACAAGGCACGCACTCATCACTTACACCGAAGTGTAACGAGATGACCCATTTCACGGGAACTCGTGCCAAAACCTTCCATATGGTCCTCTCCGACTAAACAGCACCCTCTTATAGGTTTCATATGGTGTCCCGACGCGTCGGTGCCCCACCATACCCCCCCTTGAGCCTCCTTTGGTACAAGTCGCCCGCAGGCTAGCCCCTTGCCCCCTCCACTATGGTGCCGAGAGACGGAGTGTTCCACACTTCCAGTTAGGACTTACCCATTAGACTTGTGGTTGGTACGGAAGTGCTTTGCAACAGATCCCGCAGACCGGTCCTTATAGTGCCCCGGGTGCGACCAACCAGTTTCCGAGCTTGCACCCGGAACCCACCATACTTATAACATAGCCTACTCCAACAGAGTCCAGAGACAAGAATAACGGGGTATTTCATATACCAGAATCCATCTAACTACGACTCATTCCTTATATCCTATAGCAGTTGTGCCGGTACATTGGGCACTAGCTAATATAATATTTGTAGAGTGACAAGGAGTTAGGGCTCAATAAGAATGGCTTGGGTTTGCACACAAGGACGGGGATCTAATAAATATAAGTGTAAGGCTTGATATTTGACTAATGCAATATTAACCTATGAGTTATAGCGATAGTTTATTAAAACATGGGCTCAATGATGATCAACTGTTTCCACAGAAGGGTCGATGACTTGCCTTGATCCGTGAATGGTGAAGGTGGAACCTCGGGGTAAGACTCGGGATCTTCGATGACGTTGTAGTCTTCTCGATACGGAAAAGTAAACACAACATTCAATAAACAATCCAAAATCAAGCATATAAGCATACAAGTTGTTGTTGGATTTAAGTAAGTGAGATAGAGTCTTAAATTCTAGGGAATTGTTACTTAAATATTTAAGGTTGATTCCTAATGAGATTTCTGAATTTATGACTTGATGTAATTTATTTTTCCTAGGGGTTTTTATTTCCTCTTGTTAGAGATGAACTAAAAAGGTATTAACCTTGATGTTTTTGTGGCATCAAAAATAGTGACTTTAAATTATTAAGTCTTCTGAGGTTGGTTATATAGCTTTAAGATAATTTCCTAAAGTATGGATCTTTACTACATGAATTAATTAAATCCTAAAAGGGTTTTTGTAATGTGATTTAATAGAACAAAGTGGGCAAAATGAATATTCTATTTTTATTGTATTAAAACTAGTGAACTCAAGTTGTTAGGTTTTCTGAAGTTATTATATAAATTGTCATGACATGCTTATAAAGTGTTTAACTTCTATTACTTAATTACCCTACAGGGCCTTTTGCAATGTTAATTAATAGATTAAAGTGGGCAAAGTGAACATGTTATTTTTATTGCATTAAAATAGTAGAATCAAGTCATTAAGTCCTTTGAATTTATTATGTCATTTTCATGATATTTTTGTAAAGTGTTGTATTTCCATTATATGAATTAATCATTTATTTTGAAAGGGTCTTGGAAATGTTTATTTAAGAATCTAAAATGGGCAAAATGACTTATTATATTTTTATTGACTTATAAACAGTGTACTGGATTCAACATATCATCTAAAATTATTATATAAATTTCTAAGAGTTTTTCTGTATTATTTATATGGAATATTAATTAAACCCTAAAGGGGTCTTAGGAAGGTTAATTAACAAAATGCCATGGACAACATGGTCATTCCATTTTTATTGTGTTAATAACAGTGAAATAGAGCCATTACATCTTCTGAAATTACTTTATAAATTTTTAAGGGTTTATCTGAATTATTTTATTGCAATATTAATTAATTCCTAAAGGGGACTTTTCTTTATTATTTAATAAGATTATTATGTGCCAAATAAACATATTATTTTTATTGCATAAATGTGCAGAGAATGAAAAGACAAATTTTCCAGAATTAAAATGGTGAAATTTGGAGTTAATTTGAGCAAGATATGAATTTTGGAAGTTTAAACTATTTTTCTGAATTATTTTTAAACCAGAAAACAGCTGCGGGTCCACGGTGAGCCAGGTCCACCATGGACCCGCGCACTGTGCGCTGCACCGGTTGGATCTGGACCGTTGGATCCAGATCCAACGATCACTGGTGAGGCGGGGCGTTTAAGTGGATCTGGACGGCCCAGATCACCTCATACCCCTTCGCCGGAATGGGTGGCTGAGATCTAATCACTTAAGTGATTTAATCTCCGCCGTCCATCCGCGATCGCACGGCGGAACGCTCGTCCGGCAAGCTCGCGGCACGGGGGAGCCAGGAGGCTTCGTCCCCAGCGCCGGCCGAACGACGGCGAGCGCCCACCGGCGATGGCGATGGCCTAAGGCCTCGGGTGACTGCAAAAATGGGTAGAGGGGAGTGAGGGGAGTGCAACCGTACCGGAGGTGGCGACGGCGATGGACTGGTGGCGACCGGCGGCGAGAAGAGGCGGAGGAGGTCTTCGGGTCCGATGACGGCGAGGCGCTCCGGCGGTGTCCTGGCCCAACGGAGGTGGGGCCGGGGTAGGGTGTGTGACGGCGGTCGCGACGGTGGCCTCGGCGAGGACGGCGGTGGCCAGGAGCGTCGGCAAGGTCTTGCCGGAGCAAGAACAGAGGGGACAACCCGAAAATGAAGGTGGCGGCTTCGGGATTGCGATGACCTAGGTTTCTGGTGTCGTGACGGAGTGCGGCGAGGTGGGAGGCCTTATATAGGGGCTCGCCGGTGTCTAATTGGTAGGCCACCGAGGCGAATCCGAAGGGATTCCATCTAGCGCCGGCGAGGTTTCCAAAGGCTCGGGTTTATGCCATTTACGGCGAAGGCGCGTGGGGAACTACGGGAAAGCGATCACCGGAGATGGGGGGTCGGGATCCGTGGTCGTATCGGCGGGATCTGGCGGCCGGCGGCTAAAATCGGAAAGGGGGGGGCGCCGGCTAGAAATGGAAGGGGAGAGATCCCCTTCCGAGGAAGAAGATGATCCTGACAGGTGGGGGCCACCTGTCAGGGGGCGGGCGCGGGTGAGAGGAAGGCTGACCTGCGGGGCCTGCGTGGCAGCGGGAGAGAGGAGGTGCGCGGTGGCTGCCAGGTGGGACCGGTCAGGCGCGAGCGGGCGAGGAGCGAGGGAGGGTGCGCCGACAGGTGGGCCCCGCCTGTCGGTGGGCGTGGCCAGAATGGGCTGGGCCGGAAAGGCTTTAGGGAGGGAAAATAGGGTTGCGGCCCATTAATATTAAAAATTGTTTTTCTGTTTAAAATAATTCCAGAAATTTAATTATTTGTTTAAGGCTTGAAGCACTGTTGCTAAAATTTTGTAAAAATTCTCAAAAATATTTCTTGGTCTCTAGTTTATCCCATAAAATTTTCAAGTCCAAATTTTGAATATTTGTCTCTATTTGGCTTTAATAAGGCTCTTTTAGGAGTTTTCTTTAATAATACAAATTCAAAATTTCATTTAATATTATTTCTCCTTTATTTTATTCCCTTTTAATTTTGAGGCTGTTACACCCTAGGGATTAGGGCCCTATTTATAGGCAGCCCAATAGGCTAGGAAAAACCAAAAATACCCTTAGGGTTTAAACAAACGCTGAAATAAAAATGGAAAAGACCAACACACCCTTAGGATTTTTGACAGACTCGACTAACACAGACTTTGGGCCTAAAGGCAAAATAGTAAAATCCGAAATAACGATAACTTGTCCTGATGCGGAGCTTTCGTAGCAGCTACAACTTCACCTCAGAACGGTCAGATCCGAGATCAACAGTCATTAGTTTTGCGTCGAAACTGACAAAACATCCACCGTCTTCGCACTTGGTACCTGGATTGGGCCGATCCGATTATGTGGCTCCCTCAGCCCGACAATTGCTCGCTGCCCGTATACCAGAGTCAATCCCGGTCAATAGACCAGTGGATCCTCTGCCGCTCCTAGCGCATGTACTTGGATTGGGCAAGCCCGACTCCGCGGCCCCTCTGCCCGGCAGTCGCTCGCTGCCCGTGTACCTGAGTCACACGCGGCCCAGACACGGCATGTCTCATCTTCTCTTCTTGTCCTCTTTGAATTCCGTTGAGAATCACTCATCACATGTGGAGCCATGAGGCCCATGCTCTTCAACATGGCTCCTGATCAAGTGCATTCTAAAGTAACTCCAACACACTTTAGAAATTGGCATTTGGTATTCAACATCATCATCATTATGTCTTAGAGTATTCTCAGATGAAGATTTTTCTAGTTGTAGAATTGATAGGAAAAGTACATTCGATACTTGTCATTTTCTAGGGTCTTCTCTTGTTTGCTCGTATTCTCACAAATAGTCTAGCATTGTGCAGTCTACTACTGAAGCTGAATACGCTGCTACTGCTAGTTGTTGCTCACAAATTTTGTAGATGGTTTCCACTTTGCGAGATTTTGGGTTAGAATTTAAGAGTGTTCCACTTTTCTGTGATAACACTCGTACCATAAACATAGCTAATAACCCAGTTAAACATTCCAGAACCAAACACATTGATGTGAGGTATCATTTTCTGAAAGACCACAATGAGAAGGGTGATATTGAACTTAGATATGTAGACACCCAGACACCCAGAACCAACTTGTCGACATTTTTACCAAGCCCTTGATGCTTCTCGATTTGCATTTTTGTGTGGGGAACCTTGTATTTGTTATCCTTATGGCATTTTGTGAGGGGGGCATTTGTCATGTATATGCATAAGCTTCTGTTGTATGTTTGATTGCTTTTACATATAATTGCTTATGTATGCTGATGAATATATGTCATGATCATGTTAGTTCAGCTCTCGTTAAGATATCTATTTTCTCTAATGAGCATGCCTTTTCATTCTGAAAACTTAAATCATGTCACCTCTCAGTCTGGTAACTAGCATGTTTAGGCTGATTGCTCTTGCTATTTTTTACATACCTGGTAGCTAAGTTCTTTTCATATTGTTGCACACATGGAAAATATGATCTGAAAAATGATAAAAATCTTGAAAATAAAAAATCCATGCCTTTTTGTACTTTAATGAAATGATCTAGGTGGGTTTGTTGTGCCACACTACTTTTATTCTAGATTGCATACCATAGCACTTTGGTATAAATTAGGATATTGCAGTGAATGCTAGGCTAATGTTTTAAGCTTCTGATGGTCTTTTCTTGACCTAGGCTTAGCTTGGTTGGTCAGTATAAGGTTGACAAGCATATAACCTCCGGCACTAACTCAAAAGAAAAATGAATAAAAAATCTTGAAAATATTGTGTAACAAGTTTGTTGAAACTCCATAATTTTGGACATGCTATTCTAGGTAGATATTTGCTAGCTTTTGCATTTCATGATGTATCATGTCTAGTATGCAAGTCTAAGTGGTGATGCTTTTGTTTCTAAAATTCTGCAAAATGTATGCTTACAATGGGTCTTGGATATTATTGACTTGAGCTGATTACTAATTTCAGACAATGTGTAAGGATATATTTGCTCATTATGTAATTATATTCTACATATTTTAAAAGCTTTGCATCATTTATTGCTCTTTGATTCATGCATTGTCAAAGGGGGAGAGTTTTCTTATGATTTGCCAAAGGGAGAGAATTTGTGATTCTCGCATGCTTTGCCTAAGGGGAGATATTTTTTCATGCTTTCTGTCAAAAGGGGAGAATTTTATGAAAAGGGGAGTTTTTGTTGACTTCTTTCTGTGACAAAGGGTGATAATTTTATTTCAAGTGACATGAGTTGGCTCTTTTCTGAGTTTTTATGGTCACTTGTGTGCTGAAATTGAAACTTTTCTTGAAATTTAATTTGGGTTGTCAATACACACTCATCAAGGGGGAGATTGAGAAACCAAGTTGAGATGTGCCTTAGTTTCAGTCTGTGATGAGTGATTGACAAGTATCTCTGGACGAAGTGGTCGTTACAGAAGGGGATTTCAGAATTTGTAGTGTGCACAAGTGTGTAGCGAAGTGTGTGCACCAAAGGGGTTCGGTGGAGTACACTTTCGAGGTTTTATTGAAGGGTTTGATACTTTGGCTATGTGCACCAGAGTGTGCACCGAAAGGTGTTTTGGTCAAGGTTCTCATCAAATGGGTTCGTGAGCACCGAAGGGATGGCTTTACTCATAGAGGCTTTGTGGTATTGAAAAATGTGTTTGCTTGTCTGATGGTGTGTAGGTGACTTGGAGTCGACGAGACGGTAAACAGGAAGTGACTTTGATCAAGCAGGGAGCTTGATGCTAGATGGTCAAGGAGGCTAGGTGAAGTCGAGGTTGGTCCTTGGGTCGAATGTACACCAGTTAGAGGCATCATGTTTAGGGGGGTGCTTCGAAAGAAGATACCTTGAAGCAAATCCCTCGGAGTTAAGGCACATCAGAGGTGTGCTCCGGTGGGAGGCATCTCGAAGGAGGTTGAACGCAATCCTCTAGAGAGAGGCTCTTTGAAGGTGTGCTTCGGGTGGAGGCATGTCTAAGGTGTGCTCCGGGTGAAGGCACTTCGACGGATTGCTCTAGGAGAAGGCACTTCAGAGAATGGTGTTGGAAACCCTCCGTAGGGAGGTACTTCAAAGGTGTGGCTTCATAGTCAAGATGTCTTGATGTGCTTCGACCATGCATGGATTCAGTACATGGATAGACAATGGTTGAGCTGGGAGTGCTGCAAAGCGGTGTGGTCAACTCCGGAGGTGATGGTGTGAAGACGACAATGACATTGATGGTTTCGGCTTAAAACCGTCACTTTATTGAAGACAAGACTTCGGTGTAGCGGAGCCTCTAGGTTCAAAGGCTACTATCGAAGTTACTCAGTCACTTCAGAAAGTGCCACGAGGTTCCAAAGATTCTAGTCTGCAAAGCTGACACAAAGCGAAGCTTTGAATAAAGTAGGACTACCTGTTGTACCCCTGTGACTACTTGAGGCAGAAAACTTGTAAACTCTAGGGGTACTGTAGTCACTTTGCATACCTGAGTTGGTCTATAAAAAGACAAGAAGGCTGAGGTCTAGTGAAGAAGACTTTGCTTATGTTTAGAACATTCTATAGTATCATTTCCCTAGAGCCAGCTGCCACAAACTTTGTATTCAGATTTGTGAGCTTTTTGTGCTCTCTGTTCTTGCAATGAAATTTATTTTTGAACTCTGATTTGTATCTAGCTTGAAAATTTACTTTTTTTCATGCATCTTCTCTCTGAAGTGTGTTGAGTTTCTGAGTGTTTTTAGCTTGCTCAAGAAGAAACTTGTTTTGACGCATGAATAACTTGTTCCTCTTGGATTTATATTGTCACTTTGTGTGAAAACTCTTCAAAATGCATGAACAAGTGTACTCGCATTTTGTTTCTCTAGATTTAACAGTATAGTCGCTTTGTTGTGTACCGGAAGTATATCCTCAAGAATTCACTAGCAAAGTATTGTTTTGTGACATAGGCACGAAGTCAGTTTACGAGGACATTTCTGAGTTCACTCGTTTGAGCGAAGCCTAGTGCTAATTACTAGTGCAAAGCCCCTGAATGAAGTCCTTGAAGTGATATAGTTTGTAGCGAAGTGTTTGTGTGCAGAGCCTATCTCGAAGCACTTTTGTGTGCACAGTCAGTTCTTGTGAAGCCGTGCTTCGAGTGTTTTTGGGTGTTCAAGTGTGAGCGGAGTCTTCTAGACTTCGAATTTTAGTCCTGTGCGAAGTCCTAGTTCGGAGTGTTTTAATACCTCCAAACTAGACCACTTCGAAGGTTGTGTTCGAAGTGTCTTTTTCGAAGAAAATTTTGAAGCTCCCATTCACCCCTCTCTGGTCACCTTTTCGGTCCAACTATAGCAGAGTTTGAACTAGCATATTTACTTTGCCGACTCGAGTTCTTGTGGATCAGTGCAAAACTACATCCGGCACCTTGTGCTTGCGCCCTGGGTCCTGACCCATTTTTTCTGATCCAGTCCGTTGGAGTGGGCGCCCCAATACCCAGATTAGTGGTGACTGATATCGGTCCATAAACTATCGGTCGACCACTTTGGCTCATGGAAAGCACATTGAAGTCATCCTCCCACAAGCATAAAAATGATTAGAAGATGAAAACGGTGAAACAAGTTGAGAAGAGGAAAATCAGAGAAATCTTAGGTTCGATATCCATGAAGGCTGAGGAGCCATGTTGAAGATCATGGGCCTCATGGCTCCAAAAGTGTTGAGTTATTGTCAGCAGAAGTCAATGAGAGAGAAGATGAAGAGAAAAAGAGACCTATCGTGTCTTGACCACGTGTGATTCAGGTACACGGGCGGTGAGCGACTGTCGGGCAGAGGGGCCGCGGAGTCAGGCCGGCCCAATCTGGGTACATGCGCCAAGAATGGCAAGGGATCCGCTGGTCTGTTGTCTGGGTTTGACTCAGGTAAACTGGGGGCGAGCGATTGCCAGGCTAAGGGAGCCGTGGAATCAGGCCGGCCAAATCCGGGTACTCGGTACGAAGATAGTGGACGCTTTGTCGGTTTCTGCGCAAAACTGATGTCCCAGTCCAGACCATTGATCGGAAATCCGACAGTCCTGAAGCGAAGCCGTAGCTGCTACAAAAGCGCCACGTCAGGACGAGCTATCTTCGGATAGGATTTTACTATTTTGCCCGTAGGGTCCGTAGTTTTATTTTTACATCAGTGTGTAATTTCCCCTAGGGATAAATGTGTTTTTCCACTTTTTTGAACTGCTTATATAAAGGCCATGTATCTCCCTAGGGTTCTAACTCACCTAATAGAAAAATCTTAGTTCCTTTTTGAGATAGCTAATGTTTCTTCCTTCTATAGCCGTCGATAAGAAATTTCGCCGTCGTACTTCGCAACTGGCGTCAATCATGAGCCCGATTTCCCCTGGCAGGTTTTCTGAAGAAGATACCCTGGCCGATTTTCACAAGGACTCCATGTAGTTGGTTTTTTCCTCTATAATTAGGCCAACAGTGGTGTTTCATCGGGCACAGTACACCGGCGGCGCTCCCGTTATTTCTCTTTCGCATAGTTTAGCGCGTAACTCTGGTTTCTACGGCCACTCATTCAGCTATAGTGGTCGCCTGGTTTTCTCCGGACCGCTATCACGTGCCAGGGCTATTATAGCTTCATGGGCATGTGCGTTCGTTTTTCCTTTGGTGCGAGAGGCACTAGGAGAAGGCGCGTTGCGTTCAGGCATGGCGGTGGAGGTGCTAGTTCTGATGCTTGGAGACTGCACAGGACACAACACTTGGGAGACCGTGCAAGGTACAATGCCTAAAGAACAGACCTTCGCACAAGGAGGAACAAGAACATCTATAGCACAATTTAATAGAACAATATTCCCTCGATTTGTGTGCACTTACAGATTTTATCTCTGAATATCCTATGATTTCTTCATTTGATACTAGTACTTTATTTTAGATTGCATCATGAATATTCATTGATATATTTGAAAGCACCATTTTTTTAATTTATTTTGTCTAATTAAATGTGTTAAACATTGTGCTTATCTCATATCTGTTGGACTGTCTGTGAACTGTGGACGTTTTCTCAGCACTTGATGATTTGCTTGTCTAGTCTGTGATTATTTCTTTAATCTGCCTTTAAGCACTGTAGTGGTATCTTTTCGATTAGGACACTTGTTGTTTTTAGCTAGATTATATTTAGTGCTTATGATCTCTCAAACTGTCTCATCTCATCATATTTGATAGGAGAGTGATAATACTATTGTTGACTATGAAATTTCTGAGTTTTGTTTTGTTTCTACTGGTTGTCTTTTGAGGAGCATTGGGTGTTTAGGACAGGCCATCGATTCGAAAGAATTTGTCAAGCTACCCATTCACCTTTCCTCTGGTCGCTACTCTCGGTCCTACAAAGGCGGAATCTAGCGACATGCAATAGTGATTGGGGTGGCGGTTAAAGGCATGTTGTCTCATCTCGGCCCACCATATCTAGTAAAGAGCCAAGGCCACCTGACATGCACTCCAGGAGCTAAGCTCGTCTAGAGGGATTTGATCGGCCATTGAAAGAAGCCGATTGTATTCCAAGGAGCTTTTGACTTCACCACAGACCTAGATCTGACCAACAAAGAAGAGGCCAATTGGCAGCTGTCTGAGAACAAACTGCCAAGCGCAGACCATCGGATTGTAAAACTCGTACGATGGTTTGCGCGCATGACCAACTGTGAAGTTAACTAGGAGGAGGCAAGGTTAGATACATGCAACAAAGATATCCCTGCTCTCCTGATCGATGGATACATATGCCAATGATAGCCGATGTGGATATTCATAGTCTGCCAAGGACTCGTACGCAAACCATGTCACATGGTCGCGGGTAAAACCACAGTAAAATGCCTTGAACCAGCAAGCCAAGAGGTCAGCACACATATTCTCTCCTATTCGTCAAGTGGCCGCCTCGCTCAGAGACAAGAACCAATGAGTGGTCGGTGGAGCGGACTCATGATAGCTAGAACTAGAGGAACCACCAGGTACCACTAAGATGGCCCACTCCATGATCGTCTGATAATCGGCCTAGTGGAATTGTAATATTGGTGGCTAGTATCTCTGCCATGAATTAAAGGTGGCAGGTATGCCCGAGGGTGGACACATAGAAAAGAAACGTATCGAGACAGAGGTTGAGGAAGGCAACATGTTCTCGCACGCCGATAGGACCAGCCTTCTTGTTATGAGTTGCGATGTATTTTGCCCAACCAGCACTAGATTTGATGTCAAAACGGCAAGAGGGTTTGGAGCGGAAGAAAAAGGGATTGGCGTTCTCGACGATATCAAGGGAAGTTAAGACAACGACTGAAGGAAGTATGCCCAAGAAAATTCTGGTTGATCGGAACTTCCGATTTGGAATCGGAAGTTCTAATTATTTTCTAGACTCAAGTCAGAGAACAAAAGTTGCTTTGGAAGTTCTGACGAGCCGGAAGTTCTGATTTAGAATTGGGAAAATTGTATTGATCGGAAGTTCCGATATGTGTATAGAAAGATTCGAGGTGGGTGAAAATAGATTGGATCTGTTATGGTATCCTACTAGATCGAGAGACAAAAAATACCCTATCGGATGTTCCATTCTAGGATCGGATGTTCCGACGTGGGTAAAACAGATTAGATCTGTTAGAACACAAATCAGTTGTAACCGATTTTTTGGTTTCTAGATGTGGACGCCAAGGGGATCTCAGCCCGATATAAAGAGAGGAGGAGGTCTTAAAAACAAGCAATTGCAAGTTTAGACCTAGCCAGCAAGAACTGCTCTCCTCTCTTTCTTGATCTCAAAAGTAGAGATTGAGGATCTCCTGTTCTCACGTGTGGTGCTAGCACGCCATCATGGTAAGTACTCCATCCCTGTACATGTGGATACCGTAGAGGCGTTGCTCCAATTGCGACGCTCGTGGACTTCATCACAAGAACAACTACTTCATCTTCACCGATTGGATTGGCGAGGAATGGTCGGGACGAAGAGAGCATAGGAAAGGGCGCGCTTCCTCGACATCTTCTTCCACTGCACCTAGCGCGTATTGTGCTAGAAGGTACCGATTTATGATCTCGCACGTGCATGCTTCTTTGGCTTTGGGGTGAATTTTTGAAATTTCTAGCTAGCGTAGCTTCCCTTTCCCCAACAATGGTATTAGAGTCTACATGTGTAGTGTTCGATCTGGATCCATCATGTATGGAGACACATGGTGGAAAAACATATTAGATCTAGTTCTGTCTGCGGGAAATCAGCAGTTCTAATACTGATCGGAAGTTTCGATGGCGGATCAAAAGTTTCGATACTGATCGGATGTTTCGATATCGAATATTGATTCAATACAGAGAGAAATTGTTGCTACCGGGAATTCTGAGACTGATTGGAAGTTTTTATGCTAGATCCGAAGTTCCGATGCTAGATCGAAAGTTCTGACCCACTCGAATTTGAAATTCCGAGCCTGTTGAACTAGGTTTTTCAGATCCAGATTTTAGTCACTTGTAGATTCCTCGCCTAACTTTGTTTTGCACGGAATGTTGTGATTGGCATGGCCTTGGATAAATGTGATGTATGAGATGCATGCAATGTATGTAAATTAAATATGGCATGCATGTCATGGTTATTTATAGGCCAAGGCTGATGTAAATTTAAATACGGCTTGCATGTCGTTTCCATGGTGCTTCAACCCATGTAACTAGTATAGGCTATGCGAGATAGACTAGTACACTTCATGGAGGCTGGGAGCATGCACTCAATGACGGGAGCCATGGAGATGGAGATCGCCATGTGAAGAGGACAATGCTATGTCACAATTAATATGATTGTTTGTGATGCTTTCTTATGTTCCTGTTATACAATTCTTGCATGTTTCATGTGCGATAGGGACGTTACCATACTACAATAGTTTTCCCTCGGAAACTTAAGTATTGATGCTCTTTCCAATAGCTACACCCACCAAGCATCTCGATCATCGATAGTGGGTCTTCCAAAGTAGGGTGTTATATTTTATCTTGACCAGTTGGAGCAGAAGTCGGACTTCTGCACGAATAGTGTTGGTTTGCTTAAGGGGGCTAGCCCTTGGAGCATAGAATTGGCGTAAGCATAGGATGCTTCTACAATGACAAGAGTCACATACAATGTGATTAGCAAAGCGTTGCTTACCTATGTCACCTAGCTTCTAGCAGTGATGCCAAAGCTTACTAGGAGTTAGAATAAATATGGATCTTGCACCACTATTATTCATTAGAGGGAAAGTGATTGTATTTAAATAGTGGAACATCTTTTATTGGATAGAAGACAAACATTGCATAGTGCTGAACCTTGCATGTAATCTTTTGTAGATCATGGCACCTACTACTCCTTCTATTAAGAGCACTCTAGTTTTTAATTTGAGATCTACACTTGAACGTGAGAAATTATCTGAAACAAACTTTATGGATTGGTATCAAAATTTGAGAATCGTTCTTAATTAAGAAAAATGCATTACGTTCTAGAGGAACCCCACCCTGATGAGCCAGGAGAGGATGCTTATACGGCAAACAAGTGGGCTCATGAGAAGCATACTAGTGATTCTATGGATGTCAGCTATCTGATGCTTGCCTGCATGTCCTCTGAGTTTTAGAAACAATATAAGGAATGTGATGCTTACGATATGATCGTAGGTCTTAAGGGCATGTTTTAGAACCAGGCAAGGATTGAGAGATACAATGTGTCTAAAGCCTTGTTTAGGATTAGGCTGGCTGAAGGGAGCCCAATGAGTCCCCATGTGATCAGGATGATTGGTTACATTGAGACTCTAGAGAGACTAGATTCTCCACTGGATCCATACTTGCTATTGACATCATTCTCTAGTCGCTCCCACTGAGCTTTGAGCCATTCATCATGAATTACAATATGGTTGAACTAGAGAAGACACTAGCTGAGTTGCATGGGATGCTCAAGACTACTGAGGAGATTATCAAGAAATCTCCAAATCATGTGATGATGGTTTAGAAGGAGAGCAAAAAGAGAAAGAGGAAGGACAAGGCCAACACTACAAATTCAATCTCTTGTGCTAAGGCTAAACCGACTAGAAAGTCCAAGTCGGGTCCTGCTGGCTCTGATGTGTGCCACCACTGCCACAAGCCTGGGCATTTGAAGCGCAATTTCAAGGTGTACTTGGAAGAGCAGAAGAACAAGAAGGGAAGTGTGACTTCCACTTCATGTATTAATGTTATTGAAATTAATCTTGCTACTCGTCCAAATGATTCATGGGTATTTAATATCGGATCGATGGTTCATACTTGCAAATCATTGCCGGGGCTGAGTAGAGCAAGAAAGTGTGCAAGTGGCAAGCTGGATGTTCACGTCGGGAAAGGTGAAAAGGTTGCAGCATTGGCCATCAGCATTTATTCACTTTCACTATCGTCAGGACTAGTTTTGGAGTTGAATAATTGTTATTTCATTCCCGCCTTAGGCAGAAACATTATATCTTCTTCATGTTTAGAGGAAGATGGGTTTGAATTCGTAATAAAGAACATGTGTTGTTCAATATTTTCGAATGACATACTCTATGGTGTTTGTCCATTAGTGAATGGATTATATATTCTAAGTCTTGAAGATACACACGTTTATAACATTAGTACTAAGAAACAACGACTCAATGATTTGAATCCTACCTATGTCTGGCATTGTCATTTGGGTCATATAAATGAGAAGCGCGTGCAGAAGCTCCATAGTGATATACTTTTGGAGACATTTGATTTTGAATCGTATGACACATGCGAGTCTTGCTTACTTGACAAAATGACAAATACGCCTTTCGCTAGACAGAGTGAGAGGGCAAGTGAGCTATTGGCCATAATACATACTATTGTGTGTGGTCCAATGAGTCACATGGCTAGGAATGGTTTTCAATACTTTATCACTTTTACTGACGACTTTAGTATATATGGCTATGTCTACTTAATGAGGCATAAGTGGAACTCCTTCGAAAAGTTAAAGGAGTTCCAGAATGAAGTATAAAATCATATGGGAAAGACAATTAAATCTCTACGATCTGATTGTGGTGGTGAATATTTGAGCCATGAGTTTAGTGATCATCTGAAGCAGCGTGGAATTGTTCCACAGCTGACTCCACCCGACATGCCCCAATGGAATGCAGTGTTCGTGCAGAGAAATCGCACCTTGTTGGACATGGTTCAGTCGATGATGAGTCATGCTGATCTTTCATTATCCTCTTGTGGACTCACTCTAGAACCCGTAGCTTTCACGATAAATAGTAGTCCATCTAAGTCAGTAGAGATCGAAGACTCCATATGAGATGTGGTTTGGGAGGCATCCCAGTTTGTCTTTTCTAAAGATTCTGGTATGTGAGGCGTATGTCAAACGTTTGACGTCTAACAAGCTCACTCCTAAGTCTGACAAGTGCTTCTTTGTGGGGTATCCTAAGGAAACCAAATGATACTATTCTATAATAGAGAAGAGGGCAAAGTGTTTGTCGCTCAGAATGGTTTATTCCTTGAGAAAGAGTTTCTCTCAAAAGGAGTTAGTTGGAGGACGGTGCAAGAGGTTCGAGAGCCATTGGAAAGTTTTCTAGATCCCACTGAACAACAACAAGATGAGTAAGGTGTTGCAGAGCCTGTTGTACATGCGCTAGTTCCATGAAGGTCTTGGAGGGTGAGTCACGTGCTAGAGTGGTACATGTTTTTGACCACTAGGCGGAAGCACTGATGGGACCAGACTTAGAAATGGATTGGAGCCATTAGATCCGAGTTGGAATACATGTGAGATAACCAAGTTTGGAACTTGGTTGATCTACCTAATGGTGTAAAAACTATTGAGTGTAAACAGATCTTCAAGAAAAATATAGACGTTGATGGAAATGTTCACATCTATAGGGCACGATTGGTAGCGAAAGGTTTTAGAAAGATTCAAGGTGTTGATTATGATGAAACATTTTCATCCATCGCTATGCTTAAGTCTATTCGGATTATCCTAGCAATTGCTGCATTTTATGATTATGAGATATGGCAAATGGATGTTAAGACGACTTTCCTGAATGGAAACATAAGTGAGGATGTGTACATGACACAACCTGAATGTGAAACCAAGTGAGGTCGCATTGTGGTTTTTGTCTTTGTGATGAGTGATTGACAAGATTGAGTGGCGATGTGGTGATGCTTTGCTATGCATGAGTTTTCATCAAAGGGGCAGATCTTTTATTAAGTGATATGTTTCTGCTCTTTTATTAATTTATGGTCACTTGTGCGATTAACTTAAAACTTTCATCATGATTCATTTTGGGGTTGTCAATGCACTCATCAAGGAGGAGATTGTGAAACCAAGTGAGGTCACACTGTGGTTTCTGTCTGTTTGACGAGTGATTGAGAAGGTTGAGTGATGAGTGAGTGATGGCTTGATTGCATCGATGGGATCGATGTGTGGATATGGGGAGTGGATGCCGAGGGGATCAGTGTGCGTCACATTTCGTGTTTATGCTTGTCTCATGTGTGCAGGGTGGAGATGCTAACCAACTGTCAATGACGGGTGATCAAGGGTCAAGTGGGGAGCTCTATGGCAGAGGATCAAGGATGTCGGGTGAAGTTGGAGATGATCTCAGGAGTGCACGAGGAGATAGAGCAAGACATGGATGGACGGATGGTCGAGACAGCGTGACAGTCAAGTCAGCGAAAGTGAGGCCAGTGCAAGTTGTAGGACCGAAAGTTGTGACTAGAGGGGGGTGAATGGGCGACTAAAAAATTCTTTCGAATCCATGGCCTGCTCCCAACACCCAACGCACCTCAACAGACTTAGCAGGGAAAAAGTAAACAGATCAATAGAGCCTAAAATGATCTAGCCTAAAAACAACTGGTGTCATAAATGAGAAGACACCAAACCAGTGTTGAAAGGCAGTTTAACAGATCAATCAAATCATAAGTTGTTCAAGCTTCATGAGAATAAATCATCACAACAATTAATCTGAGTGCACGTAAAAACAAGGAGTCTTATTGTTCAAAGTTGTCCCCTGTTCGGTACTTGACGAAGCCTATTTGAAGTGAACGTGCGAAGCCTGAAGTTGTCGAAGCCTGTTGTGACCGTACCGAAGCCTGCTTCGAAGTTGTCGTGTGAAGGCTGTAAATGTGAATAGCCTTCGAAGCAAAAAGGGGCTTCACTGCAATTTTGCAGTAGCCGAAGTCTGCTGGACAGGAAGGAAAAACTTCGTTCGAAGTACAGAAACAAACTTCAAAACAGAGCTCAAAACCAGCAAAGTGCTCTGCAGAACTTCGAAACACCTTTTTCGGACTTGGAAGCAAACCGGGAAAATGACTTCAAAAAAGCCCAGCAACTGTGAAGCCTGTGCTCCGAAAAAAACAAACCGCGAAGTCCTTCGAAGGAAATTGTAACACTGATGCCTGACCGAAGTTTGCAGCTTAGAAACAAAAACGAAGCCTACTCGCGAGCTTGGTCAGGAAAATGAGGCTACTTCGAACAGCCTTTGCAAAGGCCTCTGACACTCGGCGAAGTGTGCCTCGGTGCTTCGAACACACTGAGACGATGTAAAAAAACAAGCTGCCGAAGGTCACACTAAAATATCGAAGTCCATCCGAAGCCAGCCTTTCTTTTGCAAACAGCACACTGCACAGACTTCGGAAAAAAGAGCAAACCGCAGAAACGAATTAACGAAGCTTTGTGCTGCAAACTGTCGGAGCCATGAGAGAGAGCACTTCCAAAGAATACTTGATGGCCTGGCTACGGCACAACTTCCTATGCCTATGACCTGACACAACTACTGCTACTCAGCTTTCAAAGAGTAGCACCAGGATGAGCTGTCCAAGCAAGAGCCTAGGGATTGCTGAGTGCTGCCGGTCAGAAACAGGAAAGATGTGCTGCTGTCTAGGCTAGCAGATGAAAGAAATAAAAAACAGCCCTAGACTGCAAGCAAGCCAGAGATTGATCCATGGAAATGACGGAATAGAAAAAAGGTAACAGGATAAAGCGCGCTCGGTGGATGTCGCGATCAAAAGAGAGTTCGATGACTTCAAGAAAACATAGAACACTCTGCGGCAAACTCTGAACAAGCAAAACGAATAACACACGCAAGCCGATGAGATCAAAACCTGAGGGACGAAAACACAGGCTCTGTTGGATTGCAATGAACAGCGGAGGCGTACGCAGGAAGATGAGAACAAAAACTGACCCAATCAGTTTGCATTAGAAAAGTGATTTTAAAAGGGTAACCCTAAACCTAGGGATTGGGGCCCTATTTATAGGCAGCCCAATAGCCTAGGAAAATACCAAAAGACCCTTAGGGTTTTTTACAGACGCTGAAATAAAATGGAAAAGACCAAACTGCCCTCAAGATATTTTTACAGACTCGACTGACTGACTGTGGGCCTAAGGACAAAATAGTAAACTCCTAATTACAAATGACTTATCCTGAAGCGGAGCTTTCGTAGCGACTATGGCTTCGCCTCAGAACGGTCTGATCCAAGATCAGCGATTGTCAGTTTTGCACCGAAACTGATAAAGCGTCCACCGACTTTGCACCAGGTACCCGGATTGGGCCGGCCAGATTCCGCAGCTGTCTCAGCCAGGCAATCGCTCGCCGCCCATGTACCTGAGTCAATCCTGATCAACAGCCCAGTGGATCCTCTGCTGCTCCTAGCCCATGTACTCGGATTGGGCCAGCGCGACTTCGCGACCCCTCTGCCCGACAGTCTCTCGCTGCCCGTGTACCTCAGTCACATGCGGCCCAGATGCAACAGGTCTTCTCCTCTCTTCAGTCCTCTTTGACTTCCGTTGACAATGACTCATCACATCTAGAGCCATGAGGCCCACGCTCTTCAGCATGGCTCCTCACAAGTGATCAGGCCGCTCGAGGGGAACGAGAGCGGGAGAGACTTTATGGTGATCGAGTTCGGTGATTGGCATCACATGTCAGTGATCGAGGAGGCTTTGTCAATTTTTGCTGAAAACCGTCGCATCAGAAAATGTTTTTAATTCTAGTAATTAGGAGTTTATTTTTTTCTGTTTTGTCGTCTAGATTAGGTGTATTCTTTTAGTATTTTTCAAAATTCTTAATTTTGAAAAATATTAAAAGAATAGGGTCAATGATGTAATAAATTAGGAGTTTGCATTAATGGATTTTTCAGAATTTGTAATTCTGAAAATTCATTATGGAATTAGGTAAATACCTAGAACTTTTACCCTAATGGCATTTTGGTTTTGGAGATTTCTTTAATGGGCTTGCCTATATAAAGGACCCAAAGGCCTAGGGTTTAGGTGACTCTTTCAGCTGAACATTTTGGGGGCTACCAACCACAATTTCTATTTTGTTATAGCCTTTTTGTTGTTCTTATTTTAGTGATTACTGTTCATCATCACTTCTTGATTATGGAGCATAGTTCTAGCGCTGTCAGGAACTTCCAGCGCAGGGTACTATTCATCTCTTTGTGATTCACTTTTGGAGCTGAGTTTTGAACTATTTTGATGTTGTTTTTGAACCTGAGTCCTTCACGACTTTTGTTGTACAAGTTTCCAGAGTTCCATTTCAGAAGTTTTCCGAAACATGATGAAGGTATCAAGTTCAGCGCACAAGTGACCATAAAAACTCGGAAAAGAGCAGAAACATGTCACTTGATAAAAGATCTCCCCCTTTGGCAAAACTCATGCATAGCAAAGCAGCTTTGTTGGCAAAAGCATCAATGCAACATTAAAGCCATTACTCCCCCTTAACCAAGCAATCACCCAAAAGCATCATGTAAATCATTTCCCTCCTTTGGCAATGTGTTGACATGAAAACATGCCCCCGCACCTGGGTCAGTTCGATCGATCCAAAAGTGTGTGGATACTTAGGGACGAGCCTAAGCGTAACACATCACTGACGTCGTGTTCCGACTACCCTTAGCCGTGGTAAGGGGGTGGAGTCGCCAGGTAATCAGATCACACAGAAATAATCCAATTAGCCGAAAGAAATATATTAAACAGAATAAATCAGCAAACCGGTTGGAGCCTATCTGCTTCGAAGGATGGTGCGAAGGGGGCCGCCGAAGTGTACCTTCGGCGTTTGTGCGAAGTGTCCCGCCGAAGAGTACCTTCGGCGTTTGGACTGATCTGGCCGAAGATGAACTCCGAACGAATCTAGACGCAACAATCACCTCCGAAGAGCGGGGTTCGGCGTGAAGTCTCTGATACAGTAAGATACAGGATAGTGACTCAGGCGCAACGCGCGAGCGTGACTTCATTCGAAGTAGAGTACGAGAGTGACGAAGCCTGTCGTGACGAAGTCTACTGCCGGAGCGTGCGATCGAAGTAGAAGTCTCGTCGAAGGGTGTTCTGGCAACCTCCTAAACCGATCTCTCAACTCCGGACACCTCCGACGAAGTAGATCCGAACGTGGAAAACCTGCAATAGAGTAGATTCGAAGTACCAATTCGGCTCGAGGACCGAATTCTGCTAAGTGTTGCACTAGTGGCGAAGGTAGCAATCTGTTACGTAGATTAGCGGATACTTCACAGGTGAAGTATCAATGCGACAGCAATCTATTACGTAGATTAATGGATACTTCACAAGCAAAGTAACAAGGATTACCACTGTTCCGAAGTGGCCGTCGGAGGGCTTCCAGGCAAACCCACGAAGAGTACAGAAAAGTAAAGATGAAGTAAATGTGATTCAAAGCTAGGGCTTTGTGGTTGATTTGTGTTGGGGGGGCCTCTAAAATGGCTTCACCTCTATATTTACAGGGGCTAGACCTCTAATCTAATCTGCTATAATTCGGCTGAATAGAGATAAACACTTAGCCGGAATCGGGTCCAACTCTATCTCTGCCCAAAGTGGGCCTTCGGCCAGGCCTACCGAAGCCTGCTCCTCGGGCCGAAGCTTCAGCGGGGTGGGCCTCTGAAGGCTTCCTGGCCGAAGGCCGTGGGCTGGCTGGAAACATCCGAAGCCCATAGCTCAATGGTCCTTCGACCCTGTAGGGCTTCGTCCTGACCCAGGACATGTGTATTTTCGACCCAAATTACCAAAATTGATATTTTGACAATCTTAACCATTAATGCCATTTTTTGCTATCAACACATGCCCCCTGCCTTTTAGTGAACTAAGTGAACTAAAAGCACAACGAGCTAAAGATGATACCTTCCATATCGGCCTTTCAACACCTTTTATATTGTTTGCCACACACTTGGGAAATACATTTTCAAGTATCTACCATTCAAAGCTCTTCAAAACCGCTCTCCTTGCAGAGATTCTAACACATATGCATTGCCAGGAGTGATTTCGGCTATTTTGAAAGGGCCTTCCCAACTAGGTGACCATTTACCGAACTTGGGACTCTTAGTGCCTAAAGGTAAAATCATCTTCCAAACAAGGGAAAATTACTCACATGCCATTATAATTTTAAAAAATTATATACATGCCACTGTCAGTGACTGTGGCGGTCCCCATCTGGCAGTGACACAATGATGGCATTTTGGCAAACCGTAAAAATCGTAATGGCACGGAAAAAAATAACCCTCCAAACAAAGTCTCCCACTTGAAACAATTTTGGTTTAACCTTCTTATTGTAGGCTTTAGCTACTCTCCTATTGTCTACATTTATGGCTTCTGAAGCTTTCAATCTCTTATCGGTCACTTCTTCTAGGTTGTCTTTCAAAAGAGTTTCATACTCGTCGACCGATAAGCCATCTTTCTTTAACACTCTTAAAGAACCAATATCTTCTTCTACAGGTAGGACTTCTTGTCCATACACTAACTCGTATGGACTAACTTTGGTAGCATTGTGCTTTGCAATCCTACAAGCCCATAGCGCCTCAGAAAGCACCTCATGCCACCTTATAGGGAAGTCTTTAATTTTCTTCCTAATGAGCTTAATCATGGTTTTATTACTAGATTCGGCCTGACCATTGGCCTGAGCATAGTAGGGCGAAGAGTTTATCAACTTAATACCTGTTGGGGGAAAATATCTCATCTTCGGGGTTATTGCCGAAGCAACATAAAGGCAGTCAGCTGGTTCAAAGGTTCCCCGAAGATCATCTTCGAAGATACCCGGAATCAAGTTCGAAGTACGAAGATAGGCATTGGTTCGGAGTACATCTTCGAACTAAAGCCCTCCAAGATCTTTTCTGTCAGCTAAGATGGAAGACTTATCTTCTTTCTCATTAGATTAGTCTTTTACCATTTTAGCCCTATTAAGGGAACCGAATAGTTTCCACTATGACGGTTGTAATAGAGGGGTAAATAGGTCTTTTCCTTAATGTTTGGGCCTATAAATACCCCCCATTTCACCTTGTAATAGGGACCGAATACAAGTTATTCAATACACACTTTCGAACTATTCTAAGTTATTATCCTTTCGGAGGCTTAGAACAGTTTGCTTCGCAAACACTTCGTTTGTTAGTTTCTCTTCTACAGAAACCTGTTAGCGTAATCTTTTACGCCAACAGTTGGCGCCGTCCGTGGGGAACCTAGTCCAAAAAACTTCGTTCTCTACCAACTTCTTACATCATGCCTCCTAAGCGGAGCGCACCTCGCAATCCTACTCGGAGGTCCTCTCGGATCTCCGGAGAGATACCCTTCGACACAGTTGAAGTCGGAGGGTCTTCGGCTTTCCCTCCGCAAACTCCGGAAGGGGCTTCTATCCCTCGAACATACGAAGCCTCTCCGCCAACCCCTTCCATACTCCGACAGCCCGGAGTCACTTCTCCACCCTCCATCCCGATTCGAACTGATCCTACCAGTTCTCAAGACCCGGAAGGTCCTTCCGGAGGAGATGAAGATAACCTTGGGGATATGGCCACTCAAATGGCCAACCTTCAAGCTGAGGTAGCAAGGTGGCGACAAGAAGCTGCAAACAGGCTTCGCTCTCAAGCCACCCCAACTATCCCAGAAGTGCCCGAAGACGACGATCTTGGTTATCCTGAAGCCCCGGAGAACGCCTCTTACGACAATGAATCTCCATTGCATCCTGAGCTGCAGAAGGTTCGCTTTGATCCAAAGTTTAAAACTTCGAAGCTCTGTAAGTATGCCGGAGATGAAGATCCCGGAGAGTTCGTGCGTTCTTATGCCCTAGCGATTGAGGCTAGCGGCGGAGTTAGAGACACTATGGCGAAGTGCTTCCCGTTAGCTCTTCAAGGAGTGGCATTGAGATGGTTCTGGTCTTTGAAGCCAGGATCAATCAATTCTTGGTCGCAGTTGAAGAGGAAGTTTATAAGTAACTTTCAGGGCACCTTCGTGTCTCCTATGTCAACAGGAAGCCTTTTCCAGGTGAAACAGCTCCCCGGAGAAACATTGAGGCAGTACTTTAAGCGCTTCGCTCATACGAAGTCGCAAATTCGGGGGCTGTCCACATCTTCAGTGGTTGATGCGGCTCAGGAAGGCGTCAGTCATCAAGGCCTTCTGGATAAACTGCATCGGAAGAGCATCTCCTCAGTCTCACAGTTGATGTCATACTTCGAGGAGTATGCGAGGTCAGAAGAGGGTTGGCTTCGGAGGACTGCTGCTACTTCGACTGTATTGCAAGAAGTCAAAGCAGAAGTGAAGACTTCGGCACAGCTGCAAGAACCAGTCTTCGAAGTGCAACATGATCGGAGAAGAGGGCAAAAGCACCCTCGCTCTGAAGTCTTGAATATTGCACCCCCACAGAAGTTTGCACCAAGAGCTCCACAGTCTACGGGGAACAAGGCCAGCGACTGGAGGCCGCCAGGGAAAACGGCTGGCAAAGGCCAGACCCTTTTTTGCTGTATTCATGGAGAAAATCGAAGCCATGCAACTGACACTTGCAAGGCTATCCTTACCCTAAGGGGAGAGTACTTGGAGAGAACTTCAGGTCGAGGCAGTACCGACCGAAGTCCAGCAGCAGCGTGCCCAGACCCGGTCCAAGCTGTGGCGCGGATAGAAAATTTTGATGCTGCAAGGCACCCTCCGGTGGCCAATGTTATGCCACCTCCGAAGCAAGAAGAAGGGCAAGATAGAGGAAAAAGAGTAGGTCTCCCTATCTCCGGAGGAGGTACCCTCGGAAGCATGTCCAAGAGACAGCGAAGAGAGTACGTTCGGGAAGTAGGTCATATTAGGACTTCGTCATCTGCAGCTGCAATGCCGGAGTGGTCTCATGTTCCGATATCTTTCTCTGCGGAGGATGCAGCTGGTATTAAGTTCCCGCACGCAGATCCATTGGTTATCACTGCTGATATTGCTGGGACTGAAGTCCGAAGGGTGCTAATTGACGGAGGTAGTTCGGCAGATATCATTTTTGTGCAAGCCTTCGATCAATTATGCATTTCCAGGAAGCATCTCCTTCCAGCGGCTCGTCCTCTGCAAGGCTTCGCAGGACCTCCGCTTGATGCACTTGGTCAGATAGGCCTCGAAGTTACCTTCGGATAAGGTTTATTAGCCCGGACTGAAGAAGTTATCTTTGATGTGGTAGATGCCCCGTATGCTTATAACGACATTTTCGGACGGGGCATGTTGAATCAGTTCGGAGCTGTGGCGCATCACAACTACTTGTGCATGAAGATGCCCACACAAGCAGGAGTCCTAACAATCTTCGGAGATCAAGCCATTGCTAGGAGGGCGGAATATGGTCACGGTCCCCCTCTTGATCCGAGGCAAGTAAACAGTGTGCAGGATAATGAAGAAATTTTTTCAGCCTCCTCCGAAGCTTCGAAGAAGTCTTTTCCGAGACCAAGTCCCGAAGGAGAGATTGCAACGAAGGTCATTGTTAAAGATGGTAAAGAGTACACTTTTCAATTTGGTAAAGATTTACCTCCTGAAGTTGCAACCTCCTTGGAAAAGGTAGTAGAAGAAAATTTGGATGTCTTCGCTTGGTCTGACGAAGATATCACCGGAGTCGATCGGGATATCATTGAACACAGTTTACTTGTAAACCCGAAGGCCCGGCCTGTTCGACAAGGACTCCGGAAGATGTCCGCAGAGAGAGCTGCTCTAGCTAAGGACGAAGTTGAAAAACTGTTGAAGGCTGGGATTATCAGAGAAGTGGCTCACACAGAATGGTTAGCCAACCCAGTCTTCGTCAGGAAGAAGTCTTCCGGGAAGTGGCGCATGTGCATTGATTTCACATCCTTGAATAAAGCATGCCCACGTGACCCCTACCCCATGCCCCGAATTGATCAGCTAGTTGACTACACTGCAGGTTCGGAGTTATTAAGCTTCCTTGACGCGTATTCTGGTTATCATCAAATATGGTTGAAGCGCGAAGATGAAATCAAGACAAGCTTTGTAACTCCTTCGGGAGTCTTCTCCTATGTAAGAATGCCCTTCGGCCTAAGAAATGTCGGGGCTACTTTTTCAAGATTAGTTGCTAAGGCTCTAGGTCATCAACTAGGTCGCAATGTGGAGGCCTATATGGATGATATTGTAATAAAGAGTGCTTTAAAGCACCAACATAGCCTAGACTTAGCAGAAACATTCAATAGCCTTCGGGCATGTGGGATCCGTCTTAACCCCGAAAA
Source organism: Zizania palustris (assembly GCA_019279435.1). NCBI lineage: Eukaryota > Viridiplantae > Streptophyta > Magnoliopsida > Poales > Poaceae > Zizania > Zizania palustris. The sequence goes on from JAAALK010000288.1 coordinate 33,864,463, forward strand.
ATGTATATTCGGAGCTAAGGCTGGAAAATTGTTAGGGTATTTAGTTTCAAGCAGGGGAATTGAAGCTAGCCCTACTTAAATAACTGCGCTACAGAAGATGGCTCCTCCGGAGAATTTAAAGCAAGTGCAAAAGCTGACTGGACGTCTGGCCGCACTTAGCAGGATTTCTATCAAGGTCTGCAGAGAGGAGCTTGCCAATATTCAAAGCTTTGAAAGGGTCCGAAGATTTTGCATGGACACCGGAGTGTCAGAGAAGCTTCGAAGATATTAAAGATTATCTCAGTAATCTTGCTACACTCACGGTGCCTATTGCGGACGAAACCCTACTCCTGTATCTTGCAGCTACAGGTTCAGCTGTCAGCGCAGTCCTTGTCAGAGAAGTGAATTTCAATGGGAAGTTGGTCCAAAATCCTGTCTATTTTGTATCCGAAGCATTGTCAGGAGCGAAGACAAGATACTCCGAACTTGAGAAGTTCGTTTATGCTCTGATAATGGCTTCGAGAAAGCTAAGGCATTATTTTTTGGCTCACAATGTAATTGTACCAACTTCGTATCCTTTAGGAGATATGCTCCGAAGCAAAGATTCCATTGGAAGGATTGGAAAGTGGGCAGTCGAGCTAGCACCCTTCGGCATATCTTTCTTGGCAAGGACAGCTATCAAATCCCAAGTCCTAGCAGACTTCGTAGCAGAGTTGACTCCACCTGCGAATTTGACTCCGAAGAAATCAAATGATGGAGTTTGGACTGTTTACTCCGATGGGGCTTTCCAAGCATCCGGAGCAGGCATTGGGGCAGTGTTGATTTCACCGTCAGGGCAAAGAGCAATGTACTCCGCAAGACTCAACTTTAAGTCTACCAATAATATAGCGGAGTACGAAGGGATTTTATTGGGACTCCGGAAAGCACGTGCTCTAGGGGCTACAAGAATAATTATAAAGATAGATTCTCAGATAGTAGCAGGGCATGTAGACAAAAGTTTTCAAGTTCGGCATCCACAGCTTGCCAAGTACTTAGAAGAAATTCGCAAGATCGAAGCACACTTCAAGGGTATTTCCATTCGAAGTATACCAAGAGCTGAAAACGTGCAAGCGGACATTTTAGCGAAGGCTGCAGCCGGAGCTGTGGATGTGCCTGAAGAAGCTTTCTATGAGGAGCTCAATATACCTTCGGTGCCACAAATTGCCTCTGCGGAGATTCTTTGCATTCCTAGTGCTCGGATCGGACAAGGGATCGGACAAGAGTTCGGACAAAGGTTCAGACAAGAGATCGGACAAGCAACAAACAGCCAAAGACTGCCTCAGATTGGACAAGAGTTCGGACAGGAGTTCGGACAAGAGTTCGGACAAGCAACAACAGGACTGTTTCTCTTTTTTTTTATATTTTTTTTCTCTTTTTTTTTCACTCTATTTTTTTTAAAACAAGGATGACAAGAGATACAACCACAAAAATTGGCACCTGCAACTGAGGTGTGATGTGGCTCACAAAAATTCAAACAAGTTCGCTGTCCGGTGAGCAAAAACTTTGTCCAATTTTTTTCTTTATCTTCCCGATTTTTTTGGCGATTTTGGTGAGGGCTAACCTCTGTTGGTTAGGGGACCCTCCAAATTGGGTCAGGAACACGCTCAAAAAATTTCAGATTTTTCTGCCAAACGAGCGAAAAGTTATGCTTGTTTTACCGAAGGGGGGTCACAAAGAGTCAATGTGGAAAACAAAGTAGGGTTGCGGAAGGGGGGGGGGTTTCGGTGGGGAATTTTTTTTCTGAGACACAAGAACAACTACTACTCAAACGACACAGAGGGATGACTAAACCAGCAACAAGACTCGACCAAGAACACGAACTCAACAAAGTTAAAACTGGAATTAAAATCGCAAGGCACAAAGGGGTTCTCGGTGGGGAATTTTTTTTGGTGCGGTTTTCTGGATTCTGGGTAAAAACAAAAGCAGATCGAGATTACCTAACGGGAAAACTGAGCTCTGATACCAGCTGATGGGGGATGTGGTCCCGATCTTCCGCTAGGTAAGGGATAAACTTGGGTTGGTGGAGAATCTCGACGTTGGCGATCCAAGGCTCCGGTCCGGCGGATCAAAACCTTGCAATCGTTACACCACTGTCTCCGTTGGTTATCAACCACGCAGGACGCGATTGACCTCGCCACGAAGGCTAATTCCTGCAAGCGAACCCAAGAACACAAGCAAGAACAGGAAGGATACAAATCGAATGCCAAAACAGACAAACGAAGATAGGGTGAGGTTTCACAAACGCCAATGCAGCAGCCAATCGGTCCGGTGCAAGAGGCGGGATCTAAACACAACAGTGTAGATGCAACAAAGCAAAACCTAACCCTAGAGTTGGCTGGCGTGAGAATATATAGGGCGGCTGCCTGTGGAAGGGGAACAGACTTGGGCTGTGGGCTAGAAGACGTACAGACTCAGATTATGGCCAACATGGCCCAGTTCTGTCACGCGGTACTGTTTTCAATACACAGGACGACTCGAGACTCCAAATGATGTGAAACCAACGGCAAACGATCCGTCTTCTCCTCAGCTTTCCAAAAAGTCAAAGAACGCGCCAATCGGACTTCGTATGAGGAAGTTATGCCCATTTTGGAGAAAAGTGGTCGATGTAGTCCGAACCAGCGAATTCTTGACTTCAAATCATCCGTGCGGCTCCGTCTTCAACTCCAACTCTCCTATTCCATCTCCCATGTTCCTAAGCAACAAAATATCACTAGTATTCAGTAGCATCCCATCCAAACAAATATAATCAAAGTTGCTAAGGAACGAATTAACCTCATGGTTCAAGCGACGGGCACGGGCGCGTGTGATTGGTCCTTGTAGTTGAATTGTAGGTGGAGGCTCCATGTGTGTATCATGTGAAGTGATGTCCTCATCATTTATTGGCCCGCAATAACAGCTGATGCGGAGAGCTTGGTCCGCACTTGTCAAGGATGCCAGTGGATGGGTCGACGGAGTCATCGCCCACCAACAGCTCTTCAAGTCATTGCTCCGGTATGGCCCATGGCCAGATGGGGTATGGATCTAATTGGTCCCTTTCCGTTAGCAAAGGGAAATTTGAAGTTTGCAGTGGTAGCTATTGAATATTTTTCTAAGTGGGTGGAAGCAGAACCCTTAACAGCTATCACTTCGAACAATGTACAGAAATTCTTCTGGAAGAACATTATTTGCCGGTTCGGAGTGCCTAGATATCTCACAGTTGATAATGGAACACAGTTCGACGCAGAACCCTTCAGGAAGTTTTGCGAAGACCTAGGCATTCAGCTTTGTTTTGCTGCAGTGAGGCATCCTCAGTCAAATGGAGCCGTAGAGCGAGCCAACGGAAATATTTTATCAGGGCTAAATCGAAGAATAGTAGGATTAGCAAAGGGACTGTGGACCGAAGAGCTTCCGAAGATTCTATGGTCCATTCGGACTACGCAAACAAGGTCCACAGGTTTTACTCCGTTCAGACTACTATTCGGAGATGAAGCTATGACTCCAACGGAGCTCAAAGGGGGATCATTTCGCAGCACCGAACCGGACATTGAAGAAGAAAGACAAGCTTCGTTAGATTTGTCAGAAGAAACAAGACTTCGGGCTGTAGCTAATTTATCAAAGTATCATCAGCAGACGAAGACTTGGTATGACCCGAAGGTTAAACTCAACGAGTTAAGGCCGGGTCATCTTGTTCTACGAAGCATTATAGCACCAGGGAAGTTAGGCAATAAATGGGAAGGTCCATATCTAATTGTCCGCTCAGGGCATCCTGGTTCATTTAAATTAGCTAATTTAGAAGGTGAAGAGTTAGCACATACTTGGCATGCGAAGCACCTAAAGCGATACTTCGCATAAGGGCTCCTTGTAATTCGCTTGTAATCACCTCTAAATTAATAAAGCATATGACCCTGATAGTTGCCTTCCCCTCATAGACTTCCAGCTTCCGAGTGGACGCACTGGAACCGCGGGGTCGACCGAGAGGGAAGTGTCATTAAGCTGGGTTGTATTTTCGGACTTCGAACCCATAAAGTTCGAAGCATCAGACGTGGGGGCTGACATAATCCGGAGCCCAGGCCACTGGCTTGTAGGCATCCGTAAAAGAGCCCAAAACCACACTCTACGGAGTCCAAGCCATTGGCTGGTAGACTTCCGTAAAAAGAGCCGAAGGTGGCCAAAATCTACGGAGTCCAAGCTGCAGCTTGCAGACTTCCGTAAAAAGAGCCGAAGGTGGCCAAAATCTGCAAAGTCCAAGCCATTGGCTGGTAGACTTCTGCAAAAAAAAGCCGAAGGTGGCTAAATTATACGGAGTCCAAGCCATTGGCTGGTAGACATCCGTAAAAAGAGTCCAAAGAGACCATTGCAAACTCCGAACCATTGGTTCGTTAGAGATCGCAAAGACAAGCCGAAGGTGGCTAAAGCAAAACAACATTTAAGCCATGAGCTTCGAATGTCTGTTAACATAATCAAAGTGACAAATTTTTTAATACACTAAAGTGTCCTGAAAGTTATCTCAAGTGATTTCTTTCATTAAACAAAGGTACTAAGCTACCATTCTTCCGACTGCAAAAAGTCGAAGACATTTCATAAGATTTCAAAAGATCTTTAAATGACAGAGGGGCTCCGAACCCCCAAAAAATTGTACTCCGAAGTTTTTTCTTTGCGCATAACCATCTTTGAATACATTTCGAAGTTGCTTATCCTCAAAGAGAGGCTAGTAAATATGGAGACAATTTTAAATCAACATTCATTATTGAAATAAATGTGTTTACAGATTACACTATGAAAAATTGGTATCTATACCAAGAAGGAATCGGAGACCTCTTCGGTCCCGAGAGCTAGGGGTGGAACGACTGGTTCCAACGTCGGAAGTCCTAAGAACTTTACGTTTAACTCTCTTCCTCCCTTTCGAAGCTCTAAAATCCTTCTGCTCTTGTTGAAGCTCGGCCCAAGTTCGAAGTCGTTCGGGGCTTCTTTCCCAGCTTCTAAGATCTTCAGATCTTTTATTTCGAGCTTCACCTTCGTCTTCAGACCAATTAGTGTCTTCAGAAGACGAGGTGTTTGCGTCAACTTCTTTATCTTCCTCTTTAATATAAGACAATACGTCTTTGATTACTTCGGGCGCAATTACGCCGGAGTCATCTCGAGGAATAAGAAATCGAGGACGCTTATAACTCTTTAGAAGTTCGAAGGTGTTCCACAATGAGCGAAGTTCGTTGTTAAGTTCTAACACTTCGATATCTTCCATAAGAGGCAAAGCCTAAAAATATGACAAACAAGACTTTCATTGATAAATGTTTACAAGCATGAGCTTTACATAATCAAAAAATCCTAAATAATTCCTAAACCTGCGGGTTCGGAGGAGGCTGACTGCTTGAAGCTTGGCTCCGAACTTGCTTCTGGCGTTGGCCTTCATCGATCCAAGCCTTGATCGCAGAACAACCTTCGGCTCTCCATGAGGTTTGAAAGGCTCGCCATGCGGCAGTCACGCCTTCGGAAGGATTCAAAAGCCGCTCATCGTCGAAGGTAATGGAGCCCTCTGCGCTCGGAGTGATTGTTCGACCCAAATCCTCGTAGTAACGAAGTAGTCCGAGGGCAGACACTTGTCCGGAGAGTTCTCCATAACGCATGCCTGCCGTCTTCATTTGCTTCGCTGCTCCTTGGATCCTCTTTAACCGGCGCAGCAGAGTCACATTGTCATCCGAAGGAAGTGATCCAGTAGTACCGAAGTACTCCAGAACACCTAGCATCTGTTCGATGACCTCCGTAGCCACCTTCTCCGACTTGAGCTTTTCTTCAATTAGTGCATCCTTGCTCGAAGTCGTTTCTGCCAAAACTCCGGAAATCCTAGCATTCTCCGTAATTAGATCATTCTTCTGGTTTAGGAGTTGGCTAGTTTCCTCTTGGAGCCTTACAAGTTCGGACCCAGCACTAGCATGCTCCAACCGCATCTTTTCAATTTCAGCCCGAAGCACAATTCTTTCTGCTTCGAACTCCTTATTAGCAGCCTCCAAGCCCTGTCTGGCCCTGCGCTCCGTTGAAATCATATTATCCATTTGAAGTACTCTAGCTTCGGAGAAAGATAAGTTGCGTTTAAGAGCTTCATTTTCTTCCCGAAGCTGAGAAATTTCATTCTCGCTTGATAAAGTTGCAGCGCGGGCCAAGACTGCTTGCTGAGAAAAGAAAAAACTAAAGTGAGAAATTGTTCATGTTTAATTTGCTGCTGGTTCGAAGATGTATTCCGAACCCAATATAATTTGCTAAAGATATTGGCTCGAAGGTGCTCCGTACCTGGTAGGCCGCTCGTTCCAGGGCAACGTTAAGCTCCGAACTCTTCGCCCTGCTTAATTTTGCTACCAGCTCTGTCTCCCCGACTTCCCGACTCACTCGACCTAAAGGTTTGAGCAAAGTCCGAAGCCCTTTTCTTTGCTCCAAAAAAGGAGTTAAAAGAGGGAGCAGAGTCGAAGCCTCTTGGTCTTCCCTGCTTGGCGAAGCTCCAGAGCGTTCTCCTGAGGTCCTTGGAACCTCCGAAGATGGCCCCCCCCCCCTCAGTTGATTCACTTTCATCTGTTGACTCAGACGAAGTTGATTCTTGAGTAGGGAGAGGCTCTATGTGTCTTTTACCCCTTCCAGGCCCCTGTTGAGTGACCTCCGGGTGCGGCTCCGAAGTTGTCGAAGGCCTTTGAATTGTGTCTTCGTGATGCACTTCTACAGCAGGGGGCTCTACAAAAGCAAAAATATTATGCATTGTATAATTTTACAAAACATAATAAAGAATTATGCGAAATCTACCTTCGACATTCTGGGGGAGATCGAGCACTGGACTGCTCGGAGGATCGAAGGTGAAGTCATCATCTGAATCCACAGTTAAAATTTCTGCTGTTGGAGTATCTCCGTGAGCAGTCCTCCCTTCATCCACAACTGAAGTTGTAGGAACTTCAACTTCATCTTCACCCATAGGGGCTTCGATTTGTTCTTCTTGAGTATCCGGAGCTCTCACTTCTTCAATGTTAGCTTGGGGCTCCGACATACCTGCAGTATCTTCAATGTGAATATTTCGTTGAGCTGCATCTTCATCAATCAATCTTACTAATAATATACCTTCATCTTCTTTAGAACCGGAGACTGAAGTTCTTGAGCTCGAAGGCGCAGGATCCGAAGGTGCGATATTTTTTGGCTTCCGAGCCACCTTCTTCACCGGAGTCCTTGCGGAGCTCGAAGCTCCGGCTTCAGCCATTCTTTTCTTGGGTCCTTTCTCCAGAGGCACCCAGTCCATCAGAGGGGGCGGAGTCAACTCCAACATTCCCCATACTCTGTTAAACCTTTCCCAACTCCCAACCAATTTAATTCGCCATTCTTTTTCAGTCGGAGTTGGGGCACCCAAAATCTTCTCGAAGCCCTTACAATTTGCTCTGAAGTAATAGGGGCTGAAGAAGCTAAAAAATAATTCAAGTTAGTCTTTCTTCGAAGTAAATATGTACAATGCATGTTGGTTTCGAAGTTACCTGCAGGGCTCGAAGTTAAGTTGATCTTGCGAAGACCGCCTTCCGAATCATCCTCGAAGACGATAGGCCAGTTGGCCATCAGCGGAGGAATTTGCAGTCCGAGGAATTCTTCGGCTAAGTCCCGCATGCTTAACCTTCGGCTAATTTTCTGAAGCAGGTTAAGACGAGCTTCGAGCTGGCCTTCGTTGGGCTGCACTAAGGCTTCTTTCCGGAATTGGATTTCTTTAAGGGGCCCAGCCAGAGGACTGCTCGCTCCAACTTCGGCATAGAACCATCTCAGGACCCAATCAATGTACCATCTAGCATTGATGGCCTTGGCAGGAAACTGAAGGGCATATTCGTCCCGAAGCCTAAAGTTGATAGAGCCGAAGGATATTACCAATTTTTCACCTCCGGAGCCTACGAAGGTCTTCGGCTGGCAAGTTGCTCTATGAAGTGCAGCGAAGATTTCTGCCCTCCCCTCACAACCTTCGGCTCTCAGCGCCCATTCGAAGATAGCTAACCTAGCTACTGCATTCGGAGATAATTGGGGGAGGGTTACATGAAACAGATCCAATACCTCCGCCACGAAGTCCACAGCAGGAAGGCCCAAGCCAGCTTCGAAGAAAGCTTCGAATACTACTACTTCTCTGGGTCTTGGTGATGGAATCGATTCTTTGCCCGGCTTCCGAATCATAACTCCATTACTAATTTTTCCCCCGCTGTGATTGCCAAAGACTCTCTCTTGCAGGTAGAAGGCCCCAACTCAAAAGATTGATCCAAATACTTGGTCGATGGCGGGCACAGACCTTGGTCATCGGCGATTTGCGGATTTCTCCCCCCTACCAGCCATGGATGTCGCCGCCGGCATCGGAGGTGCCGTCGCCAACGCTGCCGCCGCTGCTGCTGCGGCCGCCTGCTGCCGAGCCAAGGCCGACGGAGGTGCAGATCCCTTAGTCTTCACCATCGCGATCGCCGGATTGCTCTGAGGAAATGGAGGCTAGGGCTCAAGAACTCAAAGGGCTAAAAAGTTTTTGGTTGCTAGAATGAGGTGAAAAGGTAACCGGGTAACTTCTAGGCCCTCTATTTATAGCCTAGACTTCACTTTCTTACCGTTAATCCATGTCGTTTCGCATTCCTGCCGTTACTTCTTTTACGAAATTAACGCCTGTTACAGTTTCCGTTGGAAACAGAAACTTAACGGCTATTTTCTCTAAGTCTAAAAGACTTTCGAACTTCTTGAGTCGGTTCTAAGATAGTTCGAAAAGTAATTACCTTAAGACTGATTCGAAGCTCATATCTTCGTGCATTTCGGAGATAAAATAAAAACCAATAACCCCTATGTTTGGTTATCTTTTCCTTCCGTATACTGCTCTCCTAACGTTACAGGTCAAACGGAGAAGCGTATTCGAGGGGCTACTATTGGGGGAAAATATCTCATCTTCGGGGTTATTGCCGAAGCAACATAAAGGCAGTTAGCTGGTTCAAAGGTTCCCCGAAGATCATCTTCGAAGATACCCGGAATCAAGTTCGAAGTACGAAGATAGGCATTGGTTCGGAGTACATCTTCGAACTAAAGCCCTCCAAGATCTTTTCTGCCAGCTAAGATGGAAGACTTATCTTCTTTCTCATTAGATTAGTCTTTTACCATTTTAGCCCTATTAAGGGAACCGAATAGTTTCCACTATGACGGTTGTAATAGAGGGGTAAATAGGTCTTTTCCTTAATGTTTGGGCCTATAAATACCCCCCATTTCACCTTGTAATAGGGACCGAATACAAGTTATTCAATACACACTTTCGAACTATTCTAAGTTATTATCCTTTCGGAGGCTTAGAACAGTTTGCTTCGCAAACACTTCGTTTGTTAGTTTCTCTTCTACAGAAACCTGTTAGTGTAATCTTTTACACCAACAATACCATAATATTCGGTGAAGTCCCTCACTTCTTTAGAAACAAATGAGCTACCTTGATCTATAGTGAGAGTTTGAGGAATGCCGAATCTATGTATGATGTGCTTGAAGACAAAGTTAAGTACCTCGTTGTGAGTCATGTTCTTTAGAGCCACGGCCTCAGTCCACTTGGTGAAGTAATTCATCGCCATCAACACGAACTGATGCCCTTTTGAGGAAGGAGGGTGAATTTGGCCGATGAAGTCTAAACCGCAACCTCGGAACGGCCATGGCTTGACAATAGGGTTGAGTAATGAAGTAGGAGCTAACTGAATATTGCCAAACTTTTGACATGCTTCACACCCTCTATAATACTTAAAACAATCCTCAATCATAGTCGGCCAGTAAAAAGCCGCTCTTTTGAGCATCCAACTCATTTTCTGGGCCGACTGATGAGTGCCACAAAGTCCTTCATGGACTTCTCCTGTAGCCACCTGGGATCGTTCATGGTCTAGACACTTCAACAGTACTCCGTCAATGGTTCGGCGATACAGTGTGTCGTCTATCAACACAAATTTAAATGCTTGTCACCGAACCTTCCGATCAACCCTTTGGCTAGGGTTTCTCAAATACTGGACGATTGGATTTCTCCAATCGCCCTTATGGGCTCCAGAGGGTTTTGCTAGCTCACTCCTTGAAAAAGTCTCTAGGCTACTGATTTCGGGGTGCCCCCAGAGCCCTTCATGGTTCTGCCTAAGCCTCGCTAGACTGGCCGTGCGGAGTGCATCGGGCTGAAGCCCCCTACCAGAGGGTCCGGGCTCTCAGAGGCCCTTACTGTGCGGAGGACTTTGGCTCATGGTCTCTAGCGTGCCAGAACCTTCAATGGGCAGAGTACTCCAGTCCTGGGACCTCGGCGCGCGTTAGCCTTCGGCAGCCAGAGGGGTCCGACCTAGAGGGTACGCCTGTCCAAAGTCACTGGCTTCGGTACTGAGACCAAACATCGGCTTCTCCCATACAGAAAATTTTCCTCTCCTAACTTGGTAACCAGAGGCTTGCTGAGCCAAATCATTTGCTATCGAATTGGCCTCTCTTGACACATGAGAAATTTTGAAGTCATCAAAAGTAGCAACTATGTCCAGGCACTTATCCAAGTAGCTATTTAGCAAGCCATTAAAACATTGAGCACTCTTAGCCAATTGTTGCACTACTAACAGGGAATCACCATGCTCATGGACATGTTTAACACCCATGGAATCTAACAATTCAAGCCCTAGCAGTAAAGTCTCGTATTTAGCTTGGTTATTAGTAGAAGGGAACTCCAAACGAGTCGAGGTCTTAAAGTGCATTCCGCTAGGTGATATGAAAACCACTCCAATACCTTGGCCATTTTTGCAAGCTGAACCATCAAAGTAAATTTTCCACGGTATTACCTCAATCAAAGCAACATTGTCACTCCACTGATATTTATGTGGTGATCAACTATAAAGTTGGCTATGATCTGGCCTTTCATAGCTCTTAGGGGTTCATAGGCCAAATAATATTCGATCAAAGCGTAAGCCCACTTTTCGATTCTTCCACTTAGAATCGGCTTTTGCAACATGTGTTTTATTACATCGGTTTGGCAAACGATAACACATGTAGTAGGGAGAAGATAGTGGCGCAATTTGGTGCACGCGTAGTAAAGTGATAAACACAAACGTTCCACAAACGCGTACCTGGTCTCAGCATCCAGAAGGCGGTGGCTCAAGAACGTGATGATGTACTCTTTTCCTTCTACCTCCTGGGTTAGCACGACCCCAATCACGCTATCTTCAGCAGCGATGTATAGCTGAAATGGAATCCTGGCTTTGGGTGCTCTCACCACGGGTGGTGATGACAAGCACTCCTTGATCTTCTCAAAGATGCTTTGCTGGCTTGCCCCCCAAGTGAACTCGGCCTCGTTCTTTAGCCAGAGTATGGGGACAAAGGTATCAATCTTTCATGACAAGTTAGATATTAAGTGACGCAAATAATTCATCTTGCCTAGCAACTTTTGAACATCTTTTTTGCATGTTGGTGTTGTAACATTTCTAATTTCTCTCAAGCCTCTTAGGATCAATCTCTATGCCTCTCTCATGAATCATGAAACCTAAGAACTTACCCGCCGATACGCCAAAAGCACACTTGAGTGGGTTCATTTGTAAACCATACTACCACATCCTATCAAAAGGAACTTTTAAATCGGCTAAATGGTTTCCCATAGCGTCCAATTTGACCATGCCATCATCAATGTAAACTTATAACATAACTCCTAGCAAGTCATGAAAGATTAAGTTCATAGCACGCTGATACGTGGTGCCAACATTTTTCAAACCAAAAGTCATAATGACCCACTCGAATAGACCAACAAAACTAGGGCATCGAAAGGCAGTTTTGTAGACGTCCTCTTCAGCCATAAAGATTTGATTATAACCAGCATTTCCATCAAGAAAACATAGTACCTTGTGTCTTGAAGCATCGTTGATTAGCATGTCGGCTATCGGCATCGGATACTCATCCTTTGGATTGGCTCTGTTCAGATCGCTGAAATCAATACATACCCATATCTTGCCGCTCCCTTTCTTTTCTACAGGCACAATGTTAGCGCCCCATTCTGTGTACCTGCATGGCCTAATAAATCTAGATTTGAGAAGTCACTCTACTTCTTCTTTAACTCAGTCATAGACGGCTGAGTTAAGGTGACGAGGAGGCTGTTTATAAGGCCTAAATCCGGACTTGATAGGTAGCCGATGCTCCACGAGCTCACGGCTTAGTCCCGTCATCTCACAATACTCCAATGTGAAGCAATCGACATACGACCAAAGCAACTTTATTACTTCGGCCTTTTCATCAGGTTGTAAATGTTGGTTTACAAAAGTCGGCCTCGGGATGCTACCATCACCTATGTCAATTTCCTCTAAGGGGTTGGCCGGCGCAAAACCTTGTCCTAATTTCTCTACTTCGCTAAAGTCTTCGATGGCCTCGGCAATACCGTCTTTATTAGACCGATATTACTCTACACGAGACTTTAGCCAATCCAGATTACTCTTGCTAGACATGACTACTAATACAAAAACAGTCACGCTACACCTACTGGCTTTACAGATAGTAGTACAACACGTCCTCTGGACCCAATAAAAAAATCGTAATCCGAAAGATCTCTACCTAACAGACACTCTACCTTGTTGTGAACGACGTCAACTGATACATCGGCAAATGCCAATTGGGCCAAAATATCTGCAGGAATGACTTCTACTTCATCGCCGTCCCACTGAATTAGGCACTGGTGCAGAGTAGAAGCAATGCAGCGATTCATGTGAATCCAGTCACGCCCAAGCAGTACGCTGTAGTTACCTTGTACATCAACGACGAAAAATGTTGTTGGCAACGTCTTGTTGCCCACTGTCAACTCCATGGAGAGCATGCCTTTGGCATTGGAACTCTCGCCATTGAAACCATTGAGCATCAAGTTGGTCTTCTTTAGATCATCGTCGTCCCTACCAAGTTTCTTCAATAGCGAGTAACGCATTAGGTTAACAGTGGCGCCACCGTCAACAAGCATCTGGGATATCAGCTTTCCATCGATGTGACCTCTGATGTAGAGAGGCTTTAGATGGCGAGCCGAGTCCTCAGGCTTCTCAAAAACAGCATTGCGTAGGCCAAGGTTCAGCTGAGCGACCTCGGCCTCATCCTCGTTCTGTGGCAGGGCAAACTCGGTGGGCAGCATGACAACATTGATTTCCATTGCGTGGGGTGCAGGCCCCTCAAAGACAGGTGAGTAGTCATCATCGAGCATGTCATCATCGTCGTCGCTCGGACTAGGAGTCGAGTTGGTCATCTCAACCGGCTTCATCTTCCATACATGTCTTGTTGTTGGTCGAGGGCGGGATTTCTTCAAAAATAGCGTTGCGCTCGTCCTCGGCTTTCTTCTCGCGTATTTCCTGTGCCCATAGGCGTTGCAGACGTCTCTTTTGTGATTTGGACATGCTTGGAGGTGCTCAAGATGGTTGTGGCTCGGTGCTAGGTGCTACTGCCTGGTTCATGTGAATTTTAGCTGAAGTGGTATTGCCCCCCTCGGCCTTGTGCACTCTGTATTCGGAGGGTCCTTTGCCACGGACCCTAGCAGTCAGACCGGCCTTGTTCGGCCGATTGGACCAGGCTTTGGCGCGGGCTCCGGCCGAAGCAGGGGACTCACCTCTGTCAGGCTTCGGCGATAAGGCCTTCAGGATTGGGACTTCCTGAGACCCTACTGTGACTGTGATAGCTTCAGACTCCCTGTCTTTGGCCCCTTCGCGCCTGTACTCTTTGAGTTCGCTCTGCATGGGCCGATTCGGAGGTACCATGGATAGTCTATGGAAGATGGCTCCATCCGCTGCGTCTGTTTGTCCCTGCCATTCATAGCATTGAGCTTCCCAATTGACACTTGATCACCCGTCGTTGACAGTTGGTTAGCATATCCACCCTGCACACATGAGATAAGCCAAAATACGAAACATGATGCACATCGATCCCCTCGGCATCCACTCCCCATATCCACACATCGATCCCATAGATGCAATCTAGCCATCACTCACTCATCACTTAACCTTGTCAATCACTCATCATATAGATAGAAACCATAGTGCGATCTCATTTAGTTTCACACTGATGGTCTTGACGATCCGGGTAATGCTAAGAATGTTTGTACATTGCAGGAGTCTAGTTATGGACTGAAGCAAGTTTCTTGGAGATGGAATCTTTGCTTTGATGACGTAGTCAAAGGGTTTGGTTTCATCAAGAATGAAGAAGAGTCTTGTGTTTTCAAGAAGGCTAGTTGGAGCTTACTTGTGTTTCTGTTCTTATATGTGGATGACATATTATTGATTGGAAATGGCATTGCTTTGTTGAATACTATCAAGACTTCACTAAAAATAGTTTTTCGATGAAAGATCTTGGAGAGGCAGCATACATTTTGGGCATAAAGATCTATATAGATAGATCAAAGCGGCTAATTGGATAAGCTAGAGTATGTAAATTGACAAGGTTTTGAAACGGCTCAAAATGCAGAATTCCAAGAAGGGTTGTCTGCCAATGTCACATGGTATCTCTCTTAGTAAGACTCGGTGTGCTGCGACACCTAATGAACTAGAGAAGATGAGTGTGATCCCATATGCCTCGGCAATTGGATCCATCATGTATGTCATGTTGTGTACATGCCCAGATGTGTCATATGCTCTAAGTGTTACGAGCATGTACCAATCTAACTCGGGTGAAAGTCAATGGGATGTAGTTAAAAGTATCCTCAAGTACTTGAGAAGGATTGAGGAAATGTTCCTAGTGTATGGTGGTGAAGAGGAGCTCGTTGTAAATCGTTACACCAATGCTAGCCTTCAGACCGATAAAAATGATTCTTGATCGCAATCTGGTTTTGTGTTCTGCCTCAATGGAGGCGCAGTGAGTTTGAAGAGTTCCAAGCAAGAGACGGTGGCTAATTCTACAACAGAAGCTGAGTATATCACCGCTTCAGAAGCTATGAAGGAGACCATTTGAATCAGAATGTTTGTTTTTGAGCTGGGTGTTGTTCCTAGTGTGTCCAGTCCAGTGGACCTCTATTGTGATAAGAGTGGTGCCATTGCGTAAGACAAGGAGCCTAGATCACACTAGAAGTCCAAACATATACTTCAGCGATATCACTTGATCCGTGAGATCATTGAGAGAGGTGATGTGAAGATTTGCATGGTGCACACGGATTTGACCATGGTGGATCCGTTGACGAAGCATCTTCCACAGCCTAAGCATGAGGCGCACCTGAGCTCCATGGGTATTAGATACTTGTGTGACTGAGTCATGTGTATGTGGAAGATTCTAGTAGAGTCTATGCTAATGTGTGAGGATAATTGTTATCTTGTTCCATGAATAAATGTCATTTAAATTTGATTAATGAGTTTATGACTTGTTATGTGAAACTATTTGTGTTATAACGATATTGTTCAAAAATGATCCCTGGCCTGTTCATCTTGTGGGACAATGATGACACATAGATTAGCACATCTGATTGATTGATGATCACGTTTCACAAATCATAGACATAGATATGTCAAATCAGTAATGCGGACACATGTCTGTGAACATGGTGTTGGATAGACCCACTTGAGATACTGTTGGGATTGTTATTGTAATGTGCCATCAGTTGTCATCCCAAATGGTGTACCTACAGAGTCCTTGGACCCGAGATCGTTATTTGATTCCAGAATGCGTAGTGACACACTTAGATTCTTCCTAACACTATTCCGTAACAGAGTAGTAATAAGGGTTGTTTTCAAGTGTGTTGTGAAACATGTATTGGGTTGTGAGTGGTCAAGATGGAATTTACACCTCGTAATAATGAGAGAGGCATCTCTGGCCCCCTCGAGGTATTGGATTGGAAAAGTGCATGGCCATGCCACTATGAATAAAGAGTTAGTCATAATTTGAATCTGATATTTGTTTGAATGAAAATGTCGAGATACCCAACAAGGGTGGCACATATCTCGCCTTTATCTTGGTTGATGTCGTGTGGTAGAGGGACTGATGCTTGTGTATATCAAAGTTTCAGTGAAAAATGATTTTAACACTTCCTGGGGTCAATATGTGCTGCTAGGTACTGCTATTGATCAGTGAGTCAGAAAAGGTTTCCGGTGAACAACCATTGGTGTATGAACCTATCAGGTAACACACTTAAGGGGATGGATTAAGAAACATGGCAAGAATTGGTTCTTGTGAAAGTGGGAGATTGAAGGAAGTATGACCAAGAAAATTCCGGTTGATCGGAAGTTCCGATTTGAAATCGGAAGTTATGATTATTTTCTAGACTCGAGTCAGAGAGCAAAAGTTTTTTCGGAGGTTCCGACGAGCCAGAAGTTCCGATTTAGAATTGGGAAAATTTTATTGATCAGAAATTCTGATATGTGTATCGAAAGTTCCGAGGTGGGCGAAAACAGATTTTATATGTTACGGTATCGTACTAGATCGAGAGACCGAAATTACATTGTCGGAAGTTCCGATCTAGGATGGGAAGTTTCGACATGGGTAAAACAGATTGGATCTGTTAGAACACAAATCAGTTGTAACCGATTTGTTGGTTTCGATATGTGGACGACCAGGGGCTCTCAGCCCTATATAAAGAGTGGAGGAGGTGGTCTTGAAAGAAAAGCAATTGCAAGTTTTTTATCCATATTTTCGATGGAAAAGATATAGATGGTTGGAGATGATGTTTCAAACTCAATTGGAAAGAGATAGATTTTAATTATTTTTTCAATTAAAATTATTCATTGAATTATTATGGATTGCTATTTTAGTGGCAAAATCCTTAATAAAAATCTAAATTGATTTGCGGCGGGAGAAACTTACTAGAAATTTCACTAGCCGAATTTTATTTGGTTTTATATTATTTTTAATAGAAATGATTTATTATATATTTTATTCACACAACATTATTTTTCAAATATATTTATTAATTAGAGTTAGAGTTATGTGACAAAATGGTATTTATTATATCTTAATTAATTCCTTTTCAAAGAAAGTTCCGAAAAAATTTTGGGACACAATTTAAAGGTATGAAAATTTTGGGAAAAATACTCGAGATGCGATTTATTTTTTAAACAAAATTTTTAAGCTCATAATTTAACTTCATTATTTATCACTTTACAACTGAATCATTTTCTCGAAATTTATTAATTACTTTATATTTTTGATGCTTGACAAAAATTAGGGCGTTACATGTATGCTGCCTTTATAAGATCTTTCATTGAAAAAAAAATATTTTTCAATGAAGTCTTGATAGCATTCAGCAGAGGAATGCTATTTCCAATCAATAATATACCATCAACATACAAGAACAGAAATACTATTGAGCTCCCAATAGCCTTCTTATAAACACAAGGATATTTTTCCTTCTTGATGAAGCCAAACCATTTGACTATCTCATCATAACGAAGATTGCAACTGCGAGAAGCTTGCTTCAGCCCATAAATGGACTTCTGCAACTTTGTTGATGCATTTTTTGATCACACTTTGACACACGCATGGCCTGGGAGATTAGCTTAACTCTAGTGTTGGTCCTGCGTTCTTAGAAAAAAGTGGTTCAAGACGTGCCAATCAGTTTGACCCTGCAACTGATAAGGAAACAGGAAAATATGATCATAGCATAGCCTATCGGCTATCGAGCCGATGACCGTGATGAGGATGGAATATTCATGGAATATCATGTGGATCAGCCATAGGGCAAATGACTAGGGGTGAAGCAATTGGGCGATTGTGCCATCGGCCGATAAGATGGGCAGTTTTACCACATAGGCCGATGAGATGGGCAGTTTTCGATGGCAAATAAGATGTGTTGTTGAATTGAATATAACTTGTTGGTTTGTACTTCGATAGAAATAAATAAAACATGCCAGATAATATGTCTATATCATGAAAATCATCACAATAACTAGATCGGACCTAACCAAGATAGTAGCTAATCACGATGATCTTAATAATATATCAAAGTGTTGGGCGTGCTTTATTTAGATGAACGACAAACAACATGAGAAAGATACAATAGCAAGAGATGTTAGACTTAACCGATGAAGCCTCAAACTACCACACCTAGATTACATCAATCTAAGATATCAATCTGATGTAGCCTTAGACCTATCCAATACACCAAGAACCATCGACTGTACTATTTTGACATTAACCTCAAGAGATCAATCTAATGCATGCATGAGGATACTGACCTAATCAATATGGTCGATGGGGATGACAGGACTCACCTCTTCGCTAGAGATCGAAATGATGCAGCCCAGCTCCGAGTGCCGAACCCCGCTGGGATAAACCTTGGGAACCAAGGGTGGCGATGCGGTGACTAGTTGTTTGACAGAGATGTGTGTTTCTAATCTATCTATAGATACATATTTATAGTCCGGAGACTTGCCGTCCAAGCACTCTAACTTAACCGATTCTGGATTTATCTCTATCTTCTCTTCATTTTTATCATCATCGGCTCCCCTGCATCGGTCATGTTGTAACTGCATGGACGTACTTCCTTGACCATCTTTGACTAGACTCTTGTTTGACTTTTGTTGACTGTATGGCATCCGTGGTGGGCTCCGGGCTTTACCAAATCTTGGCGTCAACACATGCCCCCAAGTTTCAGAGCATTAAGTGGCTGCTAATGCTTCGAAATTAACAACAATCATTATCCCTTCTGCCACATATTCTCAAACGTCTATCCGCACGATTGCTAGCCAAAACCCTTCTTCTTCTAGTACCTTTATAACTTCGCCCAGGATTCCAGCTTCATATTGTTCTCTCATTTTCCCACTTCCTCATCTTTGGCCATTCATGACTATGTTGGGTGTTGCCTGGTCCTGCTTATCTACATTTCTTCATTACGACATCGGACCAGGCTTCATCCCACATAGTTTTGGCATTGGTGTTTGTTGGGGGAAAATATTTCATCTTCGACTGTCCAACGACTTTCAAGTTAACACAAGTAGAAGAAACGAAGTCAAGGACTCTACTCTCCGAAGACCTTACAAGCAATGAGGCTCCGTTGGTTCGGAGCCTTAAATAGCAGAGACCTCTGTCAAAGCTTCGGTATAACAAGGCCTACCGAAGCCTCTTCACCCTTAGGGGAGTTGCCTGCAAGGACAGAAGATTTATCTTCTCTGTAATTAGATTAGCTTTTTACTCTTTTACCCCTATGAAGAATACTAAACGATATCTTCTTAGTCACTTGTAATTAGAGGTTAAAGAAGTCTTTTCCCATGTATTCGGTCTATAAATACCCCTCTTCACTCTATAAAGGGCATCGAATAATCAAATATTCAATACATACTTCGAACTATCTCAAGCTATTATCAATCTCGGAGGCTTGGAATAGTTTACTTAACAAACACTTCGTTTGTCAAACACTTAGTGTCCTAAACCTGTTAGCGTAATCTTTTATGCCAATAGTGTTCTTCAAGCCAAAGAATCGGTTCCTATAATCTTGGGCAGGCAAATATCTAAACACTTTTGAAAATTGTACTCATGATTACCTTTTGCCAAACTTTGCAGGTGGCCCCACTGAATCGAGCTGAATTGACTTAACCCAACCACTGAGGAGTTACTTCTTGCTTTATAAGTACCCCGGTTGCTTTGCCCTTCTTCTTCACGCTTTCTGCTAACTGCTTCCGTATTTGCCCCCCCCAAGCTCGTCACTGTTTCCTTGCAACCACTGCTGGTCGCCGCTTTTTTCTTCTTTGCAGACCCACATTTCTGGCAGATCTCCCTGATGGCGACCAACGACTCAATCCCTGAGGTAAATCTTTGGCCTTTTATTCTTTCTTCGGTTCTTCTTGGTTCATCCGTTGCCTTCACTTACTAGTCCTTTTTTCTTTTTCTTCATTTCCTTTTGTAGAATCTATAGACCCAAGTTCTGATCCCCACTAGTACTCATCCATCTTATTTCTTTTTAGGACCCATGGGTAATCCCAACCCTACGGACTTTACTAACGCTGAATCTTGATTAATCCCTTTCAAATTCTCTTATATGCTCTCTTCAACATGGCAATCCAGTTTTGAACCCTTTCATCCTTCTCTCCCTGGCTGGCATGACTGGTACATTGGGGTATCGGCCTCCTACCATGCCGATTGGGAGGAAAATGACATTGGCCATTGTATCGCCCTTTCCCTTGCCGAACCATACAAAAACGAGCCAATGCTGGCCGCTTCTTGTTCATGGTGTTGGTCTGATAAGTCCTTCCTTGCGTGACATCGTTTTACTGACCTGCCTCAACATAGACTCATCGGCCAACCTCTCTTTTTTCTGTTCCAAACAAAGCCATCATCTCGGTACAAAATCCCTTGATAGTTGGGGTTGATATATCGCCAGGCACAACAAGAAGACTAGACCGGTAGATGTTCGTGAACATGTAGACTTTCTTACCTTGTGGTTGGAAAGGTTCGTCTTTTGTGTATAGGTCTTGGGCTCAACTTTCTAGTTCCAATTTATGGGTGAATGCCTTGTTGCTCGTGCGAGGGTTCCCCTTGGTCAATATCTCCTTGGATCGGCTTATCATCTTCTTCATCTCACATCGGCCAAACTCTTGGCGGGTGACCCCATTGGTCCTCTTACTCACATGCATTTTCCTCCCGTTGTTCTAGAAACGGCTATTCCTGTCTATCACCATTGTTCTTCCTTAGGCGAGGTGGCAGCATGCCGTTCTGCTTTTCCTTTCTGTCCTGCTTATTTGGCCACTTTCTTCAGAGGTATTTACCTTGGTTTTTTGATCGGACCCTTTGGTATCCCTTCACACACTATTCCGAATATGAGTGCCCTCATGGGCTAATCCCTTCATATCTTTATGGCCACGATCCTCCCTTGTCTTTTCCTCGTCAATTTTGCTCTGACCCTCTTCGAAAAGGCTCTTATGATTTCTATCATGCATCGAACTTCGCTAGACAGCTAGGCTTTGGTCAACTTCCTCCCCACTTATTCTTTGTCGATCAGATCAAAACTCGTGGGAGGTCAAGAATACCCTAGAGTGGGATCGCCTCTTTCATATGACCGATGAGGTCCTTTCTGGTGATTTTGCCTCTTGGACTCCCTGTTAGAAATCTTTCATTGCTTTCTACCGATGGTGGGATGAGTTGAAACAACACATTTTTAAATGTCCTTCGATGCTCTGTCGGCAATGGCTTTACCCAAGCGAAGCTAATGGAGCGCCCGAGGTGGGTATTTCAATTCCTACATTAGCTTTCATTATATCCTTCTCGTATGCTTAACTTTGCTTCCCGTAGGAGGATGACCATGATGAGCCTTCAGTGAGTTCCAATGACCGACCGATACGATATGGACCAGTATCGGCCATCATGAATTTGGGAACTGGTGCCCCTACTCCCATGACCTAGGCAAGTAGGAGATATTCCAAGGGTTCGTCACGCAAACATCAAGCACCGACGCTGACCGTACGCTGATCTACGAGGGCTCGCACTATAAAAATGAACCCGGTTCCTTTGGCGCTGCACGCCTCTTTGACCACACCAGCCCCAACTATTCGTACTCCGTCGGCGGCCAAAATACCATCTTCCGTCCAGGTTTGTCCTTGTCTTTGGTACCAACATTTCTTCTTTTTGTAACCAGGATGTCGGACATCATTTTATATTTTCAGCCCACACCATCCACTATTGAGGTCGACTCCCTCTACGTGGTGTTCGATCATATGCAGGATGATCCCGTCGATTTTTGATTGGTGAAGGCTGCTAG
Organism: Zizania palustris; assembly: GCA_019279435.1. Lineage (NCBI taxonomy): Eukaryota > Viridiplantae > Streptophyta > Magnoliopsida > Poales > Poaceae > Zizania > Zizania palustris. Next base: position 33,886,100 of record JAAALK010000288.1, read on the forward strand.
AGTTGCAGCAAAGTTTGATGATATGCAGGAGGTTTCCACCATTGGTCCAGATGCATCGGTTGTTGTCGATGTCGTTCTTGTAAGTGTGGCCATCGCTAGGGCCATGCCTGAAGGTGCCGATGCTGTTACTACTCCCAAGGCATTGGCTACCGGTGCGGATGCTACTCGTCAGGTATCTTTACTCATTCATCATTTGCTTCTCTTTTACTGTCTTCCACGTGTCTAATACTGACCTTTGAATGTGACCGATGCTCGAGCAGGATAATCCTAATTAGGGGCACCCACCTTCTCCCCGGGTCGTTATGATGGAGCGTGTTGGTTCAGCTCCCATTATTGCCGATTTTCCGTAGCTAGCCGTCACTCAAAAACTACTTCAATGATCAGCCAAAAGCCTGATGAACACTTGATGAAATAGTTCATCAAACATGTGGGGAGCAAAACCAAAACTGAACCACTTTTCAGAATAATTTTTTCAGCACTGTGGTGCCTAGTTTGAGCAGCAAAATAATTCAGAAGACATCACAGAAACATATTGTAACTTTCGAAAATGGATCATTCAAACAATTCCCAACGAAAGTTACATAAACTTCAACATCAACTTTTGCACTATAATGTCCAGAAAACACAGTTCAAAATCGAATTCAATCACTAATATTACTTGCGCAGGAGGTTGGAATTACAGTGAATAGTTTTGCCGAAAACACTGCTGCAGATCCGAAACTTGCTTGAAAATCCTGTTCCTCGTCACAAGCAGCTTCAAAAGCAAGTTCTCTCATGTATTTTCATTGAAATTTTTTCTCTAAAGTCCTCTATTGGTTCAGCTAATATGGGGGGATAATATCCTACAAACTCCTCTTCTAGAAGCCCCCATTTGACACATAGACCCTTAGTAATTTTAGATTTAACAATTCTAAAAATTACCCTATAAAACCTAAAAGAAAATTTTCAAATTGACTCTCCTTTTAATATAATTTCAGAGTAGAACCACTCTAAAATTATACCAAGAGGTTACACTACAAAACTAAAAATTTAAACTAATACTAGACTTAAATTTATTGAATTAACAAAAACATTAAACGTTTTGACGGTTTTCAGGAAAAAACCGACAAAGCCTCTCAACCCTTCGACTCATGACACCGCTTCATGACCCCGAGAGCCAGCAAGCCACTTCCGCTCTTGATCCCCTTGAGCCACCTGAATGCTTGTCTTGGCCTCCCTCTCGCGAACCCAGTCGTCACGCCGTCGCAGTCAGCCGTCCGTCCAAGTCTTGCTCCGTCTCTTCGTGCACTCTTGAAATCTTCTCCAACTTCGCCCGGCCTCCCTGATCCTCCGGCATCAAGCTCCCCGCTAGACCCTCGATCACTCGCCATCGACAATTGGTCAGCATCTCCTCCCTACACAAACAAGACAAGCCAAAACAAGAACGCGACGCACCGTCGAAACCCTTGGCAGCCAAACTTCGATCTCACATCGAAACCGTCGATGCACGCTCAACCACTCAACCGTTCAGACGATCATCCTTGTCAATCACTCATTATCCAGACCGAAACCACCGTTGATTTCTCAATCCCCCCCTTTATGAGTGCATTGACAACCCCAAAGCAAAGACATGATGAGGATTGCAAGTTATGCACACAAGTGACCATAAAAACTCATAAAAGAGCAAAACATGTCACTTGGTAAAAGATCTCCCCTATTGGGCAAAAGGCCTTATGCCAGGCAAGGCAAAAGCATCAAAAGCATCAAAAACATCTCAATGAAACATGCAAGCCATTACTCCCCCTTAACCAAGCAATCCAAAAGCCAAAGCATTATGTAGACCATTTAACTTGAAATAAATCTGAAATTGGAACTTGCAAACTGAATCAAAATATGTCAAATGAACTTTGTTGAAGTTATCTTTACTATTAATCATCCGACAAATTTCAAAAGTATAGGGATTTCAACTTAGATTAAATTGTGACAAGTTGATTCACTACTACAAACTTGAATTGATCTTGTGTGTGAGTGTTTTTGATTTGTGTTGATTAAAAATCATGAAACAAAGCTGTTTTGGGTTTTTGAATCTAGTTGAGCTCTAATTTTTACTGATTGGTTTAAAACTTGAAATTGAGTGTTTAGAGTTGCGTTGGGTGATTTGAGTAGGCCATCACGATCGAAAGAAAGTGTCGAGGCACCTATTCACCCCCTCTAGTCGCCATTCCAATCCCACAATTGGTATCAAAGCTGGTTAGATCACCATTTGACCTTAACCGGTTTCTGATGCTTGTTTTGGTGACATGGAAAGGAACACCAAGATCCCGATGTTTGATGGTCGAGATTATGCTTATTGGAAGGTGTGCATGGAGGCTTATATGCTTAGCCAAGTAAGTGCGATATGGGACATTGTTGCATCCCAGTATGTGATTACTAATACTCGTACCTCAGAGACTCAGAAGGCACAATATGAATGTAATAGCAAGGCTAGAAACATTTTTTTTATCAGTCTGAGTCACAACTAGTTTGACAGGGTCTAGCACTTTCGTACTGCACAAGAAATCTGGTCGACCTTGAGTACTTTTCATGAGGGCACAACCCAGATTAAGGCTAGGAGGCAGAGCATGTATAATCAAGAATACCAAATTTTCGTGCAAGGCCCTAACGAATCGGTAGATGCCTTGTTTGCGTGTTTTGATGGGATTGTTAGTAATTTACGTGCCACTAGCACTTTGGCTTAATCTTACCACGATAGGGTGATCAAACTTCTCTATGCTCTTTATCGTAGCATATAGGAGGTGAAGATCTCCAGTATTGAAGAGTCGGCAAGCTTTGACACTCTGAATTGCAACGAACTCTTTAGTAAGCTTAAGTCCACCGAGATTGCCAAGGCGTCTTGACCAGGAGCTGAAAAATCTTTGTTGCCTTCAATTTCTTTGGTTTCCAGTCCTAGAAGTGGTACCTCATCTGGAGGTAATTTGTCTCGTGTTTCTGGAGCTTGTGATTTCTCTGGTGCTTTTGACTTGTCCTCCCTTGTCTCTGTCACAAAAGAACAAGTGGATGCTCTAGATGATGAGGAGCTAGCTCTCATTGTCAGAAAGTTCACTCGCATTTACAATGATAGACGAGACCAAAGGAGAGGAGGGTCACATGAGTGTTTTGAATGTGGAGATACATCTCACATAAAAGAAAATTTCCCTAAACTGAAAATTAAAAATAAAAATGAGCACAAACACCAAAAATGGAACAAGAAACCTTATTTCAGAGGAAAGCGAGGAAAATTGGCTAAGAGAGTAGCCAGAGCTTTTGTGGCTGCCGTCAGTGACATCGATAGCACGTCAAGTGAGGAGCCAAGCTCAGAGGAAGAGGAGCCTCCCAAGAAAGAGAAGAAGGAGAAGAAGACAGTGGACCTCACTGACCTTTGCTTCACGGTCGACGGCGACGACAGCAGCGACGAGCTCGACACTTATGAGGTATATCTATCCCATGATCAGCTTCTTGTTCAGAATGATGAATTGCATGATGCTGTTTATTCTCAGGATAGATTGCTTAAACATGCTGCTAAAGAACATAAAGAACTAAAACTCAGACTTGAAGCTATCTCCACCGAACATGCTATTTTGAAATCTAAGTCTGATGTTGCCGATTGTGAGTCATGTCTTACTGTTATGGATGAGCTTACTCAGCTACGTTTTATACATGCTCAAATTGTTGAAAAACTTGAATTAACTGAAAAAGAGCTTTTGTTGGTGGAGTCTAGTCCTGCGGTCATTAACGAATGCCTGAATTTTCCTTTGCTTGTTGAGAGCATCAATATGAGAGATAGGCATGTTGATGAACTTAAGGCTAGATTGGAGAGTGCTGAGTGTTCTAAGGATGTGCAGCCGGCGTGACCCACCCGCATCACCCTTAAGGACCAACTCAGCTTTGCTAGAGAGCAAGCATAAAAATTGAAATGTGAGAATGACTACCTTCTCTCCGTAGTTGAAAAATGCACTAAAGGAAAATGTAGGATGGATCTGCTTTTGGCTAAAACAAAAATGTGTGCTGACAGGGTAGGGTTAGCTCTCGGGTTGGGTTATGAGAGAACCAGTCCTAACACTTCGAGCGAAACTATGTTTACTCCTCCCACTACCCTTGAGAAAGAGAGAGCCCAATTAGACACCGATCACAAAGCCAAGAATCCTACCCAGCCGACAAAGAAAGCTCTTCGTGCTTCAGATGAACCTCCTCAGCAAAAACCCAAGAAAACTATGAGATTTGCGCCTGAGACACATTCTCACACACCCAAGAAAGTATTTCACTTATCTTATTGTCATTGGGTGGGTGACTTTGTTGGGTTTTGCTTTCGTCGTATCAAGGATGAGCGACGGTACTTTACTATGAGCTTTCAGGACATGCGTTACCCATCTTTAGGTATGCATGAGTCTGCTTTTCATCCTTATTCTAATTTGGAGGCCCCATATGGTTTTGAGAGTGATTTTGCCCCTCGTGGTGTACACCATGCTTCATATGGTGATAGATCACGTGTATGAGGCCTTGATGCTCGACAGGTTGGGAGACCTTGTCGATTTCCAGTTTCGCGCTTCATTGCTACACCACGTACTTTTTATCATAGTTTATCTCCTATGCATGGTCAGTCTACTACTTTGCTTGGATCTCAAGTTTTGTGCTGCTGGATTCCAAAACAATTTTTAACTCACCCTCTCACTGAGCATCCGAGAGATACTAGCATGTTTTGAGGGGAAGCTGTGTAGCATTGCATGAGCTTCTGTCATATGATTAATTGCTTTTACAAGTACATGCTTAATAATTCCTTTGAACTATTGTCTTTAATACTGTTAACTACTTTACATGTCTTCATCTCATACTTGTCATGAGCATGGCTTTTATTTGTGAAAATTTGAAAATGATCACTGCTTAGTCTAGAAACTAGCTTGGATGGGTTGATTTCTTTTGCTAGCTTTTACACAACTAATAGCTAGGTCCTTTTTACTTGGATGCTAATACGCAACTTGATTTCATCAAAAATGAAAGAAAATGAAAATGAATGAAAATGAAAATGAAAATGAAAAATGAATGAAAATGAAAATAAAAATGAATGACATTCATGATGTTGTATGCTGAAATTGAAAAGATCCAGGTTAGTTTGCTTTGTCGCACTACTTTGTTTTGGACGGCTTACCATAGCACTTTGGTATGAACCGGGACATTAAAGTGTTTGCCGAGACCATTGCTTTAAGCTTCTGATGGTTTCAACCTAGGCTTAGCATGGTCGGTTAGCATAAGGTTGACATGCAAATAACCCCTAGCACAAAAATGAAAAATTTAAAATTCATTGCATGTCATGTTTGCTGAAGAACCTTGAAGTGGGATACGCTTATCTAGTGTGTACTTGTTTAGCTTTTGCATCTCATGCCTTGACATGTCTAGTATACTAGTCTGAGTGGTGAAGCTTTTATTTGCTAAAATCTGAAAATGCTTGCTCATGCATTTTGTTTAGATGTTATTCACATGAGACGGTCAAACAGTACTTTTAGACCATATTCAAGGCGAATGATTGTTTGTACTATAATTGCAGTTGATCATATTTCAGAAGCTCACATCTCTGCTTTACCCTCATTCCCCTCTTTGCATCTGTTTATCTCCTCGATACCTGTATTGTCAAAGGGGGAGAAATGGTCTACATGATGCTTTGGATTTTGGATTGCTTGGTTAAGGGGGAGTAATGGCTTGCATGTTTCATTGAGATGTTTTTGATGCTTTTGATGCTTTTGCCTTGCCTGGCATAAGGCCTTTTGCTCAAGAGGGGAGATCTTTTACCAAGTAACATGTTTTGCTCTTTTATGAGTTTTTATGGTCACTTGTGCGCATAACATGCAATCCTCATCATGTCTTTGCTTTGGGGTTGTGTCAATGCACTCATCAAGGGGGAGATTGAAAAACTAAGGATGGTTTCGGTCTGGATGATGAGTGATTGACAAGGATGAGCGTCTGAACGGTTGAGTGGTTGAGAGTGCATCGAGGGTTTCGATGTGAGATGGAGGTTTGGATGCCGAGGGTTTCGGCGGTGCGTCGCGTTCTTGTTTTGGCTTGTCTTTTTTGTGCAGGGAGGAGATGCTGACCAATTGTCGACGGCGGGTGATTGAGGGTCGAGCGGGGAGCTTTATGTCGGAGGATCAGGGAGTCCAAGCGAAGTTGGAGATGATCTCAAGAGTGCACGAAGAGATGGAGCGAGACTTGAACGGACGACTAACTGCGACGGTGTGACGACCGGGTTCGCAAGAGGGAGGTCAGGACAAGCATTCAGGCGCCTCGAGGGGATCGAGAGCGGAAGTGGCTTGCTGGCGCTCGGAGTCACGAAGCGGTGTCACAAGTCGAAGGGTTGAGAGGCTTTGTCGTTTTTTGCTGAAAACCGTCAAAACGTTTAATATTTTTGGTAATTCAATAAATTTGTGTCTAGTATTAGTTTAAATTTTCAGTTTTGTAGTGTAAACTCTTGGTATAATTTTTAGAGTGGTTCTACTCTAAAATTATATTAAAAGGAGAGTCAATTTGTAATTTTTCGTTTAGGTTTTATAGGGTAATTTTCAGAATTGTTAAATCTGAAATTACTAAGGGTCTATGTGTCAAATGGGGGCTTCTAGAAGAGGAGTTGGTAGGATATTATCCCCCATGTTGGCTGAACCATTAGAGGACTTTAGAGACAAAATTTTCAATGAAAATACATGAGAGAACTTGCTTTTGAAGCTGCTTGTGACGAGGAACAGGATTTTCGAGCAATTTTGGGACCTGCAGCAGTGTTTTCCGCAAAACTATTCACTGTAATTCCAGCCTCCCGCGCAAGTAATATTTGTGATTGAATTCGATTTTGAACTGCGTTTTCTGGAGATTCTAGTGCAGAAGTTGATGTTGAAGTTTATGTAACTTTTGTTGGGAATAGTTTGAATGATCCATTTTCGAAAGTTACAACATGTTTGTGTGATGTCTTTTGAATTATTTTGCTGCTCAAAGTAGGCATCACAGTGCTGAAAAAATTATTCTGAAAAGTGGTTCAGTTTTGGTTTTGCTCCCCACATGTTTGATGAAATGTTTCATCAAGTGTTCATCAGGATTTTGGCTGATCATTGAAGTAGTTTTTGAGTGATTTCATGTTTGAATGATGAACTAAATATTTTGTGTTAATCAAGATGGATTTGTGAGTTTAGGAAGCCTTCTTGAGGTACTATGTTTTTAGGCTTTGTGTTGAATGGGTTCAGTTCATCTGATCCATGTGGTTAGTCTGGTTCTAAATGACTCTGTGATCTGTGTATGTGAAGAAGGCCTAAAAAGGTTGATCAGAAAGTCCTAACTAGGTTAATCCTTGAATTGCTATTATTACTTTACATATGAAACAGATTGAGTATTGTTCTGAAATACTGAGTACTGCTCTGACTACTGTGATCAATTATTCGTTAAATTGATTCAGTTGCTTGAAGTATTTCCTAGAGTTGTTTGCTTGAAAGTCTATTCATCTTCTGGTTGAACTAGGAATCTTTGGTCGGTCTTCCTGACTTTAGGTGTATTTGTTCTATTCATCTTCTCTTTATCTGAAATTTCTATTTTCAATATTGTACCTTAGTGTCTAATTAGTTTAGCTCTAAATGTTGTCCTTGATTCAGTTGATTCTGACTGTGAATTGCAGGAGATGAGTTTGTTTTAGCTTTTTGCTTCTTTGGTGAAAAAGTGTTCTGAATTAATACAGTCTGAATCAGTTTTGCTTTGTTCATTCACTATTCTCCAACCAAAAACTGGTTTAGTTTTTCAATACTATGTGAGTTCTGTAATGTTTTAGGAAATGCTACAATTATTTAAATGAAACATCATTTGTAGCTTTTCAGTCAGAACTATTTTTACTCAGAAGATTGACTATTCATGTTCAGAACTGTGACAAATTTGTGTTTAAAGTCCAATTTCAGTTACTGTTCTAAGACTACACTTTATTTGGAAGGGTAAGTTCTGTAGTCTGTTTGAAATGCTGATTTCTATTCTGAATCTGAAATACATTCCATATCAAAAAGGTTTTCAGGTTTAACTCTTCAAGTTTTAGTGGCTGTTTACTGTTCTGATCCAAAGGGTAGTCAGTTCTGTTTTGGACAGATACAATTGCCTGAGTTTTTGATTCAGATATTTAAAGTCTGTTCTGAATGTTACAACACTGAATCATGCTTTTACTGCTGTTTTTCATAATAGGTTCAACTTCATTATTCCTTGAGTCTACTGTTTTCAGCACATAATTTCATCTAGTGCAAGTTTTGGAACTTTTGTGCCTAACTCAATTTGGCTCTGAATGTGAAGTATACTGTTTTGTGCAAAATCTGAATCAAAAATTAAATACTGAAATTTGCTGAAATACTCTATTACTATTCATCCTCTGACAAAATCTAGAAGAACAAGTTCTGAATCATTGTGTGCTGACTTCAAATCAATCTGAAATTGGAACTTGCAAACTGAATCAAAATATGTCAAATGAACTTTGTTGAAGTTACCTTTACTATTCATCGTCTGACAAATTTTAAAAGTATAGGGATTTCAACTGAGATTGAATTGAGACAAGTTGATTCACTACTACAAACTTGAATTGATCTTGTGTGTGAGTGTTTTTGATTTGTGTTGATTAAAAATCTTGAAACCAAGTTGTTTTGGGTTTTTGAATCTAGTTGAGCTCAAATTTGTACTTATTGGTTTAAAACTTGAAATTGAGTGTTTAGAGGTGCGTTGGGTGATTTGAGTAGGCCATCATGATCGAAAGAAAGTGTCGATGCGCCTATTCACCCCCTCTAGTCGCCATTCTGATCCCACATAGTCCAATCACTAGATGTGAGTTCCCTTATTTTGACACTGTCATGCCTCTCGGTCTATTTATCTAAACATATTATGTTTTCTTAGTCTTTCTCCTTTTAGTTCTTCTTCGGTGTCAGCCCGTATCTAGATGCCGATGAGGTTGCAAGTATATTGCTCCATCGGCTATTGGTCCACTGACTTTGGTAGTGAGGGAAATTTTAATGGATTTGCTGCATCAGCTAGTAGATTCGATCGAGGTATTGGTCAACGACTCGAGTCTGATAAGGACTTGTTTCGATGATATCTCAGATTCCCTTAGTCCAGAGTTGGTCAATGCTCTTACGCCTGCCGCCTTCCTAGAATTTCACTAGCCAAGGTTGCAGCGGGCCATGCAACAGATAGCTGATCGAGCTAGCCGATTGTCGCTGCTGGAGGCAATGAAGACTGATAGATTGATAGTGAAGACTGAAGGTGCCCTCTTGGATCACCTCAAGGGCAATTCATTGGCCGCATCACGGGAACTCGACCGTTTGTGGTCGACGGAGGCCGGTTTGGTGTCGGAGCTGGATAGAGTTCGCTTGGCGATCACCGAGAAAGAGAGTGTTTTGTCTTCCCTCCCGGCTCGTGTTGAAACCCAAAGGCGTCGGCTTACCAATGCCATTTGTCATAAGCAACATCACCATCACCTTATCCAAGACATTCCTGGTTCGGATGCCGAGGATCGTGTCGTTCTTCAAAGCATCAACACGATTTGGCTACAGGACGATTGAAGCCATTCTCAAAGCCCTCCTTTGACCTGATGTAAAATCAATGGTCTTTTGTAATGAACCTGTTGTGTGTCCTACAATATATCATCATTGATCCCTTTGTCTTGAACTGAACTTGTTTGCATTTTGTGTCTAAGGGCGAAACTTCTGCATCATCCGCCTGAAGGTGATACCATCATTATCGGTTGTTTCTATGTGCAGATCTTTATGGTCTGTCCAAACGATCACTCAATATTTCCTTAAGTACTTCTCGTTCAGCATTTTCCCACATCCCCGATGTAGTTTCATTTAATCTGTTTGTCTCGTCGGGGATCTGGGTACTTACGAAGGTTACCCTCGGTCTGTCACTGGTGTCCGATGTTTACATTTACGTAGTTCATCGGTTGCGGCAAAGTTTTGACTGAGTCCACCCTTCGTTCTTTGTCACCGTATTTATAGGATGAGCTTGGGCAAATCCTCGTTGATCGGGTTGGCACCGTTATTTGATATGTTCTTATTTTTGTGATCGACCTTATCTTTTAGTCGCCATTCACTCTTGATTTTGTGTTGCCGATCATCTTCGTCATCACACCTCTATGTTTTCAATTCTTTTTGTCACATATGTTGGACCCTTCTCTTCTAACTCCTCATGAAAATAATGTTGGGGCACCAACGCGGATTTTCTGGTGTGTCACTGCCATTGGCCGGTTAGCCGATTTCCTTGAAGTTGATGGGGCCAAGCCTTTCAAGCGCTGAAACCCTCGGTGACGACAATCTTTGGTGAAAAACTTCTCGATCACGCGTCCTTGGCTTGACATTATATGGCTGATGACTATCTTGAGTCGTATTCTTGACGCTTCATCTCAAGCAGTCTTCCATCGATGGTAGACATAGCTCTTCGTTCCAGCAAAGCCTGAAAAACTCACAATTCCAATGTGGATTGAAACAAGAGTAGTCATGGTTGTCTTCGCTGTCCATCCTCTTTTTCGACCTCCTCTAGTACTTCCTGATCAGATCCAAAGAAGCGACATTGTTGCTAGCTCGCTTTCTTTTATTTGTGTGTCGATCATCAGTATGGTACATGTGCACCATGTTGACTAGAAATGGATGATCGTCAATGTACATCGGATTCTTTCCATCATCGAACTTGATTCGGCCTTGCTTCACGACCGATTGGATCTACTGCCTGAATACTTTGCACTCATTAGTATGTTGCAATGGGGAATTGTGCCATTTACAATATTTTCTCTTCTTCAGTTCATCGGTAGGTGGTATCACGTGACTAGGTTACAAGTGGATCTTCTTCTCATTGAGCAATAGATCGAATATTTATCGGCCTTGTTGATTTCGAAGTCGTACTTCTCCTCTTTATCAGCCGGTTTCACCCAAGGGCATGCAACTTGCTTCTTGTTTCCGGACCATTCGGCCATACCGACTTCTGCATCTGAGTCGCTACTTTTATCGGAGTCCGAACAGTACACCTGTGTGTATGCCACCTTCTGATACATGTATCTTTTGGCTTCTTTGAATCGACTCTCATGTGCTGATACCCTTTGCACCAGTTTGGAGAGTCTCTCTAACTCGTGTGATGAAAATCTCTCCTTAATCGGGTTCAGGAGTCCATGGAACGCCAACTACGCCAACTACGCCAACTAGGTATCACTGAGGCTCAGACTATATGTCATGCCCGGATTTTAACAAATTCAGCACTTTATTGAAATTTCAAAGAAAATCAATAATAAAAAGACGATCATCACACAACATTGTTCATACGACAATCATTTATGGTTCACGGACAACATTATTACACAAACAACAAAATAAAAAGAAACAAGTAAAATAATCTATGGGATGAATATCTCTTCGAGGCTCACATCCTTGACTAGGTCGCTACTCCAGACCATCCTCGTCGTAGTAGACCATCTTTGAAGGGGGTTTTCAACGTTTTGAGTACAAAAGTACTCAACAAGCCACTGAGAATGCAATAATAATGCAAGGTAATAGCAAGGGAAAGTAATGGCTTAAAGTGCGGAAAGTACATTTATATGATGAAGCTTTTAATGTAGTCATGTTTAATTATACAAAATAATAAACGTGGGTAATGCAACATTTTCTAAGTCGAGGAGTACAGTCATCCCTCCTCGCTCAACAATCCTTACATGCCACATCATCATGCAACACTTCACAAGTATAAACTAACTATGGGATGTCATGTAACCAGCCCTTGACCGTGGGCTCATCTTTTCGAAAAGATTTATACTCTTATCAGAGGTGTACCACTGTACCCACAAGGCACTCATTCCCGCACACTGTAGTGTGTCCAAATGACCCAAGTCACAAGAACTTATGCCAAAACCTTTAGCATGAAGCGCTCCAACACAAGGACACACACTATAGGTTTCGCCGGCGTGCCAGCGCACTGGACTAACGTCGCTCCCCCTTTTGTGCCTCTTAGTACAAGTCACCCACAGGTGCTACTTGCCCCTCTCCACATAGTGTCTCAGGTTTGAACATCCCATACCTCCGGTTAAGACTTACCCACTAGACTTTTGGTTGGTATGGAAGTGTATTGCAACGGATCTCGCACACCGGTCCTTATAGTGCCCTAGGTGCGACTAACCAATGCCCTCGCTAGCACCCGGAACCCACCATGCTAACATACTAAACCAAATCTCCATAACCAATACAATTCCAGGGGAAGAGAAATCATGGGGATCATATAATAGAACCAAAGCATCTACGACTCCTTTTTAAACCTATAGCAGTTGTGTCGATGTAGGACCGAAAGTAGCGACCAGAGGGGGGTGAATGGTCTCCTAAAAAATTCTTTCGAATCAATGGCCTGCTCCCAATACCCAACGCACCTCAACAGACTAACAGGGAACAGTAAAACAGATCAACCGAGCCTAAAATAATCTAGCCTAGAAATAACCAGTGTCCTAATCAAAAAGACACCAACACAGTGCTTAAAGACAGATTAAGAGATCCTTCAACTCATAAACAGTTCACACATCATCAAACGAAACATCTATTAAAAATGCACACAAAACGAGATGAAGTATTACTGTTCAAAAATGTTTCTGGTTCGAAGTCAGTGAAACAAAGTTTAAAGTGTTCCAACGAAGTCTGCAACCATAGCGAAGTCGTGATCGAAGGGTGACTGCACGACACACCAGTAAAAAAACAGCGAAGCAAGCTTCAAACGAACCAAAAATCCAGAGGCTGAGTCAGCAGCGAAGTCAGAGCGAGTCCCAACCTTCGAAGCGAGTCAATCTCCGAACCGAAGTCTGCAGAAAAAGAAACCAGCTAAAGACAAAGCTGCAAGCTCCGAATCCACACACTCCGAAATTCGAAGCCTGCCAATCCCCTTCGCTCACGGAGCTCCTGCACACTTTGAAAAATTTCTCGTGCACTTCGAAGCCTGCAGAAGAGATTCTGAAGCCTAGCAACTTCCCGATGTGAGGTCCATGCCTGAGACTAACAACGGGACCCACATGCGAAGATGCTGCAGAAAAAGCAAATAGCCTGCTAGCCAGCGAAGCTACGAAGAAACATATGCTGCTAAACCTGACACTACATGCGACAGACAAGAGCTATGATGCATGCGCAAAGAAATCAGAGGACAAAACAGACTTCACTCGGTGAGAGACAACCTTGATCAAAGCGCCGAACACCCAAAGAAAATCACACCAATAAAAAATTGTTCAGTGCTTCTTCGTACACTAGCTTCTCTTTACCATGTGAAACGGAAGACACGGATGCCGCAAAATGGAGAAAACAGGTAGCGTGAATCTAGCTGTTTCTAGCATCTAGGCTGAGCACAACCAACAGGGAGCTATGATGCAACTGCAGCACTAGGCCATAGTCTATAAATGCTAGAAAACAGGCTATGTCAAATGGAGAAGGAAGAAACTAAATCCTGGTGCAAAAACTAGCTAGCCTGCGGCTTTCCAAGGCAAACAGACGCACAAAAGCAAATCAGCCGTACCAAAATTAATTACTCTTGACGCATAGAACACAGAAAAACTTAGCCTAAACCACTACACACATATGATCACAATAGGTACGCAAAACTAATCGACAGAGATAAAGATTAATAGCGACACCTGATGAAGTGATTTCTTGATGAGTTTGCGATGAACAGAGGCGGCGGAGAGGAAAGCTCCAGAAGCATGAACGCAAAAAGATGACCCAATCTTTTTGTATTAGAAAAGTAATTTCAGAAAGGGTAACTCTAACCCTAGGGATTGGGGCCTTATTTATAGGCAGCCCAATAGCCTAGGAAAATACCAAAAGACCCTTAGGGTTTTTACAGATGCTGAAATAAAATGGAAAAGACCAAAATGCCCTTAGGATATTTTTACAGACTCGACTGACAGACTGTGGGCCTAAAGGCAAAATAGTAAACTCCTAATTACAGATGACTTATCCTGAAGCGGAGCTTTCGTAGCGACTACGACTTCACCTCAGAACGGTTAGATCCGAGATCAGCGGTTGTCAGTTTTGCACCGAAACTGACAAAGCATCCACCGACTTTGCACCAGGTACCCGGATTGGGCCGGCCCGATTCCGCAACTCTCTCAGCCCAGCAATCGCTCGCCGCCCGTGTACCTGAGTCAATCCTGGTCAACAGCCCAGTGGATCCTCTGCTGCTCCTAGCCGATGTACCTGGATTGGGCCAGCCTGACTTCACGGCCCCTCTTCCTGACAGTCGCTCACTGCCCGTGTACCTGAGTCACATGCAGCCTAGACATAACTGGTCTTCTCTCCTCTTCTTGTCCTCTTTGACTTCCGTTGACAATCACTCATCACAATTGGAGCCATGAGGCCCATACTCTTCAGCATGGCTCCTCAGTCGATACATTGGACACTATCTAATAATACTGCTATTATGGTGATAAGGATTTTAGGATCGATAGCATGGCTTGAGTTTGCACATCAAGGTCGGGGATCTAAATAATTATATTGTAAGGCTTTTTATTTGACTAATGCATTTATAACCTATGGGTTTTAGCGATATTTAGTTTAAAACTGGGTTCAATATGCTCAAAAATGGGTTGGTGACTTGCTTTGTTCGGCAAAAGGTGATTGTGGAACTTCGAGGAAGTACTCCGGCTCCTCGGCGGTGTCGTAATCTTCACGGCACACAAAACGATGATAACAAACAATTAAAAACAATTAGACAAACAGCACAAACATATAAATTTTATTGGATAAAAATGTACAGAATAATAAGATAAATTTTCTGAAATTTGAATGGTCAAATTTAGAGTTAATTTAAAGAAGTTATGAATTTTTGAAGTTTAAAACGGTTTATAGAATTTTATTTTAACTCTAATTAGAACCATATAAAAGTTCAGTATAAACATTTGAATTTTATTGGATGAACATGAAGAGAACAAAAATATGAATTCCCTGAAATTTGAATGATCAAATTTGGAGCTAATTTGAAGAATTTATGAATTTTAAAAGTTTAAATCAATTTTTGGATTTTATTTTAATTTTAAATCAGTCGTTGGTCCACGGTGAGCCAGGTCCACTGTGAACTCACGCACCGTGATGTGATCCAGAGCGTGGATCACCGTTGTTTCGCAATCGGACGCACGCGGTGGAGGTGGGGTGATTAAATAAAATTGGACGGCCGAGAACGCACGATACACTTTCGATCAGATGGATGGTCCAGATCAAACCCGGGCGGGTTTTAATCTCAACCGCTCGAATCCGATCGAACGGTGCTGATCAAATCCGACACGGCATGGGTAATTACCCATCTCGATCGTCTTCTCCGGTGACGGTAGGGGCTTGCGGCGGTCACAGCGGCGACGACGATGGCTAAGGCTACCAGGCGATGCTAGAAATGGAATCAGTGCGGTGAGGGGAACACGATGATAATGGGGTGGTGGCTCGGGGTTGACGAGTCATGGCCGGTGATGAGTGGGGGGCAGCGAAGTGGTTCACGTCATAGGTGAGGACGGTGTTCCGGTGGTCTTCAGTGAGGAAAGAGGGGTGGCTAGTGTCGGGGAGGTGACAACGGTCATAGGGCGAGGCTGATGGTGGACTCCGGTGATGGTGAGCGGAGATTGGAGGCGGCACAAAAATGAAGCGTGGGTGCTCTGTATGTGCGATGGTCATGAAATTGCAGCGAGGACCGAACGCGGTGCGGCGCAGGGGTTTTATAGGGCATCGAAGTGAAAGGGGGGTCAGGTGTAGTGAAAGCCAAGAGGGACGGGTTT
This sequence comes from Zizania palustris, assembly GCA_019279435.1. NCBI lineage: Eukaryota > Viridiplantae > Streptophyta > Magnoliopsida > Poales > Poaceae > Zizania > Zizania palustris. The sequence goes on from JAAALK010000288.1 coordinate 33,901,878, forward strand.
AACTCCGGGGAGGTTTAATTCGGACAATTACGGGATCATGGGGCTTAATGTGAGGAGATCCGAGGGGGAAACGATTGTCACATTAAGGTTAGTAATATCCCAGCATTAAACCGAGGCTGGGCCCACGTGGAGGCGAATTCGAGGGATAGGGTTTTGTCCAGAGATCTCACGGGCGACGACGACATGGGCAAGATGAATCTGACATGGCGGGGGCCACTGTCAATGGTAGGCGTAGTACGAGGGTGCAACGGTCGGCGCCAATAGGTGGGCAAGGGCGCAAGCACTTAAAGGGGAGGTGGCTGACAGGTGGGCCAAGGCTCGGACGCGAGGCAGAAAAGAAGGTGTGGAGGTAAACGGCCTGGGCCGGCCAAGGAGGGAGAAAAGAGGGAAGCGACACACTACTATTTAAATTCATTTTTGAATAAAAATAATTGCTAAAAACAATTTAAAATTATGGGCTACTTGCAAAGGCTATAAAAATTTGTAAAAATTCCCAAAAATATGTCTTGGCCTCAAGAACATAATGAAATTTTCTCGGACCTTGGTTTGGAGTATTTCTCTAGATTCTTATTTATTTGGACATTTTCAGCTTTATAGAAAATCAAAATAATCCATTTTCTAGAAAAGTGTATTTATTAATTTTATTTTTACCTTTGGAAATTTGGGATGTTACAAACCTATCGCCCTTATAGAGAATCTCTTCCTCGAGATTCGGAAAACTTCTTGAATAACTCGGGGTATTGGGTTTTCAGTTCATCCTCTTTTTTCCAGGTGGCTTCTTCGACGGGGTGGTTGCTCCACTGACATCTAGGATCTATACCGGCTTCTCAATATAAGTCAAATCTTCTTGGATGTTGAATTGTTGAAGGTCTGCCTGTTCGGTGGGTACCCGTAGACACTTCTTCAACTGGGAGACGTGAAATACATCATGCACTCCTGCTAAGGAGGGTGGTAACTCCAGTTGATATGCCACTTCTCCTTACCGACGGATGATCAGAAAGGGACCAACATAATGGGGAGCTAACTTTCCCCTCATGTTGAACTTCTGAGTGCCTCAGAGGGGAGTGACTTGAAGATAAACATAGTCGCCTTCCTCGAATGTCAAGTCTCTACGTCGTTTGTCAGCATAGCTATTTTGGCGGGACTGTGCTATCTTTAATCAGTCTCTGATGATTTTAACCTTCTCTTCAGCTTCTCGAAGAATGTCTCTCACGAACAACTGAGATTCACTAGTCTGATCCTAGAGTAGCGGTGTTCGACACTTACGTCTATACAATGCCATGAAAGGTGACATCTATAAGATGACCTGATAGCTGTTGTTGTAGGAGAACTCTGCATAAGGAAAGCTCTTGTCCCACATTTCACCAAAATCTATGGTGCATGATCTGAACATGTCTTCAAATATTTGGTTCACCCTTTTAGTCTGCCTATTAGTCTATGGATGATAAGTCGTACTGAAGGTCAGCAGGGTCCCGAGCTTTTCCTGAAGATTCTTCAAAAACTTGGAGGTAAACTGACTGCCTTGGTCGAATACGATCTTCTTTGGAACTCCATGCAAACACATGATCCGGGCCATGTACAGCTCTGCTAGCTTTGGGCCACTATAAGTCATCTTGACGGGGATGAAATGAGCTACCTTAGTGAGCCGATCAATGATCACCCAAATGGAATCATATCCGGCTTGGGTTCTGGGTAGTCCAGTGATGAAGTCCATCCGTACCACTTCCCACTTCCACTCGGGGACCTTGAGGGGCTGCAATAAATCGGCAGGCCTCTAGTGCTCTACCTTGACTCGCTGACAAGTGTCACATCTTGCTACATGCTTAGCTATTTCTCTCTTCATACTGACCCACCAGTACTTCTCTTTCAAGTCCTATTAAATCTTAGTACTCCCCGGATGTATGGAGTACAGGGTCTCATGGTCTTCCTTGAGGATGAGACCCTTAAACTCTAGTCTATCAGGCACACACAACCGATTTCCGAACCATACAGTGCCAACTTCATCTTCGGAGAAACCTGGGGCCTTTCCTCTCCTCATGTTCTTCTGGATTTCTGCTACGTCGTGGTCATCCTTCCGGGCTTCGTGGATTTGGTCCATTAAGTCAGGTCTTTCCTCTAAGGAGGTGAGGTATTCTCTGGTAGTGATTCCTAGGTTCAATCTTTCCATCTCCTTATATAACGGAGAAGCTTGATCATGTACCATGACGGCGCTATAGTATCATTTTCGACTTAAGGCATCAACCACTACATTTGTGTGGGGCCCCGATTTATCAAATCGGAACATTATTGAATTTCATAAGAAAAACAATAATACAAGAGGTTCATCATGCGACAATCGTACATACGATAGTATTCAAGGTACGAAGACCATATTTATTACATCAGAGTTGAATAAAAATAATAATAAAAGTAAATAGCATGATGAACGCCTTCTTCAAGATCTTCCTGCTTGACTGGGTCGCTACTCCAGACCGTCTTCATAGTAGGCATCCTCTGTGGTGTTCAATGGGTATGAGTACAAAAGTACTCAACAAGCCACCGCAAATGCAGGTAATAATGCAAGGTAATAACAAAGGAAGGGTAATTGGCTAAAAGTGCGGAAAAGTACATTTTCAGTTATTGCAGTTAATGTAGTCAAGTTTTATCATGCGGAAAGTAAACATGAACAACAATAACATCATCTAACTCGAGGAGTACGTTTTTCCTCCTCGCACAATAGTCCTTACATGTCAAACCATCATGCACATACATATCAAAAGTAATCTAACTATGGGATGTCACGCAACCCGCCCTTGACCGTGGGCTTGGCTTTTCGAAAAGATTTATGACTCTGATCAGAGATGTACTACTGTACCCACAAGGCACGCACTCATCCCAAACGAGATGACCCATACCACGGGAACTAGTGCCAAAACCTCAGCATGAAATGCTCCAAGCGATAACCACCCGCTCTAGGTTTCGCCGGCACACCGGACCGCATCCCGGCTAACGTCGCACCCCCTTTTGCACCACGTCGGTACAAGCCACCCGCAGGTGCTGCTTGAACCATCTCCAAATGGTGGCCTCGGTTTGGAACACTCCATACCTTAGTTAGGACTTACCCACTAGACTTGTGGTTAGTACGGAAGTGTATTGCAACGGATCCCACAAACCGGTCCTTATAGTGCCCCGGGTGCTACCGATCAATGCCCTAGCTTGCACCCGAAACCCACCATGCATTCACTCACAACCACAACTCATCACCGACAGAATTCCAAGGATAAGAAGTAACGGAGATCATATAGTAGAACCATTTTGCTACGACTCATTTTTATCCTATAGCGATCGTGTCAATACATTGTACACTAGCTAATAATACTAATCATATGGTGACAAGGAGGTTAGGCGAGATAGCATGGCTTGGGTTGCACATCAAGGTCGGGGGATCCTAAATAAATATATTGTAAGGGTTTCCATTGGACTAATGCATGTATAGCCTATGTGTTTTAGCGATAGTTTAATAAAACATGGGTTCAATATGCTCAAAAGATTGGTTTGGTGACTTGCCTTGTTCAGCGAAAGGGGAGCGAGGAACTTCGGGAAAATATTCCGGCTCCCCAGTGGCGTCGTAGTCTTCCCAATATAAATAAAGTAAAATAAAATAAATACAACATTCAATTAAACAATATAAAACCACACAACAAGCACATAGGTTTAAATTGGTTTAATTTAAAGAAAATCAAGTTGTTGAATCTCTGAAATTCATTTTATAAATAATTTAAAAGGAATTATAATGAAATGTTGTCCTTTGTAAAAAGGGGTTTTAAAAGTGATTAATCTCATTTTAAGTTTTCTAATTAATTTAAATTGAAAGGTTCAGAGAAAACTTAGTGGTTTCATTATTCCAACAGGGAATGAATAAATATATTTTTGTTGTAATTTAAATAATCAAATTTGCATTTTACCCTAGGGGTATTTGAACACTTTATTAAATAAACATGAAATGTCCAAAGTAAACATATTGTTTTTATTGCATTAACATGTAGAGTAAAATATTACAAATTTTCTGAAATTGTAATGGCAATTTTTGAAGTTGAAATGCGCAAGATATGAATTTTCCAAGTTTAAAACAGTTGCTAGAATTTATTTTCAAATTTAAATCCCTCGGGTCCATGGTGAGCCAGGCCCACGGTGAACCCACGCACTGTGCGCGTGCGCCGGATCAATCTAGATCGTTGGATCCAGATCCAACGCGCGAGGGCGAGGTGGGGGAGTTAAAGTGACGTGGACGGCCAGGACTAAAACATCGAACCGATACGCGATGAACGGCTCAAATTAAACATGGGTTTTAAATAGAAACGAACGCGCGAGATTAAAACGTAACGTTTTGTTCAGATCCGACAGCGCGGATTAAATCACGCACATGGGTTTATAGGTGTCGTCCGATCGCGATCGCATGGCCATGGTTAGATCCAACACGGCACGGGTACTCAGCCCGTGCTGGTCATCTTCTCCGACGACGGCGAGCGGGCCAGAGGCCACGACGAGCGATGACTATCGTATCTAAGGCCAAAAACGGAAGGAGGACACTACGGGGATTACGAGGGAACCTTTGCGGTGGTCCGGGGATGACGGGGCATGGCCGACGATGAGGGTAGATGGCGAGGTGGTTTCGGGTCCTTGTCGGCGACGGTGATCCGGTGGGGTTCGACATCAACGGAGGGGTGGCCGAGGTCAGTGACATCCTTGCAGTCATGATGGCGTGGTTGTCTAGGGTGGAGGCGGTTGCCGGCAACAGTGAGTGGTGACCGGAGTGGGGGCGGTGGTGTGGCGCTTAAACGAGCGTCTCGGGCGTTTGATTCGGTTCTGGACTACGAGAGCGTGGGGGTCGAACGTGGCGAAGGCCGGGGGGTTAAATAGGGGCGTCGGAGGGGCTCGCATGCAAGGAAAGCCGAGGGAGGGCCTTAACTCAATGGCGAGGGCTCGACCATGCACGGCGCTGCGTTCCCGGGGGCTAAAACACGTCAATTAAAGCGATTAAATGACCGGCGGGCCTCGGGGTGCATTAATCTGACGCCAATTGAATGAGGGAGGGGCCAGCGAGGCGGATCCGAGGCGGGGGTCATCGGCTGGCTCAATTTGGGGGTGGAGGCGGGAGGTAGACGACAGATCCGACAGGTGGGCCAAGGCGGTCAGCGGGCGCGAGCGTGCGAGTGTGGCAGCTAACGGGTGGGGTCGGGCTCGGGCGCGAGGGGGGGCGGTTGGCGCCGACATGTGGGGTCGAGCTGTCAGTTTGAGGCGGGCGAGGGTAACGGGCTGAGCCAGCCGGGAGAGAGAGAAAGGGAGGGGCGTGGCCCATTACTGTTTAAAAATGTTTTCTGATTAAAAATAATTCCAGGAAATAGATTAAAATCTTAGGGCTACTTCCAATGTTGATAAAAATTTGTAAAAATTCTCAAAAATATATCTTAGTCTTAGGATCATACATAAAATTTTCAGCTCCTAGTTTGGCCATTTCATCTAGGTTGTAGTTCAAAATGGTGAAGGAGGGCATTTAAAGGTATTTCCAAAATAATAAATTTCAGGAAATTGGATTAAATAATATTTTTATTCCTTTGAAAATTTGGGGTGTCACAATTTGCCTTGCCTGGATGGTAGTGTATGCCTAAGTCATAATCTTTGATCAACTCCAACCGTCTTCTCTACCTGAGGTTCAGGTCGGGCTGGGTGAATATGTATTTGAGGCTCTTGTGATCGGTGTAAACTTCACATCTGTTACCGACAAGATAATGCTTCCTTATTTTCTGCGCATGAACTACCGCTGCTTACTCCAGGTCATGTGTAGGGTAGTTCAACTCGTGAGGTCTCAATTGTCGAGAGGCGTATGATATCACCTTCCCTTCTTGCATGAGAACACACCCTAGTCCTAGACGAGAGGCATCACAGTAGACATGGAAGTCCTTCCGGATGTCAAGCAAAGTCAACACCGGGGTTGATACCACTTTCTTCTTGAGGGTTAGGAAACTTTCTTCACAAGCAGGAGTTCATTCGAACTTCACTTCCTTCTGTAGTAATCTAGTCATGGGCTTGGCGATCTTGGAAAATTGTTCAATGAATCGTCGGTAATATCCAGCCAGTCCTAGAAACTCTGAATCTCTGATATGTTATTGGGCTGCAACCAATTTGTTATTGCTTCCACAGTGGTCGGATCCACTGCTATCCCTCTGGCAGATATGACATGCCCTAGGAATTTCACCTCGGACGACTAGAATTCGCAGTTGCTATACTTGGCATATAACTGATGCTCCCGCAACATTCCCAAGGTCAGACGAAGATGGGCTTCATGCTATTCCATGTTCCTGGAGTAGACGAGGATGTCGTCGATGAACACTACAATGAACTTGTCCAAGAACTCCATGAAGACATTGTTCATAATATTCATGAAGAACGCGGCGGCAATCGTGAGTCTGAATGACATCACTTTATATTCATACAAGCCATACCAAGATGTGAATGCGGTCTTAGGGATGTCCTCCTTTCTGATCATGAGCTGATGGTAGTGTGATCAGAGGTCGATCTTGGAGAAGACTGAGGATCCCTTAAGTTGATCGAACAGGTCATCGATCCGCGGTAAAGGGTACTTGTTCTTGATGGTTACATCATTCAAAGCCCTATGGTCCACACACATTCTCTTCGTCTTATCCTTCTTCATGGCAAATATGACTGGTGCACCCTAAGGCGATGTACTCGATCAGATATATCCCTTCTGCTCAAGCTCTTCAATGTTACTTTTCACTTAGGCTAGCTCGTTTGCAGCCATTCGATACGGTCGCTTGGAGATGGGCATGATTCTAGGGACAAGTTCGATAGTGAACTCCATGTCCCTCTTGGGTGGCATTCCTAGTAGTCCCTCTGGAAAGACGTCTGCATATTCTCAGACCACGTGTACTCCTTCTACTGTCACCTGGTGGAGTAGGGCCTCTCTTCCGAACCCCGAGTAGCCATCTGGAATGTGATGGTGATTCCCTCATGGCTGGTTACGGTGAAGGATTTGCTGGCACAATCTATCATTCCTTTATGCTTCATCAACCAATCCATATCGAGGATGAGGTATAGACACTTGCATTCTATGAGGATAGGGTCGGCCCAAAATAATACCCCTTGGATCTCTATCCTTGTCCTCGGGCTAAATAGGGTGGCTAGACTTTAGTTGCCAAGGTTGGAAATTACCAAGGGTTCGGGTAGTTGGAGTACTTCTAGTCCATTTTTTCACAAAATTCTTAGATATGAAAGAGTGTGTTGCTCTCGAGTCAAATAATATTACTGTGGTTATGGAGTTTGTAGTAAACATACCGAGGATGACTTCTAGAGCCTCTTGGGCTTCTTCTGCCGTGACATGGTTGACGCGGGCGTGGATCTCTGGGTTGGGGGAAGCTACATGGAGTTGCTTGGGGTGAGGACACTAATGATCGTAATGTCCTTCCTTCCAACAGTTGAAATAGATGACCGGTTTGTTGTTCTGGTCCCTCAAAGTGTTGGTCTTGGCAGCCAATGCCGATGGGGCCAACGGAGCTGATGGAGTTTGGGAGCGGGGCGGGGGTTTCCGGTGCTCGACCCGCTAGGGGTGTACTGAGGTCTGAAGACGGGGCAAGGGTGATGGGTCGGCGCATGGACCAGAGGAGCGATGCGGGGTCTTTACATGATCCCTTGGATGTGCTTGATGGTGATTATCTTCCTCTTCTTCAGGTCCAGCTTATTCTGCTCAGTATCTTCGATGATGGCCTTGTTCACCAACCTCTAGAAGTCGGTGTGGTCCACGGTGATGAGTTGGACAGACAGTTCGTCCTTCAGTCCCCTGAGGAACTTAGCTTGATGGTCGGCGTCGGTGCAAACTTCATCTGGCGCATACCGGGACAGCCTGTTGAACTCATGGAGGTATTCCGTGATAGACTTGCTCCCCTGCTGCAAGTCACAGAACTCCTGTTGCTTCATGGCGACGAACCCAGCAGGAATGTGGGCGTCTCAAAAGGCGGTGGAGAATTCTGCCCAAGTGACTACATGAGCCTCGGGCTAGGACTCACGGTAGTTGTCCCACAATTCGGCAACCGGACCATGGAGTTGGTTGGCTATGAATGCTACATGCTCCATGTCGAAGCAAGGGAGGATGTCCAATTTCTTTCTAATGGTCCTCAACCAATCCCCTGCCTCCATTGGGTCGGTCGTGCTTGAGAACGTGGGAGGCCTCACGTGTAGGAACTCCGAAAGTTTAGTAGCGGGGGCCGGTGTGGGGACTTGCGGGTGTAGGGGTGGCTCCAAGTGGTGCTGCTGCTATAGATGATTCATTTGTGCCTGCTGCTCTTGCATGTGGGCCTACTGCTTTTTCATCTAAGCCAATAGTGTGGTGATGAGCTTGTTCTGGTTGGCCATCATCTTGGCCAACGTAGGAATGTTGGCGATAGGTGCTCCGGCCTGGCGCTCTCATGTGGCATCCCCATTGGGTACCACATCACTTGGCAGATTGTGGGTGTCATACGGGTTCTGGTCGTTGGTCATTCTGAAGGGGGTAATGCCCTAAGTATATTAGAAAAGACTTAGAAAAATTTGCCCCAAAATGGTTCACGGATTCTTTATTAAATGTGTTACAAAATAGTTCATTACATTTTAGTTCTTATTTTCATCCCATCCATGGCACAAGTCACTATGGATGGTAACACAATCATGAAAGAAAACAAAACAAGCCTCAGAACTATTATCTATTGCAACTACTCGCCATCAGAGGTAGTCTCGGTGCTCTTCGATGCACGAGTGTCTAGGGGAATGTTGGGCTCGATGAAGTTTTCTATCATGGGCTCTAAAGCGATGACTGGCCCAGAGCTGCGGCTCTAGAGGAGGAAGGTCTAAATGGCATCGTCGGTGTGGTAATCTGCTTAGGTCGAGGGGCGGGCTTCCTGATAACCTTCTTCTTGTGGGGAGGCAGCGGTGCTAACTCTTAGATGTCCATCTTGACCTCCTAGATCTGATGTCAGAGCTCGGCGTTCTTGGTGACACTCTTTTGTAGCTCAACGACCTTGTGTTGTAGTTCTCCGTTCTCTCGAATGAGGCTGTTTGCCATGTGGCAATAGAATTCGATGGTATCATGCTGATCGTCGGCATCCAGCATAGCCTCAGTGTGAAGGTGATCAATGGCCTAAAGAAGACGAGTGCTCCTAGCCATGGCGGTGTCACGGTCAGAGAGAATACTGACGTAGATGCTGTGGTGAGCTCCCAAAGTGCGCATCGGTACATTATGGAAGGAGGAGTATCAGAGCTCAACGTCGTAAATCATCCTCAACTCTATGAGGGCCTGGAAAGCGGCGCACTGACACACCACCTCGAAGGTTGGGCCTCCGACAGCTTAGATGAAGAATGGGCGGTGTTCTTTGGAGGAACGAATGGTGATGGTGATGTCACAAGCGCCTGCGAATTCTTTAGGGTAAATTCCATGGAACTAGAGCTCATGGACGAATCCGAGGAAGGTCATGAGCATCCGAAGCTCGCGGACAAATCCATCTCGGTCCCAAAGGGATCCATGCACGTGGTGACCTGGCATCTACAAAAAAGAAGAAGTTTTAAAGAATAAGGGAGAGAAGAAAAATATGAAGTGGATTTTTTCGAAATAGATTTTTGTAAAGCCAAGTATTGGGCGGGTCTCTTTGGCTTCCTACAGTCATGTCGGCTCTGGTACCATCTTATCACACCCGAATTTTAACAAATTCAGGACTTTATTGAAATTCCAACTAAAATCAATAATAACAAGATGTTCATCTCACGACATCGTTCATATGACAATCATTTATGGTTCGTAGACCACATTATTACACAAACATGGAAATAAAAGATACTAGTAAAATAATCTTTGGGATGAACATCTCTTCCAAGCTCGCGTCCTTGACTAGGTCGCTACTCTAGACCATCGTCGTCGTAGTAGACCATCTCTGAAGGGGGTTTTCAACGGGTATGAGTACAAAAGTACTCAACAAGCCACCGAGAATGCAATAATAATGCAAGGTAATAGCAAGGGAAAGAAATGGCTTAAAGTGCGGAAAACTACATTTTTATGATGAAGCTTTTAATGTAGTCAGGTTTAATTATACACAATAATAAACGTGAGTAATGCAACTTTTTTCTAACTCGAGGAGTACAGTCAGCCCTCCTCGCTTAATAGTCCTTATATGCCACATCATCATGCAACACTTCACAAGTATAAACTAACTGTGGGATCTAACACAACCCGCCCTTGACCGTAGGCTCGACTTTTTGAAAATATTTAGACTCTGATCAGAGGTGTACCCATGTACCCACAAGGCACTCATTCTTGCACACCACAATGTGTCCAAATGACCCAAGTCACAAGAACTCATGACAGAACCTTTAGCATGAAGCGCTCCAACCCAAGGACACACACTATAGGTTTCACCGGCACGCTAGCGCACTGGACCAACGTCGTGCCACCTTTTGTGCCTCATGGTACAAGTCACCCACAGGTGCTACTTGCCCCTCTCCACATAGTGTCTCAAGTTGGAATGTCTGATACCTCTGGTTAAGACATACCCACTAGACTTGTGGTTGGTACGGAAGTGTATTGCAACGGATCCCATAGACCGGTCCTTATAGTGCCCCTGAAGCGACTAACCAATGCCCTCGCTTGCACCCTAAACCCACCATGCTAACATACTAAACCAAAACTCCATAACCAATAGAATTCTAGGGGAAAGAAATCACGGGGATCATATAATAGAACCATAGCATCTATGACTCATTTTTAAACCTATAGCAGTTGTGTCGATACATTGGACACTATCTAATAATACTGTTATTATGGTGACAAAGAGTTTAGGCTCGATAGAATGTCTTAGGTTTGAACATCAAGGTCGGGGATTTAAATAATTATATTGTAAGGCTTTTGATTTGACTAATGCATTTATAACCTATGGGTTTCAGCGATATTTAATTTAAAACCGGGTTCAATATGCTCAAAAGGTGATGGTGAAACTTCGAGGAAGTACTCTGGCTCCTCGGTGGTGTCACAATCTTATTTGCTAAACATGTAGAGAATAATAAGATAAATTTTCTGAAATTTGAATGGTCAAATTTAGTGTTAATTTAAAGAAGTTATGAATTTTTGAAGTTTAAAACAATTTCTAGAATTTTATTTTAACTCCAATTAAAACCATATAAAAGTTCAGAATAAACATATGAATTTTATTGGATGAACATGAAGAGAATAAAAACATGAATTCCCTGAAATTTGAATGATCAAATTTGGAGCTAATTTGAAGAAGTTATGAATTTTTAAAGTTTAAATCAATTTTTGGAATTTATCTTAATTTTAAATCAGTCGTCGTTCCACAGTGAGCCAGGTCCACCGTGAACCCACGCACTGTGCTGAGAGCCGGAGCGCGGATCACCATTGGATTGCGATTGGACGCACGCAGTGGAGGCGTGGTGATTAAATGGAATCGGACGGTTGAGAACGCACGATACCCTTTTGATCAGACAAACGGTCCATATCAAAACTGGGCAGGTTTTAATCTCAACTGCTCCGATCGAACGGAGGTGATTGAATCTGACATAGCATGGGTAATTACCTGTGCCGATCGTCTTCTCCGGTGACACCAGGGGCTTGTGGCAGTCGTGACGGCGATGGCGATGGCTAAGGCTACTAGACAATGCTAGAAATGGAATCAGTGCGATGAGGGGAACACGATGATACCGGGGCGATGGCTCGAGATCAATGGTTCGTGGCCGGTGATGAGCGAGGGGGGGGGGCGAAGTGGTTCGGGTCATCAGCTTGGATGGTGTTCCGGTGGTCTTCAGTGAGGACGGAGGGGTGGCCGGTGTCGGGGAGGTGACGGTGGTCACGGTGAGGTCGGTGGCGAGGCAAATGTTGGAGTCCGGTGACGGCGAGTGGCGACTAGAGGCTACACAGAGGGGCGGCAAAAAAATGAAGCGTGGGCGCTCTGTAGATGCGATGGTCACGAAATTGCAGCGAGGACCGAACGCGGTATGGTGTAGGGGGTTTTATAGGGCATCGAAGTGAAAGGGGGGGTCGGGTGCAGTGAAAGCCGAGAGGGAGGGGTTAATGTGAATAATATCTGACAATTACGGCATTGTGGGGCTTAATGTGAGGGGATCCGAGGGGGAAACGATCGTCGGTGTTAAGGTGAATAATATCCCGGATTTAAACCGAGGCTGGCCCTACGGTGGAGGTGAATCCGAGGGATAGCGTTTTGGCCGGAGATCTCGGGAGCGACGGTGACGTGGGGAAGACGAATCTGACATGGCGGGGCCATTATCAGTGGCAGGCGCGGCGTGATGGAGCAATGGTCGGTGCCGACAGCTAGGCCAGGGCTCGGGCGGGAGGCAGATGGCGTCGATAGGTGGGCTCCACTTTTCAGTGAGAGGGTGTGGAGGTAAATGGGCTGGGCCGGCCGAGGAGGGGGAAAGGTGGAAGCATCCCACTAATGTTTAGAATTCATTTCTGAATAAAAATAATTGCTGAAAATAGTTTATAAATTATGGGCTACTTGCAAAGGCTATAAAAATTTGTAAAAAATCCAAAAAATATGTCTTGGCCTAAATAACATAATGAAATTTTATCAGACCTTTGTTTGGATTATTTCTCTAGATTTTTATTTATTGGGCCAAATTTTTCTATGCCATTATAATTTTTACAGTTTTGAAATATGCCATCGGTGTGTCACTGACATATGGGACCTACCACAGTCACTGACAGTGGCATTTTTTAAATTACAGAAAATTGTAATGGCACGTTTCAAAATTTCCCTTATTTATTTGGGCATTTTCAGCTTTATAGAAAATTGAAAATAAACCCTTTTCTAGAAAAGTATATTTTTAAATTTTATTTTTACCTTTGGAAATTTGGGTTGTTGCACTATAGCATCTGCACGTACGTCTCGGAACCTCTAGATATAATCTTGCACCAACTCATCCATTCTTTTCTTTATGGTCGTTAAGTCGGTGAGTTTTATTTCTTGAATGCCCACGAAGAAATATTGGTGAAACTTATTCTCTAGATCCACCCATCCTCTGATGGAATTTGCTGGTAGTGAAACAAACAACGCAAAGGTCGATCCTAATAGTGACAACGGGAAAAATCGTACCCTTAGTGCTTCGTCAGTCGATGCCTCGCCGCACTAGAAGAGGAAACAGCCGACGTGCTCGATCGTATAGACTGAGTCTTGTACCACGAACTTGGTGAAGTCGGGTATCTTATATCGGCCGAGCAATAGTAACCGGTCGAACCATTCTGGGTACGGTCGTCGATACATGTACATCTATTCTTTGTGCTTCATCCAAAATTGATCTTTGAAAACCTCCGTGATACGATTCACCCAGTCATCTTCTTGATGTCCCAGTGTTGAGTACCGTTCAGACATTGGGGCATGCTGATATTGCTCTACCTGGGAGTGTTGTATCTTTGTTGCCCCTCATTACCATAAGTCTACGGTCCAAACTCCACGATCCTATGGTACCCCTAAGGGATACCGTCAGGTTCCCCCTATGTGGCAAGATGTCTGGCAGCATGTTCCTTGCGACACCATATGTGACTTGTGGGACCTCCTGTCCCATCGGCCTAGGGCTGGCCACTGAAAACGGCGCCGATGCACCTCTTTTGGGGAAATACGGCAAACTCGATGGCAACCCCGAGTGGTGGATGATGGTTGGGTCAACTTGTTTCCTTCATGGCCAACCGAGATGGTCAGCCATTCTAGCCTTGTCGATCCTTGCAGTTGTGGAGCCGGATGAGTGTGTTGCGGATTCTGTAGTAGTCTGGTTTGAGTATTCGGGAGATACGTCAAACCTTATAACGGTTCGTGGGCTACAGTTCCATCAATGGTCTTCTTGATTAGCCCGTGAAGGGTGTTTACCAGTGTTCCAGATTGATTGATGAGCACGTGGTGAAGCATGTTGTCGACGATCTCCTGGAAACTAACATGAGGGCTTTCTATCGGCTGAATGGTCTCCATGGCCGTCACTGATCTTGGCAATGAATCCCTTAAAATGGGACCCGCCCGAGTCATCCTATAGGCTTGCTGTTGGACCGAAAAGGGCCACCAGAGGGTGGTGAATGGGAGCTTTTAAAATTTCATACTAAAACTAGCCTTCTATTTTAAATTCTCTCTCCTATAGAAGGCTTCAAACACACCCTTCGGAGGTTTGGTTCGGAGATATTTTACAGCTCTGAACACACCCTTCATGACGGAGCTACCCGCTCACCTGACATCAAGCCTCACGCTTGACCCAGGTTCACTTGATACGAACCGTCTGTTTCCACTGAAGTCACCTACGCACCATCGGCAAACAAACAAAATTTTCCAGTACCCCAGAGACCACTCCGGTAAACAACCTCTGATACACACTCCGGTGTACCGCCCAAAGTACCGAGCCCTTCTGCACAACCATATCATTGTTTTCTGCCAGACCCCTCCGACAGACACACTCCACTGCACAGCTGTAGCCAGCCAACTCCGAATCCTTCGAACCCCTTCGAAGGGACCCCTTTGTCCAAAAGAGAACTTGTCAATCACTCATCACAAACTTGAAACCAAGGCACATTTCAACTTGGTTTCTCAATCTCCCCCTTGATGAGTGCATTGACAACCAAATTCGAGTTCGAGAAAATTTGAAATTTTTCAGCACACAAGTGACCATAAAAACTAAGAAAAGAGCCAAACCATGTCACTTGATAAATGAATTTCTATAGACTTGACTCATGAAAAGCAATTTGGCAATAATTCCCCCTTTGGCAACAAAAATTTTCTCCTCCTTTGAGCTACACCACTTGTTCTTCCTCTTTGATAGGCAAACCAGGTATTTTTCTCCCCCTTTGACAATGCAAGAAACAAGGAGTAAGAAAAGATGCAAGGCTTCGAGATGATGAAAAATGTTAAAACATCAGATGCAAGAATATGCCAAATCATAGGGTCAAGCTCAGATGCTCAACTCAAGTAAATATATTCCAATTTCAAAATGTGATGCATGAGTTTTTCAAATTGTTGAAAATAAAAGCATCACCACTTATACTAGTCATCTAGACAAGGGAAAACAGGAACTGCAAAAGCTAATTCAATTTTTACACAGGAAAGCAAGTCCAAATTTATGGAACATTTAGCAAACTTGATAAGCAAAAGATTCAAATTTTGCAATTCTTTTAATAGTGCTAGAGGTTGTTTGCTCATCCACCTTATGCTTTCCAACCATGCCAAGCCTAGGTCAAGAAAGACCATCAGAAGCTTAAAGTAGTGATTTTGGTAGACACTAAGTTATCTCAGTTCATACCAATGTGCAATGGTAAGCAGTCTAGAATAAAAAAGTGTGACAAGCAAACCCGCCTGTATCTTGTCATTTTTAGCACTTAAATCATGGATATTGAATTTTGTTGTGTAACATTTGTTGGATATTTCCATGAATAGCAGTATTATTTTCAAGTTGCAATTTTGCATCCATAGTAAAGGAATCTAGCTACCAGATAGATAAAAGATAGCTAAAGCAGTTCTACCCAACACATGCTAAACACGAGACTAAGCAGTGATCATGTTTTGAATGTTTTTTAAGGATGACAAATACCCAATTCCCAACGCAAATAAGCAAATCGGGATGCATCAAGTGGTTTGGTGAAAATGTCAGCAAGCTGGGTCTGGGTATCAACATATTGAAGCTCAATATCACCCTTCTCATTGTGATCTTTGAGATAATGATAACTCACATCAATGTGTTTGGTTCTAGAATGTTGAACTGGGTTGTTTGCAATGAAAATCGCACTAGTGCTATCAAAAAACAGTGGAACACTCTTATAATCTAACCCGAAATATCGCAAAGTGGAAACAATCCACAAAATCTGAGAGCAACAGCTAGCTATAGCAACATATTCAGCCTCAGCCATAGATTGCGCAACTCTAGACTATTTGCAGGAAGACTAGCAAACAAGACAAGTACCCAGAAAATGACAAGTACATAACGTATTTTTCCTATCAATTCTACACCCAGCAAAATCCGCATATGAATAACCACAAAGACACAAAGAGGAAGATGAAGAATACCAAATGTAAAATTCGAGAGTATGCTTGAGATACCTTAGAATTCGCTTTACCACTTGGCGGTGAGAAGCATGTGGCGTAGCTTGAAAACGAGCGCACTGACACATAGTGAAGTGTATGTTTGGCCTCGTAGCTATCAAGTAGAGGAGGGAGTCGATCATGCTTCGGAACACCTTCTGATCTACGGCTTCCCCATCCTCATCAGGGTCCAATGCTATCAAGGTAGCCATTGGAGTGGCGAGTGGCTTCACATCAGCCATGTCAAATTTCTTGAGCAGGTCCTTGGTGTACTTCATCTGTTGGACAAAGGTATCTTGTTTTCTTTGCTTAATTTGCAAACCAAGGAAAAATGTGAGTTCGCCCATTATGGACATCTCGAACTCCCTACTCACGGCATCTGCAAACTCGCCAACCAAAGCCTGAGAAGAGCCACCAAAGATGATATCGTCAACGTAAATCTGAACTAGGAGGGAATATTTGCCATGCTTGAGAGTGAAAAGGGTTTTATCTACTGATCCCATCAAATACCCTCGCTCGAGCAGAAAAGACTTAAGCAAAGAGACGTTTAAGGACTTTATGTGGATATTTGGGGTTTTCAAAACCAGGGAATTGTTTTACATAAACGTCTTCGCCAATGAAGCCATTGATAAAAGCACTTTTGACATCCATTTGATAATGTTTGAAACCACGGGATACCGCAAATGCAAGTAAAATTCTAATGGCCTCAAAATGAGCAACATGTGCAAAAGTTTATGTAATATCAATCCCTTCTAAGTGAGAATAACCTTGAGCCACAAGTCTAGCTTTGTTTCTAACTACAAACCCATTCTCCCCTTTTTTGTTTTTGTAAATCCATTTAGTTACAATGAAATGAACATTAGGAGGGGGATCATGAACATTAGGAGAGGGATCTATAAGTGTTTAGACTTGGTTTCTCTGAAAATTTTCAAGTTCTTCATGCATGTCATTAATCCAACTAAAATCAGATAGTGCAAGACTCACATCTAAGGGCTCAAAGGAAGCAACAAAAGTAGAATCAATGAAATGAGCATGAGAACGTGTTACCCTTTAATCAAGCTCACCAATGATCTGCTCTGTAGGATGCATCCTTTGGATGTTATGAGGAGCCTCTCTACGAGGTGCAGTCTCCCCCTCAACTTGTGCTGGTGAATGGGCGAAGATGACTGATGTCAAGGTTGTAGCTTCGGGGCCTCTTGCTGAAGTAAACAAAGCGGGGTCTGCTTCGGGAGTCGATGTCGAGGGTAGTAGGGGTTTGTCCTCAAAATCTCCGAGATCTTCGTCTTCGAAGATGGTCTGCTCCATATCGTGTTCATTTGCCTGTTCAAAAGAAGAGCTAACACAGGGGGTTGGTTCATCAAAGTCACATCACATGACTCGATGACAGTGTTAGTTTCCAAATTAAAAACTCGATAAGAATGACCATGAGTAGTGTAACCCAAGAAGGTCCCGTCAAAAGAACACGAATCAAATATGTCCAAATTTTCACGTTTTAGGATAAAACATCGACAACCAAATACCCGAATACGAGTAACTTTGGGTTGTCTCCCAAAACACAGCTCATATGAAGTCAAATTCAAAATTGAGCACAGGAAAATTCGGTTCGAGATGTAACAAGTAGTGTTCATGGCCTTAACCGAGAACTTTCTAGGAGTCCTGTGCTCATCGAGCATCGTCCTAGCCATCTCAACCAAAGTGCAGTTCTTTCTCTCAACAACACCGTTGTGTTGAGGAACTAGTGGAGGAGAGAATTGATGTTCTATGCCATTCTCCATGCAAAAGTCAACAAAGAGACTATTCTTGAACTCGGTGCCATTATCACTTCGAATGAACTTCAATGCACCAGAGAGTTTAGTAAAAAGTCTTAAAGCCAAGCTCCGAAAGTGTGAAAACACTTCATCCTTGCTAGCTAGAAAGAAGACCGAAGAGTAACGAGAGAAGTCATCGACAATAACAAGTACATACCACTTGCCGCCTTAGGAACTAACCCGAGAAGGACCTACAGTGTCCATGTGGAGAAGTTATCCGGGTTGTTCAGTCATCACCATAGTGACTGGCGAGTTCGAAGCGGCAATCATTTTCCCATGTCGACAAGGAGCGCAAACTAAATTCTTCTCAAATTTGAGCTTAGGAAATCCGCGGATCAGACCTAGGGCACTCAAATGAGTGAGCAACTCAAAGCTCATATGCCCTAGTGTCCTATGCCACTTCTAGAGCTCAGAAATCTGATGAGCAACTAAGCAGTGAGAAGAACTAGATGACTCAAAAAAATCAACTCCAAAAACATTCCCAACTATAAAGATCATACACACCAAAACGCCATGAGAATTGAGTACTTATGAATGACGCGATGAAATCGCACTACGAAGCCCTCATCAAGCAATTGAGATACAGAAAGCAAATTGAATCCCAAATTGTCAACCAAAGAAACATATTTGAGAGAGAAATTCAAGTTGATTCTTACCACACCTTTACCTTTCACTCTGCTTCTTTGGTTATTGCTGAAGGTAATTTGTTCCTTTTGCTTGGTTGTGGTGAGGCTGGAGAACCATGCTACATTGTCGGTCATATGGTGCGAACAATCAGAGTCCATGATCCATGTGCCCTCCAAGCCTCGGTCTGTCACCTACACAAAACGAGAAAACCTCGATCGCTTAGTGCTGGAGTGAGTGAAAATATGACGAGGTATCCAGCACTGAGAGATATGAGCAGTAGGCACAGTAAAAGTAGACTATCTACGCACAGGTAATGTGGAGTGATGCAAAGTGTGAGGTCTACCTACATGATGCAACCTAGATGCAAGACATGGTCTCCCAACTTGTCGAGATACAAAGCCACTAATACGAGGTCTAGCACCATATTAAATATGGTGAACACCATGAGGGGCAAAACATCTCCGATCAGACCGGGGAGCCTAATAAATAGGACGTGAGTAAAACTCAGACTCATGCATACCTAGAGATGGGTAATGCATGTATTGGAACATCAACGCTTGAGACCATCGCTCATCCTTGATGCGATGGAAACATAACCCAACCAAATGACCCACCCGCTGACAGTAAGAACAATGAAACACTTTTCTAGGGGCACATACTTGGGTCATAGGAGCAATTCTCACAGGCTCCTTGGGTTTCTGCTAAGGGTTTTTCTTGTGTGGAGGAGGTGGAATTTTCTTTAGAGTCTGGATAGGTTTCTTGGCTTTCAGAGGAGTGTATAACTGGGCTTTTTCTTTCTCTAAGGTAGTGGGTGAGGTAAAAACAGTTTTGTTCTCACTGTTTGAAGGAATTCTCTCAAAACCCAATCATAGAGCTAAACATGCCCTATTAGCACACATCTTGGTCTTGGCCAAAAGAAAATCCATCCTACCATTTCCCTAAGTGCATGTGTTAACCACAGAAAGAAGGTATTCATTTTCAGTCATAAGGTTTTCAGCTTGTCCTCTAGCAAAACTGAGTTGGTGCTTAAGGGTGATGCAGGTGGGACAAACATGATGCACATCCTTAGAACACTCAGCACTCTCCAATCTAGCCTCTAATTCCTTAACATGCTTGTCTCTAAAATTAATGCTATCAATCAATAAAGAATAGTTTGAACAAGCATCAGAAGAAATAGGTCTAGACTCCACCACCAAAAGCTGCTTCTATGCAGTCTCAAGCTCAACAATAGTTTGAGCATGCACAGAACGCAACTGAGCTAGCTCACCCATGAGAATAGTGCAAGATTCACATTCAGCATCATTAAGTTTAGACTTAAGCATGGCATAATCAGTAGAAACAGATTCTAGCCTAAGTCTAAGGTCTTTTATTTCCCTAGCGGCTTGCACAAGCAATCTATCTTGACCAAGAACTACTTCATTCAGTTCATCTACTTTAATGGAAAGTTTGTCTTAGGATAGTGGTACCTCAGATGAGTCAAGGTCATTGCCGCTGTGAGTGCTGTCGGCCATGAAGGTTCTTCTCCTTCTTCTCCTCCTTCCTTGGGGATTCATCCTCCTCATCAGAGCTCGACTCCTCAGTTGAGGAAGTGTCGACTCCCTCTTAGCCACCTTGCCGCATTTACCCTTCACATAGGGTTTCCTTTCCTTCTTGTGGTGTTTGGGGCGCTCACTCTCATCTGTCCTCTTGAGCTTAGGACAATTGGACTTGATGTGAGAAGTGTCACCACACTCAAAATAGCCACTAAAACAACTTCTCCTCTGATCCCGTCTCTCATTATGAAAATGGGTGAACCTTCTGGCAATGAGAGAAAGCTCTTCATCATCTAGAGTATCCACCTACTCCTTAGGGACATAGACCAGGGAGGGCAATGCAAAACCACCTGCAAGAACACAAGTGCCATATATGCTTGGTTGTACAGTGGCGCCATGGCCATAGCCAGAAACTGGTGCCAAGGGTTGAGGCAAAGAGTTTTTGTGCACTACAAGAGATGCCTTGGCTATCTCTGTGGACCTCAGCTTGCTGAAGAGCTCATCACATGTCAATGTGTCATAGCCTGTGAACTCCTCAATGCTGGATATCTTCACTTCCCATATGCTACGATGAGAGCATAGAAAAGCTTGATAGCCCTGTCATGATCATTGTAAGCAAGTGTCCCTTTGGACCACAAGTTACTCACTATAACATCAAAGCGAGAAAACATGGCATCTATAGATTCACCAGGTGCTTGCACAAATAGCTGATACTATTGATTGTATGTGCTTTGGCGCCTAGCCTTAATATGTGTAGAGCCATCATGAAAAATAGTGACTGTAGTACAAATCTCCCTAGCTGTCCTTAGGTGCTGAACCCTATCAAACTAACTCCTACTCAAGCCAATGAACAATATATTTCGAGCTTTGGAGTTAGAATTATATTGATCTTTTTCTGCCTAAGTGGTGCAGGTTTCAAGGATGGAATATTGTGAGTCCACAATCTCCCAAATTGCATTTCCTTGGCTTAGCAAGTAAGCCTCCATGTGCACCTTCCAATATGCAAAATCAGTCCCATAAAATAGAGGTATTTTACTAACTTTGTCCATGCCGCCAAAAGATCACAAAACCAGTTAAGGTCAACTGGTGATCTTAACCAGCTCTGATACCAATTGTTCGACCAAAAAGGGCGACTAGAGGGGGTGGTGGTGAATGGGAGCTTTTAAAATTTCAGACTAAAACTAGCCTTCTGTTTTAAATTCTGTCTCCTGCGGAACATGCTTCAAACACACCCTTCGGAGGTTTGGTTCGGAGATATTTTATAGCTCCGAACACAAACTTCACAAAGGGTAAAAAGTCAAAGACAATGAGACTTCACTCACTCCCACAAACCCCAAAACACAACTCTGTAAGGATATTTTAGGCTCCACACACGAGGTGCCTTCGAGCAGGCTTCGCCGTTCACACTTCGCAGGAGTAAGCTTTCCTCTAGGGCTTCGAATAGATACTCCGCACTAGCAACTAGTACTAGGCTTCGTATTTCGAAGGGTAGAAAGCAAAAAGTACTAAATGCAATAAGGCCTTCGGCTGAGAAAGGAAAACAAGCTTCAAGCCTGACTTCACTCAGTGCTTTGCTAGTAATCAGAGAGAACTTGCCTCCAATTTACACAGAGCGAACACACACTGAAGGATACACACACTTCACACGTACATAACACCAATACCCTTCTCAAGAAAAGACAGTGCAAAAAATCAGGCTAGAACAAAACGAAGTGTAACACAGAGAAATCAACATATGTAGTGCAAAACAGGGATATACGTTCAAGCAATAGATGAAGAACAAAATGAAAATTTCATTGCATGAACAGGGAACACAAAAAAACTCACAAGACTAAGTTCATCGGTCTGGCGGCTAGCACTGGAGTTCTAAAAAATGATTGCTCAAAGTGTTACCTAGACCTAACCAGCCAACTCTATTTATAGGCACAACTTAGCCATGCGAATAGACTACTTTACCCCTATGGTTTACAGTCATTTTGTCTCTACCAGACAAAGGGGTAGAGATGGTAGTCTACTTTTACAGGAGGCTTCTTTTGTCAACTTCGTAGAGGAGACAACATTAGCTTTTGTAGAGCATACATGATCAATCTTTGCACAGTTGGAATCTTCCTAAGCCCCCTTCACACATAAAGTGTGCAGTAGATTTAGTGACAAGCTTTGAACCAGATGGCCTTTGCTATACCGAAGTCAGTCTTAGATATAGTGACAGTTTTGAGCCGAAGCCGTCAAAGCACTTGACCTTTCGCACCATCACATACGGAATGGACCACCATGGCTTTGCAGGTACTCCTAGCTCGACCTCCGTCAGTCCGTGTACCGAACCCATGCATGGCTGAAGTACCTCAAGTCAGCCACACTCCGAAGTCCCACCTTCGGAGTACCTTCGCCACCTTCCGAAGTCCCTCCATCCAAGGCCTCCGCATGAAGCATATCCATAAGCACCCATTCGCAGTGTCTCAGCCCCGAGCACACTCTATGAAGACTCTTATCTGGACCACGCCTTTGATGCACCTTGACTTCCAAGACCTTCGCCAGGTGTCCCTTCGAGTGCCTTCCTCTGGAGCTCACTTTGAACATCTTGCCTCAATGATCAGAACTTTGACCACCATACTCCGAAGTCACTCCTTCCGGAGCACCCTTCGAAGTGCCTCGCCTCCAAATACTTTGTCTCAGGGTACCTTCAGCCGGAGCCACCCACCGCACTTTCTGCCTTCGCTTAGCGCGCCTTGACCTAAGGACCGACCTCGACCCCACGAAGCCTTCATGACCGAGCTTCCCGCTCGCCTATTATCAAGCCTCCCGCTTGACCTAGGTTCACTTGTTGTGAACCATCCATCGCCTCTGAAGTCACCTGCGCACCACCGGAAAGCAAACAAGATTTTTCCAGTATCCCAGATACCTCTCTGGTAAACAGCCTCTAATACACACTCCGGTGTACCGCCCAAAGTACCGAGCCCTTTGGTACAACCATATCATCGTGTTCTGCCAGACCCCTCCGACAGACACACTCCGCTGCATAGCTGCAGCCAGCCAACTCCGAATCCTTCGAACCCCTTCGGAGGGACCCCTTTGCGCAAAAGAGAACTTGTCAATCACTCATCACAGACTTGAAACCAAGGCACATTTCAACTTGGTTTCTCACTTGGAGGCACATTTCCTGGAAAGCGTCAATGTGTCTTTGTACCTCCGCCCCTGTTCCTCAGTCAGAGTCTCCACGGTGATCGGAATGATGTTGTCATCGTTGAGTTCACCCGCCATGGTTGGATTGCTAAAGTATGGTCCCACTGGGCATGCCAAAAAGTGTGTTGGTGTGTTTTTTGGTCACACTTTTGACACACACGTGGCCTGGGAGATCTGCTTAACTGTAGTGTAGGTCCTACGTTCTTAGAAGAAAGGGGTTCAAGGCGTGCCAATCAGTTTGACCCTGCAATTGATAAGGAAACAGGAAAATATGATGAATAGCATAGCCTATCAGCTATCGAGCTGATGACCACGATGAGGATGGCATATTCATAGAATATCATGCCAACCGGCCATAGGGCCGATGACGAGGGGTGAACCAATCGGGTGAGCATACCATCGGATGATAAGATGGGCAGTTTTACCACATAAGCCAATGAGCGCTTTTCCGATGGAAAATAAGATGTGTCGTTGAATTGAAGATAACTTGTCGGTTTGTACTCTGACAGAAATAAATAAAACATGCTAGATAACATGTATATATCTTGAAAATCTTCACAATAACTAGATTGGACCTAACCAAAATAGTAGCTAATCACGATGATCTTAATAATATATCAAAGTATCGGGCATGCTTTATCTAGATGAATTGTATACAACATGAAAAGATACAATTGCAAGAGTTGGCGGACGTAACCGATGAAGCCTCAAACTACCACACCTAGATCACATCAATCTAAGAGATCAATCTGATGTAGCCTTAGACCTAGCTAATACACCGAGAATCGGTGACAAAACTGTTTCGATGTTCACCTCAAGAGATCAATTTGATTCAGCTGTGAGGATACTGCTCTAGTCGATACAGTCATCAAGGGTGGTGGGACTCACCTCTTCGCCGA
Source organism: Zizania palustris (assembly GCA_019279435.1). NCBI lineage: Eukaryota > Viridiplantae > Streptophyta > Magnoliopsida > Poales > Poaceae > Zizania > Zizania palustris. The sequence goes on from JAAALK010000288.1 coordinate 33,926,021, forward strand.
AGATCGAAACGATGCAGCCTAGCTCCGAGTGCCGAACCCCACCAGGATAAACCTTAGGAACCAAGGGTGGCAATGCACCGAGTAGTTGTTTGACAGAGATGTGTGTTTCTAATCTGACTAGGGATATATATTTATAGTCTAGTGACTAACCGTCCAAGCACTCTATTTTAATTGATTCTGGATTTATCTCTATCTTCTTTTCATCTTTATCTCCATCGGATCCACTACATCCGATCATGTTGTAACATCATGGATGGGCTTCCTTGACCATCTTTGACTTGACTCTTCTTTGTCTTTCATTGAGCGTACGACATCCTTGGTGGGCTCTAGGATTTACCAAATTTTGGCGTCAACAAACTTACAAACTTTCCCAGCATTCTTCAGATTGTAAAGATCTCTAGGATGTGTCATGTACACATCCTCACTTAGGTTTCCATTCGGGAAAACTATCTTGACATCCATTTGACATATCTCATAATCATAAAATACGAAAATTACTAGGATGATCCTAATAGACTTAAGCATAGCGAGGGTCAAAAATGTTTCATCATAATCAACACCTTGAATCTATCTAAAACCTTTCTCCACCAATCGTTCCTTATAGATGTAAACATTTCCATCAACGTCTATCTTTTTCTTGAAAATCCATTTACACTCAATAGTTTTTTACACCATCGGGTACATCGACCAAGTTCCAAACATGGTTTCTCGCATGGACTCCAATTTTGTCTGGATCAAAACTTCCGATCCAACATCATAAATTCCGACCTAACTCCTCTATCGCAAATCTTGTCCGACATCTAAACTTTTGATTTGAAAAGAATCGGAACTTCCTATCAAGCATCGGTACTTCCGAAATTCTGCAAACAAAAATAGATCTATTTTCAATTCAGATTCGATGGCTCCAAGCCATTTTTTAGAGTTTGGTCCCATCACTTCTTCCGCTTATGTCTTGGGCTTGTCATTGTACAACAACAACACGTCATGCTTCCTAGTGGTACATGAATCGCTCTGACGCATGAATCACCCTTCCAGACCTTCGTGGGGTTGGTGTCTCTACAACGGCCTCTACAACGCCTTGCATATTCTGTTGTGGTTCAATGGGATCTGGAACAACTTTTAGTGGCTCTCTAACTTCTTCGAGATGCATTGTTCTCCCACTAACCGCTTTTGAGAAAAACCCTTTTCAAGGAATACACCATTCCGAGCGACAAATACTTTGCCCTCCTCTCTATTATAAAAATAGTATCCTTTGGTTTCCCTAGGATACCCAACAAAGAATCAGTTGTCAGATTTAGGAGTGAGCTTGTCAGACGTCAAATGTTTGACATATGCCTCACAACCCCAAATCTTTAGAAAAGACAAACTGGAATGCCTCCCAGACCACATCTCATATGGCGTCTTCTCTATTGACTTGGATGGAACTCTATTTATCGTAAAAGCGACAGTTTCTATAGAGAGTCCCAAAAGGATAATGGAACATTAGCATGACTCATCATCAACCAGACCATATCCAAAAAGGTGTGGTTCCTCCGCTCAGACACTCCATTCCACTGGGGCATGCCAGGTGGGGTCAGCTGTGGAACAATTCCACACTGTTTCAGATGTTCACTAAACTCATGGCTCAAATATTCACCTCCATGAACAGATCATATAAATTTAATTGTGTTGTCTGTATGATTTTGTACTTCATTTTGGAACTCCTTGAACTTTTCGAAGGACTCCCACTTATGCCTCATCAAGTAGACATAACCATATCTACTAAAGTCATCGATAAAAGTGATTAAGTACTGATGAGAAACCAAGGGTTGGTTTCAGAGTCTGTGATGAGTGATTGATAGGTTTTACCTTCTGGATTCGAAGGGGACCCTCCGAAGGGGTTCGGAGGTTGTTTCACCGAAGGGTTCAGTGGGTTCAGTTGTTGGGGTTGTCGCAGCGGAGTGTGACTTCGGAGGGGTCCGACAGTACATGATGACTTGGTCATACCAAAGGGTTCAGTACTTTGGGTGGTACACCAGAGAGTGTGTCGAAGGTTGCTTACCCAGAGAGGTCTCTGGGGTAGTGGATACACTTGTTTGTTTGTCTGTGGTGCATAGGTGACTTCAGAGGCTTCGCAGCAAGTGAACCTGGGTCAGGCGGGAGGCTTGATGCCAGGCGAGCGGGGTGCTCGGTCACGAAGGCTACGTGGGGTCGAGGTTGGTCCTCAAGTCAAGGTGTGCCAAGCGAAGGCAGAAAGTGCGGAGCATGGCTCCGGCTGAAGGTAACCAGATATGAAGTCCTCGGAGGTGAGGTACTTCGAAGGGTACTCCGAAAGGAGTGACTTCAGAGTATGGTGGATAGTCCTTAGAAATGAGGCAAGGCGTTTGAAGTGTGCTCCGGATGGAGGCACTCGAAGGTTCACCCGACGGAGGTCTTAGAAGTCAAGGTGCATCGAAGGCATGGTCTGGGTGAGGTTTGTCGAGGAGTGTGCTCGGGGAGAGACACTGCGACGAAGTGCTCATGGAATGTTTCATGCGGAGGCCTTGGTCGAAGGAGGGACTTCGAAGGGTGGTACTCCGAAGGTGGGGCTTCGGAGTGTGGCTGACTTGTGGTACTTCGGCCATGGATGGCTTCGGTACATGGAGTGATGGAGTTCAAGCTAGGAGTAGCTGCGAAGTAGTGGTGGTCCACTCTAGAGGTGATGGTGCAAAGACTCAAGGGCTTTGACGGCTTCGGCTCAAAACCATCACTTTATCGAAGGCTGACTTTGGTGAAATGAAGGCCGTCAGACTCAAGGCTTCTCGCCGAAGCTACCGCACCCTTCGCGTTCGAAGGGGGCTTCATAAGACTCCAAAACTGCAAAGGCTTATCGTGTCTGCTCTGCAAAAGCTGATGTTGTCTCCTCTGCGTAGCTGACAAAAGAAGCCTCCAAATAAAGTAGACTACCGTATGTACCCCCCTTTTCTGATGAGACAAAATCAGTGTAAACCCTAGGGTTAAAGTAGTCTATTCACAAGGCTGAATAGTGCCTGTAAATAGTGAAGGTTGGCTAGCCCTGAGTAACACTTTTGGAGCAGCCATTTTAGAACTCCTGTGCTAGTCGCCACACTTTTGTATTCAGTCTGTGAGTTCATTTTGTGTTCCCTGTTCAAGCAATGAAACTTTGATTATGTTTTCCATTTACTGCTTGAACTTGTATGTTGGCTTTGTACTGCATGATTTGATTTCTTTGTGCTCCAATTCTTCCTGTTTCAAATTTGTGCACTGGGGTGTCTTTGGAGTAGTGTGTGAGAAATTTGTGAGTGTGAATTGTGTTATTTTCAGTGTGAGTTCGCTCTGTGTAAACTGGAGGCTAGTCCTCTCTGATTACTAGCGAAGCACTGTGGGTGGCTTAAATCAAAGCCTGTGTTCCCCCCTGTCAAAGTCCTCAGTGCATTGTGTTCAGAGTGTGTTTTGACCTTCGAAATACGAAGCCTAGTACTAGTTGCTAGTGCAGAGTATCGAGTCAAAGTCCACAGAGGGAAACCATCTCCTGCGAAGGGTGAAGTGCGAATTCTGCTCAAAGCCACCTAGTGTGTGGAGCCTGCACTAACTTAGCAGAGTTGAGTTTTCGGTTTTGTGGGTGGAGCGAAGTCTTCTTGACTTCGAACTTTTATACCTCGCGAAGCCTGGTTTTGGAGCTATAAAATACTTCCGAGCCAGTCCTCCGAAGGGTGTGTTCGAAGCCTATTCCGCAGAACACAGAATTAAAACAGAAGGCTATTTTTAGTGTTGGGGGAGATAATCCCGACGGTAATTGGGAACATGAAGAGTAGGTGCACGGTTCTAAGGAAAGGCTTCGTCGGCCGAAGGCCGGATGCCCCGTCCCAGAGGCATCGGCGAACCCCAAGACAGGGAGGCCTGGGGGCCTCCGGAGGCTTCAAAGCAGGCGAGAGGGGTCCTGGAGCAGAGACCTGACAGGAGGCCGGAGCCAAGCCTCTAGAAGGTGTGAAGGGTCCGAGGCCATGACAGAAGACCAGGGACCAGTCTGGTAAAAGTAGTTTGGGCACAGGATCGCGATCGTCTGCGCAGCGTCAGGCGATCGCTGCAACACCCAAAATGGTTGATACGCTGTCAGGGTTACACCTTTTGTCTGTACTATGGGGCTGCCGCCCTTGTCTATATTGTAGGCCTATGTCAGGCAGTGTAATGACTATAGGGTTTTGGAAGTATTGGACCCCTCCTAGCTGGGTTCCTCTATAAATACTCCCCTTCCCCCTGTTATAAAGGACACGAGATCCAAGAATACAGCTTGGAGCTTAGCCCCTCATTACTCTCACACATTCTAAAACCTTTTGGTTTAGTCCGCTGCTCCAACAGTTGGCGCCGTCCGTGGGGATCCTAGTCCGAGAAGCTAGCGTCTTCTACATCCACTCCATAAGAATATGTCGGGTCGGAAGAGTGCGAGCACATCTCCCCTCCGGAGATCGGCCTGCACCGCTAGGGCCGAGCCCGCCCTAGTCATCGGACCGGACCCTCCTGTTGTCACCCCCACTGAGAAGCCGAGCGTGGAGCCAGGCCAGGCTCTTTATAGCGGTGCCAGAGGTGCGGGACCCTGCCACTTCAGTGGGGCCGGCTTCTGTGAACCCCTTACGCCCTCAGGAGGGGCCCTTCGGGCTGCACCTTCCAAGCGGGCCCCCAGCCGTGGCCCTCCGGACTGATTACGTCCGCTCGCAAGACCCGAAGACTGCATCCGGAGGTAGCGGGAGTCAAGCTGATGCCCTAGCAGCCGAGAACGCAAGGTTGAAGGCGGAGTTGTCCCAATGGCACCAGGAGGCGTCGCTACGCCCTCCTGAGCCTTCTAGGCACTAGGGGTTGTGGTCGTCGCCCTAAGCGATGATGAAAACCAAGGGAAGGAGGAGAACGCATCGTACAATGAGGAGTCTCTGTTGCACCCTGACCTGTAGAGGGTGCGGTTCGACTCCACGTTCCGTGCCGCAAAGCTTCCCAAATACTCCGGGGATTCTGGCCCCTGAGAATTCTCCCGCTCGTATGCTCTGGCAATAGAAGCTTGCAGAGGGAGCCACGACACCATGGCCAAGTGCTTCCCCTTGGCGCTCGAAGGAATTGCTCTCCGGTGGTTCTGGTCGTTACGGCCAGGGACCATCAGTTCGTGGGACCAGCTGAAGAAGTAGTTTGTCAACAATTTCCAGGGAACATTTGTGGCCCCAATGTCAACCGGGAGCCTCTTCCAGGTGAAGCAGCAACCCGGAGAGACGCTGCGACAGTACTCTCAGCGCTTCGCGCACACCAAGGCTCATATTAAGGGGCTGTCGGCCTCCTCAGTCATTGACGATGCCCGAGAGGGCATCACCAACCCGGGTCTCCTCTATAAGCTCCACCGGAAGCCGATATCCTTAGTAGCCCAGCTCATGATGTACTTTGAGGAGTACGCTCGGTCCCAGGAGGGCCAGCTGCACCGTTAGGCAATGATCATCCATATTTGAGCTCTGAGTGCAGGCACAGCTCTAGACCTTCATCATCGGGATTCCCGATGGAGCCAGAAGCACCTTCGGGGGGATGTCCTCAGTATTACCCGAAGGGGTCCTACCTAGCACCCGCACACTGCCAGTGTGGGGCATCCCACTGGAGCTAAAGCGCCAGCAATAGCGCTCCCGGGAGGCAACCTTCTACAGTAGCATCCACGGCGAGAACCAGAGCCACTACACCGACTCCTGCCGAACCATCCTCACCCTCCATAACGACTACCTCGAGCGAAGCTCCGGCCACGACTCCTCTGACAAAGGGGCTCCAATCCCCCGCGCCGACACTGTCCAAGTAGTCGGGCGCCGGGACGAACTAGAAGCCTCAGGGCTAATCCCAGAGGTCGGCAGGTTCCAAGCCCCCAAGCTCGAAGATGTAGCGGACCGAGGGAAGCAAGTGGTCCTGCTTATCTCCAAAGAAGGAGCTTTGGGAGCTATGTCCAAGCGGTAGCGAAGGGAATATGTCCGGAAAGTTGGGCATATCGGGACTTCTAGCTTTGCCGCACTTCCCGAATGGTCCCATGTCCCAATTTTCTTCACTGCCGAGGATGCCGCCGGCGTCATGTTCCCGCACGCCGATCCCCTAGTCATCTTAGCAGACATTGTGGGCATCGAGGTGCGTCGCATCTTACTTGATGGAGGAGTTATGCTGACATCATTTTTGTGCAGGCTTTCGACTAGCTATGCCTTTCTTGGAAGCATATGTTGCTAGCCTCCCAGCCGCTCCAGGGCTTCGTAGGGCCACCCCTCGATGCTCTCGGCCAGATTGGGCTGGAGGTGACCTTCGGAGAATCCCCTCTTTCCTGCAGTGAAGAAATCATCTTCTACGTCGTCGATGCTCCATGCGCCTACAACACCATCTTCGGAAGAGGGATGCTCAACCGCTTCGGGGCCATCGCTCACCACAATTACTTATGCCTCAAGATGCTGACTCCCGGGGAGTGCTCTTGGTCCTCGGAGATCAGGCTGCGGCCCGCTGGGTCGAATATGGCCACTCAACCCCCTTGGAGCGGAGGCAAGTCCACAGCATGTGCGGAAGTCCAGAGGAGGCCGGACTGGCAGACATCTGAGATGTCCCCCTACTGCATGATGCCCCTCCGAAGGGGCCCACAGCCAAACCTCTTCCGGAAGGAGAGGTCGTCACGAAGATCCTAGTTCAAGATAGGAAGGAGTACTCATTTGATTCGGCGGCGGCCTCGAGCCAGAGGTCTTAAAGAAGCTCAAATGAAGTCATCCACAGCAACCTGGACATCTTCGCATGGTCCGACGAAGACAAACCGGGCGTCGACCGCTCGATCATTGAGCACTCCCTGGCGGTCAACCCAAAGTCTCGCCCATTATGCCAGGGGCTCCGCAAGCTATCCATAGAACGAGCTGATCTCGCCAAGGCTGAGGTGGAGAAGTTGCTTCGAGCAGGGGTCATCCGGGAAGTTAGTCATACCGAGTGGTTGTCAAACCCGGTGTTCGTCCAGAAGAAAAACATCTGGCAAATGGTGCATGTGTATCAATTTTACATCTCTACAAAAAGCTTGCCCCCATGACCCCTACCCCATGCCTCGCATAGACCGATTAGTTGATTCTACTATGGGTTCTGAGCTCCTCAGCTTCCTTGATGCCTATTCGAGGTACCATCAGATTTGGCTGAAGCAGGAAGATCAGGTCAAGACAAGCTTCATTACCCCCTCGGGAGTGTTCTGCTATGTTTGGATGCCCTTCGGCCTCCATAACGCTGGGGCCACCTTCTCCAGGTTCATATCTAAGGCCCTAGGGCACCAGATCGGTCGCAATATCGAAGCTTATATGGACGATATCGTCATTAAAAGCACAAATAAAAGTTGCCATAGCATGGATATAGCTGAAACATTTGACAGCCTCCGGAGGTGCGAAATCCGCCTCAATCCATAAAAGTGCGTCTTTGGAGCCCGGGCCGGAAAGTTGCTCAGATACCTGGTTTCTAGTTGGGGCATTGAATCCAGTCCAACCCAAGTCAGCGCACTACGGAATATCTCTCCTCCTCAGAACTTGAAGCAGGCTTAGAAGTTGGCCGGGCGCCTCACAGCTCTTAGTCGTTTCTTGGCAAGATTGGCTGAGCGAAGTCTACCCATTTTCAAGGCACTGCGAGGATCCAAGGACTTCGAGTGGACCCCCAAATGCCAAGATTGTTTCGACAGGATAAAGGAATACCTTGTCAACCTTATTGCCCTCACAACACCCTAGAATGGTGACCCTCTTCTTGTCTACCTCGCTGCCTCGGGCAGCGCGGCAAGTGCGGCATTAATTCAAGAAGAAGACACTGGTGGGAAGCTGATACAACGCCCGGTGTACTTTGTGTCCGAAGCCCTCTCTGGAGTGAAAACTCGGTATACCGAGCTCGAGAAAGTAGCATATGCTCTCTTCGTGACATCCCAGAAGCTTCGGCACTACTTCTTGGCTCATGACATAGTCATTCCGACCGCTTATCCCCTGGGTGACATGTTCTAGAATAAGGATGCTACCGGGCGAATTGGCAAGTGGGCAGTAGAGCTTGCTCCATTTGGCATCACCTTTGTGGCTCGGACCGCCATTAAGTCTCAGATCCTTGCCGATTTTGTCGCCGAATGGACACCAGCAGCCAGCTGTGCTACTGACGAAGCCGGTGAAGGGGTGGGGACTGTTTATTCAGATGGTGCTTACCAAGCCTCCAGAGCGGGCGCAGGGGCATTAATTGTTTCTCCCCCTGGCCAGCAAGCTTTATACTCCATTCGGTTGAACTTTAAAGCTACAAACAACGTCGCTGAATATGAAGGAGTGTTGTTGGGCCTCCGCAAGGCGCACACGCTCAGAGCCGCCCGAGTGATTGTCAAGACCGACTCTCAAGTCGTGGCCGGGCATGTGGATAAGAGTTTCCAAGCCCGGCATCCTGATCTCGCCGCCTACCTCGAAGCCATTCGGAAGTTTGAGGCATCTTTCAAAGGGATTTCCGTCCAAAGCATACCAAGAAGTGAAAATGGCCAAGCTGACATCCTCGCTAAAGCCGGCGCAGGCGGTCAAGCCCTCCCTCCCACTGCCTTCTTCAAAGAGCTTGCTAAGCCATCGGCGTCTCTCCGAGGAGACACATTGATCCAAGTGCTAGTAGGTCCTCCGGCGTCCTCCCAGCCGGCTAAAGTCCATTGCACAGTCGATAGCGATTGGCGCGAGCTCATTCTACGGATACTCAATGGCGAAATGGGTGACTGGCCTAGTTCGGAGCTGGCGCGGCTTCAGCTCCGCGCAAGGCCCTATCATGTCATTAACGGGTTTCTCTACAAGTCAGGTGTACGCTCTCCGTTGCTTCGGTGCATCTTCTGTCCTGACAGACAGCAAATACTCCGAGAGATCCACGAGGGCCTGTGTGGTAGCCACTATCATCACCGATGCCGAAGATCTGGTGCGCACCTGCCAAGGATGTCAATGGATGGGGCGGCGGAGCCATCGGCCCCCGGCCAGCCTACAGCTCATCGCACCCGTCTAGCCCCTAGCTCGGTGGGGCATGGACCTTATCGGGTCGTTTCCTAGGGCAAGGGGCAACCTGCGCTTCGATGTCGTCGCTGTCGAGTACTTCTCTAAGTGGATCGAGGCCGAGCCGTTGAACGCCATTACCTCCCGAAGCATCCAGAAGTTCTTTTGGCAAAATATTATCTGCTACTTCGGAGTGCCCAAGCAGCTCACGCTGGATAACGACACTCAGTTCGACGCTGGTTCTTTCAAAGCATTCTGCGAAGAGCTGGTGGTGCATCTATGCTTCACAGTAGTCTGGCATCCGTAGTCCAATGGAGCTGTTGAGAGGGCCAACAGGCATATACTGTCTGGTCTCAACAAGCGCATCGTGCGTTTGGCCAAGGGATTGTGGCCCGAAGAGCTGCCCAAGATCCTGTGGTCCATTTGGACCACCCCTTCCTGCGCAACCGGGTTTACCCTGTTCCAGTTGTTGTTCGGAGATGAAGTGATGATGCCAACGGAGCTCCGAGCCGGCTCCCTACGGGTCACAACTCCCGAAACTGATCAAGAGAGGGCCATCTCTCTTGACCTCATTGAAGAATCAAGGCTCCGAGCCGTCGCCAACCTCTCTCAGTATCAAAGGCAGACAAAGGCATGGTACGACCCCAAAGTCAAGCGCAACGAGTTTCTGCCAGGGCATCTCGTCCCACGCGCAGTTGCTGCTCCAACGAAGCTAGGCAATAAATGGGAAGGTCCATACATCGTAGTCGGCTCCGGGCGACCAGGGTCCTATCATCTAGCTATCCTAGAAGGCGAAGATCTAAAGCAAACTTGGCACGCGGAGCACCTGAAACACTATTTTGCATAGTTTAGTAGATATGTGTTCCGCTGTTAGTTCTCGTTGTATCAGACTTCTCAGCTTCAATAATGAAATACGGTGAACATTTTAACCGAAGTGGATGCACTACGGTACTAAGCACAATCCCACTGAACTCGAAGGGTTCTGAGCTCTGGCTCGACGCACCCCCTATTTGGGTTCCGAGCTCCAACTCGACGCACCCCCTATTTGGGTTCCAAGCTCCGACTCGACGCACCCCCTATTCGCGGGTTCCGAGCTCCGGCTCGACGCACCCCCTACTAGGGTTCCGAGCTCTGGCTCGATGCACCCCCTACTCGGGTTTCGATCTCCGGCTCGACGCACCCCCTACTCGGGTTCCAAGCTCCGTCTCGAAGCACCCCGGCTCAGGGTCCCGAGCTCTGGCTCGAAGTTCCGAGCTCCAGCTCGAAGTACTCCCTGTTTGAGCCCCATGTTCCAACACGAGACACCCAAATTCAAGGTCCTGAGCTTCAGCCCAGTGTCCCGAGTTCCACCTACGAGGCTTCCTTTCCTCCCCTTCGATCTCTCCTAGTTGCCGGTCCTAGGCACGAGCGCATTGTGCCCAGCCGACTAGTCACCTACCCGCAAAGGTTGGGGGGAAGGAGTGGGCAGGGAAATAGTAGGAATTCGTAAGTGGCACAAGTAAGGATTTGTTAGACACATAGAACATAAATAACACCTATTATATAATCAAGTCGGGAAGTAAGACTAGGAAAATTCATCATCAAAGCCAAGCAGGAATCGAAAGCCTTTTTGGTCTGGAAGGTTGTCCGAGCCCTTAGAGCCCCCTTCGGTCTGTGACTCCGTAGCCACGTGGCTGGACTTCTCTTTCTTCTTTCGCTTCTTCTATTCTCTCTTTTGAGCCTGGAAGGCCTTCTAATCCTCTTGGAGTTGGGCCCAGCTGTGCAAGCCTTGATCTCCGAGCCGCGGTTCGTCAGGCCCAGTCTCCACGTTGGACCAGTTCACCGGCTCGTGCGATGAGGATGGGGCTCAAGTTTTCCCTTCCTCTTCCTTGATAAAACCCAATACCTCATGAAGGATCTCGGGACAGCGTGCCCGTTATCATTTTGAGGAATGATGAAGCGTGCAGGCCGGTCGGCCCTAAGAGCCTCGAAGGTGGCCCATTGATGCCGGAGGGCCTCGCCCTCATCAAGAATCTCGACGTCAGAGTCACAAGTGGTGTGAATACCCTGGATGATTTTCAGAAAACAACCACCCTTTATTAATAAAATTGTCAACTTCCTATCTATTATAGGAGTTGCGATACTAAGGCCCTAAGAGGACTACACCTTCGGGTCTGGATGGGGCGCAACGGCCGGGGGCTTCGAGGAAGACGAAGGCAGGCTCGAGCGAAGGGCCTCGTCTATCCAGGCCTTGACTACGTCCGGGCCCTTCGCCTGCCAAGTCGCCTGGAGGGCCCTCTAGGACTGCGCAACCACCGGAGTGGGGGAAAGAAGATGGCTCCCTCCAAAGGCGAGGAGGGGAGCTCGAGGACGAAGGCAGGGAGCCCCCGGAGGCTTCAAGTTAGTGGAGAACGCCGAGGGCAGCCACCCGGGCCGACACTTCCCTATACCTCGATACGGTGAAGCTTATCTGCCGGACGTCGGCCTGGATAAACTTCAGCTGGTGGCTGAGGGGCTCCCGGGCGACGTCGAAGGCCGCACACCCAATGCCGAAGCATGCCAAGACCCTTCGAAGGGACACCACGGTGTCAGCCATGGTCTTCTCCCCCTAAGACAGCACCTCGGTCGCCGCTTAGTGCCGAGCCAGGAGGTTCGCGACGGTCCGCTCGAGCTTGAGCACCTGGGCTTTGTGGACTTCCATGGCAGCAACCCTCTCCTAGAGCTCCTCCCTTTCAGAGACCTAGGCTTGAAGCGCGAAGACCTCCGCCTCGATTTTGTGCACCTCGTCGGCCCGAGATCAGAGCCTCTCCACCTCCGCAGCTTGGGCTCCGAAGTCGTTGACCTCTACTTCGAGCTCGTCCGCTTCGGCCGCTCGAGCTCGAAGTCCGTCCATGTCGGAAAATTGAGCCTTGAGGGCAATGATCTCCGTGACCTGAGCCTGGAGCTATTCGGCCCTAGCGGCCTAGGTGCGAAGGACCTCGACCTCCAACTCCAGCGCCCGGAGCCGATCAATCTCGGTCGTGTGATCCTGGACCACCCTTTCGGCGGCCTCAGTGCACCCGACGAGCTCCGAGGCACTGTCCTCATGACGGCTTCGCTCGGAATGTAGGGACAGCAGCGAGCCCTGTGCCAGCGCGACTATCTGCGCACGAAACAATAAGTCAAAGTAAGGAAGGTGATAGGGGCTTGCCCAGAAGCGTTCCGAAGGGATACCTGACTCGCGGCGCTCTCGATAGCCCGGCCAAGGCTGACACTGTCCACTTGGCCAAGCTCCTCTATCAGCCCAGTCCCTCTCAGGCGCAAGTCGGAGTCGTGGAGAGGAGCGGTCCTTGCCACGAAATCTTGGCCCTTCTCCAAGAAAGGAACCAAGAGAGGCACGCTAGAGCACGCATGCCTCGGGTCGGCGGGGGGCCGGATCTCGGTCTCCCCACTGGCCTCCCCCGGGGCCTCCTCTGAGGTTTCCTCCGACTCCGCCTCACCGTCTAGCCCTGGGGCCTCCACCACGTCCGCAGGGGCTTCGGGCCTCGTGTCGGCGGCGCCTCTAGAGGACGCCGATGATGGGGCCAGGACCCAGGCAGAAGTGCCTACGTGGGAGAAAGTCAAGTCAAGACCAACATGAGCCGATACATCTGGACAAGGGGCCGGAGCGAAGCTACGCACCTTCGTCCGCCATTTTGGCCAGAAGACCCGAAGGCCGGATGCCTCCAGGAGTGCTGGGCCGGTAGAACAAGTCAACGGCCATGGGCTTGGCGAGGCTGGTGCCCCTCCGTCAACAGTGCCACTGGAGACCGGCTGTTCAGGGCGATTCAAGCCTGGGTCCGTGAGGGAATCGTCCGGCACTATCCCCGCCCCCTCGCTGGAATATCCCCATTCAGAGTTAGAGGTAGAGGAGTGAGCCAGAGAGAGTCGCTTGGGACCCCTAACAGTCTTCTTCTTCTTTGAGGGCCGCTTGGGAGACAGCACGGTGTCAAGGTCCGCCGCCCTGTTCTTCGAAGCCAGGCGAAGGGCTTCCCTTTCTAGGAGAGGGGACGGAGAGAGCTCCAGCACGTCCCATACACAGTTGAACCGCTCCCAGGACCCAATGAGCTCCATCCGCCGCTTGTACTCGGCCAGAGTGGGAGCCCCGAGAATCTACTCGGTGAGTCGGGTCACCTCGTCCGGAGTCTTGGCGACGAGCGACCTTGCAATCAAGTTAAATGTCTTAGCCCTCCAAAATCCTACAGTTGAATCATGAAGTTTTAAGGGAAGCAAGGGAAGCAGTCAAACCTAGCCGGTTGGAGATGTCCGCTGAAGAGGATCCGTCCTGGGTGCTCCGGAGCGATGCCAACCACTCCTCCTTCAGGGGTGGAATCTTGAGTGCGACGAACTCCTCCGTCGGGTCTCGCATGCTCATTCGGCGAGTCTGGAGTTCAGCCCTACCGGGACATAAAACCAGCGGTGTATCCACTTGGAGTACCACCGCTCGTTGATGGCTTTCGCGGGGAAGGAGTTAGCATACCTCTTTCTGAGCTGAAAATTAATGCTTTCGTAAGCCTGCACCAAGCCATCTTTCTTCTTCGGCTGGCAGAGGGCTTCATGCATCTGTGCGAAGACCTCCGCTCGACCCTCGCAGCCCTCCGCACGCATGGCCCACTCGAAGATGGAGAGGTGAGCCACCGCGTTCGGAGACAACTGGGGAACTCGAGGTGGACGGCGTCCAGGACCCCCGACAGGAGCTCTGAGGCCAACAACCCAAGCCACGCATCGAATAATGCCTCGAAGACAACGACTTCTCCTTCACGTGGCTCCGGGATGGTCTCCAAGCCCGGTTTCCTGGCCTCCGCGCCGGGACCAAGACGGCCCTGGGTTGCGAGCTCGATGGACCCGGCCGAGCACGCTGACGGCCCTAGCTCCAGGGTCTGCTCCCGAAATCTCTCCGACGCCGGACGGAGCTCGCGTGGGTCACGCGTTTCTGACGGGCTAGGACCCATCGCTGTCGCTGCTGTCGCCACCACCTAGCGCTGCAGGAACCGAGGATCAACCGCTTCTGCGGGAGCACCCCTTTCCGTCATGACTAGAGGTGGTGATGAGAGGAGGCTAGAAGTCTGAAGTTTGAAGGTGAAAGTTGAAGCTCTAGAGGTTGGCCAGTTGAGCAGAAGGAGTTCCTTCGGCCGGTAGGGGCTATTTATGCGCACGGGGCGGCCGCTCGGTCCATTCGGTGCCCCGCTGGTTCGCGAAGCCACTGCATTCAAGTCTCGCCGGTCCAACTTTTCCGTGTGCCGGCCCCCGACGGTCCATCTTCGCTACGCACCACGTGCGCCATGCGCACAATCCCTCCATTTAAGTCTCGCCGGTCCACTTTTTCCATGCATCGGTGCCCGACGATCAAAGTTGTGCGGGCATTAGACCCAGCTAGTCAAACTCCTTCCACGGAACGGTGTGCGACGAACAGCAAGAGCGGACGTCTGACAAGTTCCCAGTCATGCCGGTATGCGCCAAGTGCGTCGAAGCCGCTTCGAAGCCAACCCCGAGTTCCAGGGCTTCAGAGCATTCCTAGGGCTCTAGAGCGCCTCCAAGGCATTCGAGGTGAAGGGTAGGGTTCACAGCGAATGTCCAGGGCTCTGCTGTGAGTTGATTTCTTATAAGATTAAGCATCGGTATTATCTTGTGCGCTCCTTTCCTTTCTTCCATGCAGGGCCCTCGAGCAGAAAGAAGCAAGGGGCTACTGTTGGGGGAGATAATCCCGATGGTAATTGGAAACATGAAGAGCAGGTGCACGGTTCGAAGGAAGGGCTTCGTCGGCCGAAGGCCAGACGCCCCGTCCCGGAGGCATCGGCGAACCCCAAGACAGGGAGGCCTGGGGGCCTCCGGAGGCTTTGAAGCAGGCGAGAGGGGTCCCGGAGCAGAAACCTGATGGGAGGCCGGAGCCAAGCCTCTGGAAGGTGTGAAGGGTCCGAGGCCGCGACAGAAGACCAGGGACCAGTCCGGTTAATGTGGTCTCAGGACAGGATCGCAATCGTCTGCGCAGCATCAGGCGATCGCTACAACGCCCAGAACGGTTGATACGCTGTTAGGGTTACACCTTTTGTCTATACTATTGGGATGTCGCCCATGTTTGTATTGTAGGCCTGTGTCAGGCAGTATAACGACTAGAGGGTTTTGGAAGTATCGGACCCCTCCTAGCTGGGTTCCTCTATAAATACTCACTTCCCCCTGTTATAAAGGACGCGAGATCCAAGAATACAGCTTGGACTTAGCCCCTCATTAATCTCACACATTCTAAAACCTGTTGGTTTAGTCCGCTGCTCCAACATTTAGCCTGAAATTTTAAAAGCTCCCATTCACACCCCTCTGGTCGCCATTTTCGGTCCAATAACTAAAAACCATTCCTAGGCATATGACTCATTGGACCACACACATCAGTATGTACAATGGCTAGTAGCTCACTCGCCCTCTCACTCTATCCAGGGAAAGGCGTCTTTGTCATTTTCCAAGTAAGCTAGATTCGATAGTGTCATATGATTAAATTTCAAATGACTCCAAAAGTCCATCACTATGGAGCTTCTGCACGCACTTCTCATTTATATGACCCAAACAACAATGCAATACGTAGGTAGGATTCAAATCATCGAGTCATTGTTTCTTAGTACTAATGTTATAAACATGTCCATCCTCTATACTTAGAATGTTTAAACCATTCACCAATGGACAAACACCATAGAGCATACCATTCGAGAATATCGAACAACATTTGTTCTTTATCATAAACTCATAACCTTCTTCCTCCCAACATGAAGAAGAGATAATGTTTCTACCCAATGCTAGAACATAATAACAATTATTCAATTCCAGAACTAATCCGGCCTAAGGGTAGTGACAAAGAATAAATGTCGACGGCCAATGCTGCAACCTTTGCACCATTATCGATGTGAATGTCCAGTTCACCTACTGCACACTTTCTTGACTTACTCAATCCTTGCAATCATTTGCAAGTATGAATCATCGACCCAGTATAAAATACCCGTGAATCATTTGGACGAGTAGTAAGATTAATTTCAATAACATTTATACTTGAAGTAGATGTAGAAGTCCTACTTCCCTTCTTGTTTCAAACTTCTTCCAAGTCCAATTTGCAATTCCTGAACCATTGACCAGTTTTGTAGGAAAACAAGGACACTAAGGTACCATACCTCTTAGCTCGAGCTTGGCTCTCAAAACTGCCTTGGTGTCCCATAATCATATTATGGAAATTCTTGTTCTCATCTTGCTTCCAAATCTCAGAGGACAAACATGCAGATATGAGACAACTTACATTAAGGGATTCATTTGAGTGCTGCTCACAAGCCTTTCGGTCAACTAGTTAATCATGATTGGAGTCCTCTAGAACATTTTCCTTTTCCTTTCACTACAGAATACTTATCAAGTTTCTAAACCAATCAATAAAAATTGTTCCAAAAAGAATCGATCGCAAAACAAAGAATAAAGTGTTCTTTATAGTTGGTGCCATGATCTACAAAAGATTAAATGCAAGGCTCAGCACTATGCAATGTTTATCTTCTATCCAATAAAAGATGTTCCACTATTTTAAAATAGTCACTTTCCCTCTAATGACTAAGAGTAGCGCAAGATTCATATTCATTCTAACTCCTAGTGAGCTTTATCATCACTACTAGAAGCTAGGTGACATAGGTAAGCAACACTTTGCTAATCATATCATATGTGACTCTTGTCATTAGAGAAGCATCCAATGCTCTACGCCAACTCTATACTCGAAGGCCCAAAACCGTTTTGATAGCCCAATTAAGCAAAACAATACTATGTGTGCAGAAGTCCAACTTCTGCCCCTACTAGTCAAGATAAAAGAGAGCACCCTTCTTTGGCAGACCCACTATCAATGATCAAGATCCTTGGTGGGTGCAGCTATTGGAAAGAGCATCAATACTTAATTTTTTGATAAAAAACTATTCTAGCATGGTAACATCCCTAGCACACACGAACCATGCAAGAATAGTATAACAGGAAGATTAGAAAGCATCACATGCAATTATATTAACTATGACATAGCATGGCCCTCTTCACATAGTGATCTCCATCTCCATGGCTCCCGTCATTGAGTGTGTGCTCCCGGCCTCCATGAAGTGTACTAGTCTATCTCCATAGCCTATATTAGTTACACGGGTCGAAGCACCGTGGAAACGACATGCAAGCTGTATCTAATTTACAGCAGCATTGGGCTGTAAATAACAATGACATGTAGGCCATATTTAATTTACATTTATTGCATACATCTCATACATCACATTTATCCAAGGTTATGTCAGTCACAACATTCTCTGCAAAACAAAGTTAGGTGAATAATATACGAGTGACAAAAATCTGGATCTAAAAAACCTAGCTCAATAGGATCGGAATTTCAAATCCGGGTGGGTCAGAACTTCCGATCTAGCATCAGAACTTCTGATCCACCGGAACATCCGATCAGTATCAGAATTCCTGGTAGCAACAATTGCTCTCTTTATTGAAGCATTATTCGACATCGAAACATCCAATTAGTACTGAAACTTCTGATCCAACATTGGAACTTCTGATTTATCACGGACAAAAATAGATCTAATCTATTTTTCCACCACATATCTCCATACATGAGGGATCCATATCAAACACTACACACGTAGGCTCCGATACCACTATTAGGGAAAGGAAAAGGGAAGCTACGCAAGCCAGAAATTTAAAAAATTCACCCAAAGCCCAAGAAGCATGCGCATGTGAGATCATTGATTGGTACCTTCTAGCACAAGACACGCTAGGTGCAGCGGAATAAGACGTTGAGGAAGCGCATCCTTCCTATCCTCGCTTCATCCTGGACGTTCCTCACCAATCCAATCGGTGAAGATGATGTAGTTGTTCACGTGATGAAGTCCACGAGCATCACTATTGGAGCAATGCCTCCACGGTATCCACACGTCTAGGGATGGAATCCTTCCCACGTCAGCGTGCTAGCACCACTCGTGAGAAAATGGGAGATCCTCAATCTCATCTTTTGAGATCAAGAAAGGGAGGAGAGGAGTTCTTGTTGGCTAGGTCCAAACTTGCAATTGCTTGTTCTCTAAGACCTCCTCCACTCTTTATATAGGGACAAGAGCTCCTGGTCGCCAGCATCTCAAAACCAATAAATCGGTTACAAACGATTTGTGCTCTTAAAAGATCCAATCTATTTTACCCACATTAGAACTTCCGATCCTAGATCAGACCTTGCGATCAGGTATTTTCGGACTCTTAATCTAGCACGTTATCATAACAGATCCAATCTGTTTATGCTTACCTCAGAACATTCGATACACATATCAGCAATTTTGATTAGTACACTTTTCTCGATTCCAAATCGGAACTTCCTGTTTCAACTCTCTCTCAAATTAGAAATTATCGGAACTTCCAATACTATATCGGAACTTCCGATTTGAGCTCTCGGTTTCGTAAACCATAAATTATTGGAAGTTCTAATACCATATCAGAACTTCTCATTTGAGCTCTCCGCTTCCAATTTAGAAAATAATCGAAACTTCTGATTCTAAATCGGAACATCTGATCTAACCGGAATTTTCTTGGGCATACTTCCTTCATCAAGATGGATCGTCGATGTCGGGAAGGACTGGTGGCGGCCGGCAGAGGCAGGAGGTGATTGGTGGTGGCGGGAGGGACTAGAGGTGGATGGAGAGTTTGAAGATGTGAGCGACGGCGTCAGGAGGTTTGAGGGTTTTGTGGGATGCGGGGAAGGGTTTTGTGGGATGCCAATATAACGGCTGAGAATCTAGATTAGTTGATGAACACCTAGAATTTATTTTATCGTAGATTATGGGTGAGTAAACAACTTGTCAATTATATAGTAGAGTAGAAGGGTATATTTGGATATGCCAGCCGCCATGGCCCACAGGTAGACAAGAGCAAGCAACCGACCACCTCTTTTTTTGCCTTTGCATTCATTATTCAATATTATTGGTTTTATGGTTAACCGATTAACCGAAACCGAATTTGGTCGGTTTTTATTATCCTTGATGAAATTTCGGTGGCTATTTTGGTATAACCAAATTAATGGTAACCAATTTAACCGAACTAATTTAACAATTTTAATCGAATACCTAGCCCTGGTCCCGCGTGCCGGCGTCGCCGCCCCCACCCCACCCCAGCCCCGTAGCCCCTGTGCCACGTCCCTACCGGCCACGCGCATCGGCATCGCAACCCCTATGAGCTAGCACCGCAGCCCCTGCAAGCCATAGCTGAGGCCACACCGAGGTCGGCGATCCATCTCACAGGAGCGAAGGAGGACACCATCACCTTGCCTAGGGCCTTTTTTGCCATCGCAGAGGCAGAGCGGAGGCTAGGCAGGTGGTGGCGCGTGTGGATGACTGAGGCAGTGATGGTTGGCTAGAACAGTTGGGAGGAGTTGGGGAGAGAGAGCAGGAGGAAGAAGAAAATGATGTGGCAAAAAAGGGTGACATGGCAGGTGATATAGCGTCAACTAGACGCAAAGTGGCAAAAAATTAGTTTACCCATGAAGAGAGTGGCAAATGATTTTAGGCAATGAAGATGGTAACATTTGAGCAGTTGCCATTCTTTAGAGTGGTAAATAGTTAAATTTTCCCATGTCAATTGTTAAGATCATATAGTTGAATGATTGAGTTTATATGTTGGAACAGTTTGATAATTTTGAAGTGGAAATGCATGTTGCTTTTTGCCAGGTTGTGATTTTGAGAAATAATCTATCAACTTTAAGAATTGTAGTTCTAAAATTCATCTTAACTTTTACATGACAAGTTAAAACTGGATATATTATAAGCCATTGTTTGCATGTTTGGTATTTTACGGATTCAAAACCAGACTACAAGTTTAATTGCATCGAGCACCTTATGTTTAATATGTTGTTGGAATTTGTGAATTAGTTCTTCCTGATTCAGTTTGAGAACCATTTTTTAACAAGCATGACTCTTGTATCTTTATTTTGCTTTACTTTATTCACATAATATGTTGGCCAGGTTTCTGTGTCAGTATGTATAAGTTATTCACGGTTCAAGGAAGTGCAAAAAAGTTATGTAGTTCAAGCCATTGGACTATTTGATCCATTGCTTGCTCCAAAGATGTTAAGGGTCAGTTTGGTTCTGCTATGAGGTGTGAAAAAGCTGTTGTGAGCTGTCTGCTATGAAAAAGCTGATGTGAGCTACCTGCTGTGAAAAAGCTAAAAGTTGTTTTGTTGAAGCTGCTGTGATAAAACTGTTGTGAGCTGACTGTTTTTATAACTTACATAATTTTCATCATTATAATATTCTATACATATATATAAATAGGAAACACTCAACATTGATGCAACTAAATAACTAAAAAATATATTAGATAAATAAAAAAGTTCATAGCTCATCTTATAAAGTAACCGACAACCACATCACTACTACAAACCGCCATTGTAGTGGCGTTGGGCAAAAACACTATAGTGGCGGGCTATTAGACGCCCGCCACTACAGTGGTTCCAGGCGCTGCCGCGCCGGTGACCACCACTACTAGTGGCGATCGGTGCTAACATCAGCACCGACCGCCACTAGTATAGCCACTACTAGTGGCGGTCGCTGATGACGTCAGCCCAGACCACCACTACTTTACCAATAGTGGTGGCGGGCGCTGGTGCTGCCCGCCGGTGCTACGCTGTCCGCCACTAATATATTGATGACATCACTTGCGACTGCCACTACTATTCTGGCTATAAATGCGGACCTTCTTACTCCCCGAGCCCAAGGCTACCGGAGTTCACATTTAATTTGGTCCGTACAATGGCGACAAAAATCTAGATAAAGAGGGGGAGACTTTGTTTTCGTTTCTTTTGAAGGATTTCATTCTAGGAGGTAAATCCATGTCGAATCTCACATTTATTTTGTATTTAATCATGTATATAATGAGTTATTAGCGTTTTACTAATTTAGGGTTTGTGAATAGAAATTTTCAAATATTCTTCCATTTATAGTGTTTCTTTCTCCTAAATGAAGAAATATGACCCTCCTCACAATTATTCATCACTTGTATACATGTTTACGTCGTTTTAATCTATTTTTTAATTTGATTTATTTGAGTTAATAATTGTTTCTACTTAATACATAGTTTGAATTAAAGAATTTTTAATTAATGTTGTTATGAGAGATAAATCAATATATTTTCAATTAACAATAATGAATGTGTTAATATTTTTTAAAATACTATATATGTTTTAGATGGAGCATAAGTCCTAGATGTACTCGTCCAAATATAGAGATGTGGTGGCATATTTTAACAAAGTAACTGAATTTACTTAAGTTGTCGCACAGTATGCTTCCTGTCAGAGTGAAGCGACAATATGTTGTCCTTATAAAGTTTGTAAAAACGAAGCGATGTATCTGTGTTCAGATCGTGAAACCATACGATTTCACTTGTTGAAAAATGGTTTCATGAAGAACTACTATATATGGACGAAACACACTAAGATGGGTCAAAACCCTCTTGATGATTCTAATGTGCCGCAAGATGCTCATCAACATAGAAGAGGTTGTGATCATACATCCGACATAACACATGATGTTGATCAACATGATGATGATGGCGCCTTTGATGTGGAGGAACTGATGCAAAATGTTGCGCCTAAGGTGCTGTTGCAGAGAACTACAACGAAAGGCTATGATAACTTTGAAGCACTTGACAAAGCATCGAAAAACCTTCTTGACGAGGAATGCCATGGTTGCGATAAGCAGTATACTATGTTGTACACAACTCTTAAGCTTATGAAACTGAAGGCCAGCAATTGATGGTCTGACACTAGTTTTTTAGATCTTTTACAGCTCCTAAAAAAGGTTTTGCCGAAACCCAATGGTTTGCCATCTGATACGTTCCAAGCAAAGAAGATGATTTGTCAATTGACTTTGGGCGTTCGGAACATTCGTGCATACTCGAACCACTGTATCCTATATCGAAAAGAGTATGAATTGTTAAAGAGCTATCCGCGGTGCAACGCAAGTCGATACAAACGTGCAAATAGCTGTGTGGAGGACTACAATGACCACTAGAAGAAGAATAAGAGGTTGTAGAAGAGGATGAAAAATGTTATTGCAGACCAACACGGATATAAGACGGAGAGGAAAGTTCCAGCCTTAGTAATGTGGTACCTACTAGTGATTGATCGCTTGAAATGTATGTTCTCTAATCCCAGAGATGCTGAACTATTAATCTGGCATTTTGTTGGGCGGAAGAAGGACGGAAAACTTCGACACCCTGCTGATTCTAGGCAGTGGAAATCATTTGACCTGGCCCATCCAGATTTCTCGGAGGATCCCAGAAATATTAGGATGGGACTTAGCATGGATGGAATGAATCCCTTCGGTGAGATGAGGAACCCACACAGTACGTAGTCGGTCTTTCTGTGCTTGTTCAACATTCCATCATGGTTGTGCCATAAAAGAAAATACCTTATGCTCACTACTCTAATTTCTGGTCCAAAACAACCTGGCAATGACATTGATATCTTTCTAGAACCATTGATGGAGGATATGAAATGTCTATGGGAACATGGTGTCTATGTGTGGGATGAGCACAAGAAAGAGCACTTCAATTTAAGAGCCATGCTCTTTTGCACCATAGCTGACAACCCAGGACGTATGTCCCTAACAGGATAGGTTAAAGGAAAGACAGCATGTGTAGTGTGTGTGGACCAGATAGAATCTATGCATCTTCCATCATTCGTTAAGACGATATATATGCAACACCACATATGTTTACCAAGAAACCACAAATATCGAAGAAATAGGAACCATTTCGATGGTACAATTGAGCTTGGACAGCCTCCACGACATCAAGACGACAAATTTCTATTCGAAATGGTGAAGAATATCAAAGTTGTTTTTGGAAAAAAAGAGGGAGAAATCTGAAAAAAATTCAAAGGACGCTCCATTTAAAAAGCAGTCAATCTTCTTTAGATATTTGGCCTATTGGAAGGAGTTGGAGATTGGTCATGCTATAGATACAATGCACGTTGAGAAGAATGTCTTCGAAAGCACCATCGGTATTTTGTTAGACATACCGGGCAAGTCAAAAGATAGACTCAAAGTACGAAGGGACCTTCAAACTCTCAGAATTAGAATCGAGCTTCACCCACAGAAAAGGGCCAATGGAAATTTTTTCCTTCCGACTGCTAGCTATAACCTCGTAATTGACGAGAAAAGATCAATATGCAAGTGTCTACATGGAATTAGAGTTCCAATAGGATTCTCAACGAATATAAAGAATATTGTCTCCGTAGCAGATTTGAGGATGAGAGGCTACAACACTCATGATTGTAATGTTATGCTTGGGCTATTCCTCGCCATCGCAGTAAGAGGAATCAAACATTCATTTCTGAAGATGGTGATAACACGCATGTGTCACTTCTTCAACATCATATCAAAGAAGGCGATCGACACTGAAGAGTTAAATGAATTACGTAAACAAATGAAGGAGATTATATGTAGGCTTGAAATGTGTTTTCCTCCATCATGTTTTGATATTATGGAGCACTATATGATACATATAGCAGACCAAATCATTGTTCTCGGTCCAACATACCTACACAATATGTATGCGTACGAGCGTCTAATGGTTATCTTGAAGGGTTATGTACGAAATCGTGCTTATCTAGAGGGTTCCATGATAAAGGGCTACACGACTGAGGAAGTCATTGAGTGCTACGCAGATTACATAAGAGATGAAAAACCAATAGGAGTTCCCATGTCTCGGCACCATGGAAGACTCACCGGTAAAGGAACTAAAGGCAGGAAAATCATACGAGACAATAGCTACCAAACAATAAGAGAATCACATTATAGTGTAATGCATTAGTTGGCAATTATGAGACCATATGTTGAACAACACCTGCAAGAGCTACGTGAAAAGAATGAAGATCGCGATGAACAATTGATTATGAAACATCACAAAATTCATTTCACATCATGGCTAAGGGATCTAAACCTTTCGATTGGAGAAACCGACGAAGAGATGATGATAAATAAATTGTCTTACGGTCCATTGAGCATGGTTAAAACATGGCAAGCGTACGACATCAATGGTTTCACATTCTATACCAAAGCAAAGGATCAAAAGAGTCAGCGCCAAAATAGTGGTGTCAGAGCAGATGCAGAAGACAACACTAGACAAAAGAATGCTTACTATGGATACATCGAAGAAATATGGGAACTTAACTACGGGAACTCTATAGAAATCCATGTATTTAAGTTCTAGTGGGTCAGACATCCAGAAGGTGTGGAGGTGGATGATTATGGGTTTACGATAGTTGACCTTAATAAGGTGGCTTATAAAGATGACCCTTGGATACTTGCTCAATCCGTGGCACAAGTATTTTAAATACTTAATCCCAAAGACGAGAAAAAATACATCGTTAATCTAGGAAAAACAAAGAATTGTTGGAGTTCATGGAGTCGAAGACGAAGAAGAATACAATCTGTTTGATGAGGTGCCATTTTTCGTTGACATATCAAGGATCAATGTGGTTGAAGCAAAACTATCATTTGGCTCTGTGATTCCTTATATACGCACCGATGGCGATGGAAAACTAGTGCAAGTCTATATCATTTATGTTTATTAGCGTGCGTATTTGTAAAATCAATTATGTCATTTTGTTTAAGATATTGATAATATAGGTTATTATTTAATTATAGTTAATACATTTCTAATGTAAATTCAATAAGTTATGATGTATTTTTATCGTTAAAACAAATTCAAGTTCAAACGAGGATTTAATTAAACATCAATAAAAAAGTTTTGAAAATTTTTATTGATTGGGGCCAACAGCAAGGTTCAAACCTCGAACCGCCTGCCGACAGTAAGGTTCGAACCTCGAACCACATGGCCCCAACCGAACCCCCCTCACCATTGCGCTACAAAGTATTTCTCGACAATGTAGGCAGTGTATGCTAGATATATAATTCCTACCACTATTAGTAGTGGCAGGCATGCTGACGTCATCGGCCCGCCACTACTAAGTAGAGCACCAGCGGCTGGCAAATTAGTAGTGGCGGACTGCTGACGTCATCGGCCTGCCACTGCTAATACACCTATATTTTTATCTATGTGCCTCCCGTGATGCCTCAATCCCCAATCCCCAACTCTTTGCCTCCTCGCCGACCCCAACCACTGCCTCCACCCTCATCATCGACCCCCAACCTCGATGACAGCGCCCTCCACCCGGCCTCATCGTCGACCCCCAACCTCGACGACAGTGCCTTCCTCGCCGGTTCACAATGGCTCCTCCTAAGATTGAACCAAACAGTGGATCCTCATACTCTACATCAAGTGGCGTGTATGAGGTTTGCAAATACGATAAACTTAAGGTACATGCTATAGTTTGCAGTTGCTTAGCGAAGAAAGTGATTCTCATACTGGACTCCGACTTAGAGGATGACTCGCGATTGCCGCAACCAGTTAGGGTAAGTGTTGGCAGACGGAAGAATGATGAGGTAACCGGTGGCAGAGGGAAACATTCTGAGGCTAGCGGTGGAAAAGGGAAGCATGCAGAGCAATGCGGCAGCAAGAGGAGGTAGGAGGCAAGATCCTCTTTTTATGCAAATTATATATTTTTATCAGCCAATTGAATCATGGAACGATATTTTTTACATTGCTGCATGTATGGTAAGTTGTTCTCACTATCGCCGCCGCGTGTATTTTCTTGTTCAGGAACATGGAGAGCAGTTTAGACTGCCTGATGATGCCAAGTTGGTTGAGGATTGGCAAGTTGAGGCTTTTATCTGTTTAACCAAAAATAGGTTGGGTTTGTGCCGAGGAAGAAGAAGAAGCTCCAAACCATATCTTTCTTTTGGGGTTAGACCGGTAGTGCGTTTTGGTTTGGTGTGCGGTTCGATGTGTAAGCTGGTTTCCCCAGCCTGGACTTTTGTTTGTTTACTTGCTTTCAAATAAACATGATGTGTCAAGTTTGGAACCTCGAACCGCATGGCCCCAAGCGAGCCCTCGCACCACTGCGCTACAAAGTCTCAATCATATCGTAACAACATGACAAGTCTCATCTTTTTTAGACTTTATTTGATTTTTTGAGGATTAAAAAACTATAAAGATACATATCTTGTCTTGTAGTTCTAATTTAATTTATTTTGACTTTGATCATAAAAACACACTTAATGAAATAAAAAACAGTAAACTGATTCTGAAAAATAGCAATTTTTAAAAATTTGATAAGTTATGATGTATTTTTATTGTTAAAAAAATTTAAGTTCAAACGAGGATTTAAACATCAATAAAACATTCTGAAAGCTCAAGCGGAGGTAATTATTGCATTAGTAACAAGTCAAAGCAGCTTCCAACTGAGGATTACATTCCTGGAGCTCACATTGTCTATCGTCGTAGGATCGTCCAAAGGGAGGAAGCAAGCGTCGATTATTCCAAGTCGATAAAAGAACAGCTATTGTCCCAGTTGTTGAGTCAACCGAGCCAACAACTGTTGAGCCCACTGCCACTACATCCTCTGCAAATGCGAAGAGGAGAGGAAAATGGGAGAATAACAAGCTGCATATAGCTATCTATGAGGTTGATGATGTGTATGTTGATGGGGCTCCAAAGAAGCCGAAAGAAATCAGAGCTAAGTGGCATAATGATTGTGGATGTCTCGCCAGGGAGCGGTGTAAGATAATTTTAAAAACTGGAAGATTGTCCCTGAAGCTACGAAGAACAAATTGTGGGATCATATAAAATCACATTATAAATTCCCAGAAGATCACTTAGAAGATGCTAAAGCTGCCACATTAAAGACTACCGGGAAGTCTCTTCGTACGTTCAAGACTAAACTAAACACACAATACCTTTAGAAAGGAGAGTCTCCGCTCAACGACTACGGATTTATCATGCCAAATGAATGGAACAAATTCAAATTGCAGCATTGCTCGGAAGAAGCAAAACAAGAAAGCATCATGTTCAAAGAACTTAATAAGAAAAATAAGTTCCCACATAAACTTGGCGCGGGTGGATATAAGGCCAAGGAGGTTGAGTGGAGTAGAAAGGAGGAGGACCGTGCGGCTGGGTTACCTGAACAGTTTTTAGGTGCTGATCAGCGCACTAAGAGATGGCTCCTAGGTTGAGTTAAAAAAACACCCAAGGGCCAATATATGCTCTCCGACTCACGGACTAGTGAAGGATTTCGGAAAGCATAGGAAATCACTAAGTTGGAGAAGGCTGGAAAGTTCAACCCCGAGGGATGTAATGACTAGCTTACATCTGCTCTCGGAAATGAGGAACATCGAGGGCGCACCCGAGGTGTCTCTTCTATAGCACCCTGGAAAAATACTTTCAAGAAATAGGAGGGTGCCACATACAAGAAGCGTCAAGCACACATAGACAACGCTGTAGAGCGCTGTGCAGAGTGGGAGCGACACTTTTTTTAATTTATTAATGAGAATCCAAACATAATGCAGGCTGCAACGGGACAGATAATTGTACCAAAGGTACGACTTGACGTACCAAGCAGTGTTGCCTCAGTACAAGAAAAATTTCCTATAAATTATATCAAAGAGGACACACCATGCAGCCTACATGTACCGATAGGGTGCAAAGGGCATTCCCAAGAGGCCACACGAGGCATTGCTATGCCCAGGGATTTATTTCGCAATCGTCCTATTCCTGCAGAGTATACCAAGGTTTAGGTCAATGAGATCACCAATGATAGATTTATCAATGACCCCTTGGATCTTCCAATGCCTCATGAGTGGATTGAGACAATCGGAGATGCGCTGAAAAACTTTGTCCTATGGGCGAGCCGAGATATCAAATTACTACAGACAAATTCTCAGAGTAAATCTCCTATTGTCTCATCGCAATCCTCCACATATCCTTCATCTCACGAGGTGAAAAATATAGGATCTTTATCACCCGTTGATGAGCATGAGATAGAGGAAGAGCTGCAGAGAAGGAGCCAGTGCCCGATAAAGTGGCAGAAGTGATAGAACCTAAACTAGCCAAGCCTGATCAAGTGGAAGTATCAGTTCCAACGGCCGAGCCTGATCAAATGCCACTTCTAGTTCTGGTCATGCCGGTGCTATTGCCTGAGCCCATTGAGCCCAACACTAAAGTGTCAGAGCCAGTTCCGGTCGAGCTAGTGCTAGTGGCCGATCCTAAAAAACAAGATGCATTCCCAAAACCCACAATCCACAAGACAAATGTTCAAGCTGGGCAGTGTTCTGCGCCGAAATCTGAAATGCTTAAATGTTTTACTACTGTGGGCCAAACACGTTCTACGCCCATAGCGGCTCCCTAAAAGGCTCTAGTACCAAAGAAGGTGGGCTCACTTTCTGTTGATAAATGGACCTACGGAGATGAGGATTATATCGAATATAAACCAGGCAAACCATTATTACCACAACGAGTACTTAAGAGTATGTCCTGGCAGATGAGAACATTTCATGACTGGTACCCCGAAGCGTCTTCGTTGGGAGTTACATAAATAGAAGTGAAGGTTCTAAAAGAAATATTCAACTGCCCATAGTTTACTCTTGCATTATTTTTCGACGACTTCCATCGGATGTTCCGTCTGAAGCAAACCGACATCATACGCATGATGCTCTGGTGCATGTAAGTACTTTTTACTTTGTCAATATAATGCAAAAATCAATCATGTCTTATATTGACTATTGTTTCATAACATATGCAGTTTGAATTCATGTTGTGACACATCTAATAAATATGTGTACTTGAACCCATCATTGATATGTCAAAGTACATTGAACCCAATACTAAACTGGAACGGTGACAAGTACTAGACTGCGGGTCGAAAAAAGTTTCAAAAGAATATGTTTAATAAAGACCAAAATGCACTTAAGAAGAGTAAAAGGAATTGTGCCGCGTTGTACATTGCGCAATGCATGTTTCAATGGAAGGATAGAGAAATGATAAGTCGGGCATATAACTTTAAGTAAGTATACCCACTATATATCCACTTAATCACGTTTTATTGATTATAAAACAAACATAATCATATATTACTTCTTTCGATAGTGATCATTGAATTGCACTTCTGATATACCCGAAGAACTCAAGGGTTTATGTGCTCGACTCTCTCGACAAACCTAAAAAAGAATATCAAGATATATTAAATGTTTTTCAGAATGCATACAAATATTATGTGTAAATGTTAGGTGGCCCACATGATCCACAAAGGCCGAAAGATATGCATATCAAAACCAACTATCTGGTAATATTATATTTTGAAATTTCTTAATTCAATTGATAAAGCCAAACTATATATCGTTCTAACTTTGTCTATTTTGAAGTGTCACAAACAATCTCCTGGTTTGGTGCATTGCGGGTATTATACTTTTGATTTCATGAGCAATGATTTAAGAAAGTTTGCGTGGACAGTATCTAAGGATACTAAAGAAGTAATTTGATTTATTGTTTGTTAATCTAATATAACTTGCAACGTATGTACTTATATGTTATGTATGCAGGCGTCAGGTCCATCGACCATTGCTGACAAGAGCCAACTCTCAGAATCACAAATGTATGGAATCGTAACAAGGATGTGCCGCTTTATGATGCTTGAAGTTCTTCATGAGCTTGGAGTATTCTTCGATCCTGAGGGTGAAGTGGCCAAGCATCCAACTCTGTATGATTGGGCTGGAAGAACTAAAAGGCAAGTACAACTAATCGATAAGAATTTTGAAGCTGAGAAGCAAAAAAAGATGTGCAAGATGTGAGTTGGCCTTCCAAGAAAAAACATTAAACAAAATAATCCTGTATACTGCTGTGGATGGTTGTGTGGAGTGGTGAATACAAGCTGTGAATCTTGAGGGTGAACAATTGTTAATTTTGAAGTTCCGATGATGAGATGTAAACTTTGTAAACTTGATTTGTGATAAATGTGAATTTTGTAAATTTGTAAATTGATGTTGTTGTTGTGTGGATGTTGTTGCTGTTGTGGATGGCTGTGTGGAGCTATGAATACATTGTGGTTTTGTTATGTTGTGTTACTGCTGTGGAGCTATGAAATTATTAATATATATTATGGAGACTGTTTGAATTAAGGTTTATATAACATTTTTGTAAAATGGGGAAAACACAGTAGTGGCGGGCTGGCTGACGTCATCTGCCCGCCACTGATGTTAGCCATAACAGTGGCGGGCAGATGACGTCAGTGTGCCCATCACTGCTGTTGACACACTAGTGGTGGGCGCGCTGACGTAATCTGCCCGCCACTACTGTTAGCCATAGTAGTGGCGGGCAGATTACGTCAGCGCGCGCGCCACTGCTGTTAGCCATAGTAGTTGCGGGCAGATTACGTCAGCGCGCCCTCCACCACTATTGACACAGCGGTGGTGGGCAATCTGCCCGCCACTGCTAACCAGGGTTAGCAGTGGCATTAGAGCAGTGGCGGACTGGTTGCCCGCCACTATAGTACATTTTTGCCCGCCGCTATAGTGTCGCTTTGTAGTAGTGCATATTATCTCATGAAATTGTGCAATGCAATACAAACCATAATAATGTTAGATCAATTAAGACACCTTGGGTTCATATTATTTAATTTGTACTAAAAATCAGAAAAGCAAAAGAACAAAAGCATGGTCCAGGCTGCTTCCAAATTTGTACTAGAAAAAACTGCTTTTTCACAGCAGTAGCAGTTTTGGTAAACCCGTTTGGTTCAGCTTCTATTTTTTTACAACAAAAATAGATTTCAAAAGTAGAACCAAACGCACCCTAAGTGTACAGACAAAGTTCACAACCGGGACACAAAATATTGTACCAGCAAAAGAAAGCATGATGTTCATAATTGATGTATTGATGAATGTCTTTGTTTCGAGTATTGCTTAGTAGGTGGTTCATGAAGCATGAATAGTGAAAAACCTTCTGAAAGTTATAGTAGGAAGAATAGGGGAGAATACCATGGCTATTCACCTGGAGAGGCTTCGTTGTTGCCATCGCCGTCATTGCCACATACCCTTTACAGCCGCCATCAGGGCCACACGCCCTTGACAGCCACCACCGAGACCACCGCAACCATGTCAACCACAGCCGTTGCTGACCGAAGAGAGCACCGTGTCCACACAGCCTCCCGTTGCTGTCACGCGGATCTATGATTCATTTTCTAAAGAGGAGAGGAGTCGACTGGGGATTGAGAGAGATAACCAATGGCATTTTTAGGAAAATATCATGCCAATGGAGGGCGTCAGCATGGCCATGGGCGACTAGGTGCCTACCAACTTTTGTGGGCGCTAGAAGTTAGAGGCACCATGGTCGCCGTCCTCAGTCTACATCTTGGGAGGGAGTGGGTGTGCGGCCACACCAACCACAAGGGAGGAAGCTAGGGCAACGTGGCAGGAAGGTAGGCATGAGAAAGGAAGCTGGGTTTGTGGCGTAGGCTTTCTGCCATGAGGTATAACGTGTTGCTCACCGGTGAGAGTGAGACGGCTCACATGAGCAGGTATTTTGCTTCAGTTTAGTCTAACCTCGCCTGTTTGAGTGGGGAGTGCACACGATAGAGAGAAAAGATGTGGTGGAAGACTCACACCACTAGATTCTTTTTAAGTAGTACAAATAAAGAACATGTGATTGAAAAAGTAGAGAAATAATAATGTAATACAACGTGACCAAGGATCTTCTTTTTCTATTGAATGCGAGTTCTTCAACACGAAGGAGCAATTTAGTGCCGTTAAATGAGTAAAAAGTTTTATTTTGGTCCGTCTCTCAATATATATAATTAGATGTCTATCAGTTTAAATAAACTAATATATATAATTAGGTGTTTCTGGTTTAATATTTTTGTATTAATGTGTTTAGTATTGATTATCAACTTTTAAAAATGTTTATATTTGATCCCCATTTTGAATTAATATGGTTTTTGATAAGTAATAACGTGTAAGGCCACACAGTAAAATTGATGACATTACTATACACTATGGGAGAACACATGTTCGTCGAGTGCCCTAGACACTTGACAAAGCCCTGTTTGCACTCGGCGAAGGCTTTGCCGAGTGTCACACTCGACAAACCACACTTGGCACAGACTTTATTGGTGAAGAGGTGGTTTGCCGAGTGCTTTTTATCGGGCACTCGGAGAAGCCTTTGCCAAGTGTCATGTCGGCTTCACCGAGTACCACGTGGGGCACTCGGCAACCATAGCCGTCTGACGGCGGGGTCGCGCTAACGAGCGTTTGCCGAGTGCCCCACGTGCCCCTCGGCGAAGCCACACAAGTGCACGCATGTGGCACTGGGGCTTTGCCGAGTGCCACATAAAATAGCACTCGGCAAAACCACCCAGAATGCACAGAAACGCGCCACGTGGCACAATTCTGTGCGTTCTGGCTGGCTTTGCTGAGTGCCACACTCGGCAATTTTTTTTTAATTTATTCAATGCACATTTCATTCCAAAAATCACATTTAATCACAAAATTCATCACAACATCACAATTCATCACAAAATACATCAAAAATTCATATTTCATCACAAAATTCATCACAAATTCACATTTCATCACAAATTTCTCACCAAATCAAATTTCATCAAAAATCTCATTAGTGACTCACATTTGAAATATCAAGTTCACATTTCACCACCCTCAGTGAAGTTCACAAGTTCTTACAAGTTCACATTTCATCAAAAAATGACAATTCACAAGTTCACAAATTAGTTCACAACTTCAACTCCCATTAATATCACAAGTTAGTCTCACAACTTCACTCACTCACATCACGTCTCACAAGTTAGCATTACCGTTCTGCCTAGTGTGCGGAGATGGCTACGTGTTTGATCCTGATGTCGATGAATGGAACTGCAAAAAAGAAAATAGTTAACACAATTGTATATAACAATAACGACAAAAACAATATTAGAAACTCACATTGCCGCTCTATGGAGTGTGCAGAGATTGTGAGGGTTGAGGAAGTCCAGGTAAGAAGGGTGCCTATGGTGACTAAAGCATGCCCATATGACCTAAAAAAGATCCACCCATCCGCGCAAACCACTGCTACATCTGGGTCTGCATCCTTGCATCCATCAAAGCATTCATCTGAGCATCCATCTGAGCCTCCATCTGAGCCTGCATCCGAGCCTCCACACGAGCCTCCATCTAGGTCTACCACTCGGCCCTTTGTCATTCTTGTTAATCTAGTCGGGCCTACATACCATTAATGCACAGTCAATAGCATTCCAAAACAAACAATTTGAAATGTTTGATGATTGATGAAATTGAACTAACCTGTAGATCAGCAATCAGACCCATAGATGTGTCTCGGTGAGGGCGTATACCTAGACCGGAGGTCGAGCTCCAAGCTCTCAACTCAGATAGAGAGGGGTACTACGGGTATCAATGGTGCCATCGCCCATCAAATATTGCCCATGTCTCTTGCCTCCTCCAGCCCGCATGACCACCTCTCCATCGATGTTATGTGCGGCTGTGTCATAATCAGTACCATGTACTTCTCTCGCCATCTCCGAGTAGTCCTGGAGGCGTTGATATGCGTTCTAGTTAGTGTACGACTCAGCGGGGTTATTTGGATTGTAAGTGTTGCCTTCAACCACCCTCCCTTTGTGAGACAGAGCATATGCCATGACTTGGGAGCATTCATGAGCCGTGTTGGCCGTTGACTGAAACGAGAAAATAGTTAGAGCTATATTGTGCAATTAAATGAAAAAAGAAACAATTAACTACATACCCATCTCACCGTGAAATGGTTGAGGTTCAGGGAGACTTGATGGTGTGCTGCCCCGGCATGAGTAGGCATCTCTAGTGGTATGCATCGTGACTGCTCTGCCACTTGGCAAAACACCACCTATCAACAATTTGGCCCCAACATTCAAGATGAGTGGCACACCACTGTGGAGGGATCTATTTGATGCAAGTGAAATTGTTAATGAAATAATATTAAGTATTGCAAGATAAACGAAAATATACTTACCATCATGTATTGCTCTCGTGTCAGAAAGGTGGTCCGGGCATCCTTTTTATTCTTCCTCTCTCGGAGGTGCTAGGCGTGGTAGTCGATAACAGGTTGAATGCGCACCTTATAATGCATGTCAGTGACAAGCTTCTTGGCGGCTCTGTTGATAACAGCGGTAGCCTAATCCGCATACCCCTCATCACATCTACAAAAATCCTGCATATATATGTAAAGAGAACGTTATGTACTCCACATGTGAATAGTATTGACACATATATTAAGAAAATAAACTTACCCAGAGCTCAGCCCTTACTTGGTCGGCTAGGTGGGGAAATTGTCTCTCTTCCCGGTCAGGGGCGTCCGGCGCACTTTCGTAGTGCCTTCGTGAGTACGCTGGCTCCATCCTCCCATCAAAAGAAACCAAACCAGGGAACTTTTCCTTGATAAGAAGCCCGAGGATACCATTTATGTGGCATGAGCACTCACGGCCTCCCTGTTCAACCATAATCCAGTTCCTACCCCGGTGTCATTAAAAAGTACTAGTGTGTGTTAAAAACTAAACAGACGAAAGGAATACATTATAGACTTCCTATAGCAACTTACCTATTCCCATCTGGTCGGATGAGCGCACGATCAGCTACTGCACTAGTCGTCTCGGGAGTGACGAAGGACCACGCAACCACACTGCAACTGCTTCCGTAGCCTGCTCCTCTTCCTCTGCCCCAACCTCCTCCCCACCCTCTGCCCTAACATCCTCCTCATCCTCCGCCCTAGCCTGCTCCTCCTCCACCTTATCCGGTACGTAATCATCGTCACGGCGGGATGCCGGTATATGGCTGCTAGTTTCGCTCGATGGGGCAGGTGCCTTTCCTCTCACTGCTGATTTCTTCGTTCTCCCACCTTGAGGTCTAGATGAGGACCCGACCTAATCTTGAGAGGTGGATTTACCGCCTATTTTAACTATGGCCGCTACTAATTTCCTTAAACCCCCGCCATTTTCCAATCACCTAGTACGGAAAAGAGTAAATGAATTTAGATAAATCATGCAATGTGTTATAAACGCATTTAATATACAATTAAACATAATTCCCATAAAGCTGCTAGAAATAGTCATCACCGTCCAGATTTGTTGGATCATATGTATTGTCATCACTATCACGTGATATGATATAATCATCTAGCTGATCAGGAGGTGGAATGTTGTCGTCACTGTGATTGCTTGAGTGTAATATCTCTAGCAGTTCTAAGTCCCTTCCATTCTGAACCTCGTCTCCTTTGTTGACATCGACATCACTTTCGTTATCTACTTCCATCGTCTCCATCAAGTCAATCACAAACATGCCTGGTAGCCCATCTTCTTGAAAGAACTCTCCATCGTATGTGTTCGGGTCTATGTTATAGTCTTCGTTATTGGGAACAGGCAGTTTACCATGTGGCGACACCTTATACACAACATCCCAACCTTTAAGACGTGCGACAGTTTTGCACGGGTAAGGGAGATAGTAAACTTGTGTTGCCTGTTGAGCCACGATGTAAACATCTTCACTCGGCAAGGTGGTATCATGACTAATTTCGATTAAGACAAGATCGGGGGTCTTTCTCACTACTTTGGGATTGAACCAGTGGCATTTAAATATAACGGGATTAAGAGGTTTGCTCCCGTCGAAACTCAATTCGTATATTTCTTCGAGTCATCCATAGTAGTCAACCCATCTGTGCCCAGAGTAAAAACTTTGGAATTTGTGGTTCTTCGGTTAGGTCGGCTCTGTTCATGGCTTGTTGTGTGGAAACGATAACCGTTTACGTCATAAGCTTTGAATGTCTTGACCTTGTAGCTACAACCATTCGCAACTTGCCTCAACTCGGAACTCATAGTTGTGTCGGTTCTTCCCTATAGGTTTAAACGCGACCAACATGTATATTAGTCGCATATAAGATATAATTGAAATGTAAAACTAACTAAAAGTTAAGTTAACAAATACCTTAGTTTTGAACCAAGAAATGAAATCGGGATTGCCATTTCCCACACCATACTTAAGAAGGGCAGTTGATTCCTCAATGTTAGGCTCCCTCGAACCATGCCAAAATCATCGATGAAATTCCCTAATGAAAGGTAGATATCGATGGTAAGGTCGAAATAAGAAAGACAAAATTGAGGGTGTCGCTTATAGAGCACTTACTCAATGTACGGTTCCACTTCGGAATGGTTTATTAGGACATACAACATAATTAAATGCCACTCTTCATGTTGCAAGGTCTTGTTGGCAGCACCACTCGCACTTCCTAGTTGGCCTCTAAGGATGTTGAGATTTGATTCTTCTTCCGGAAGATTGTAACATGAAGGTGGATTATGCACGCTAGGAAGATTGTCCACATAATATCTAGGTGTGAAGTTTGACACCTCCTCCAAAACATATGCCTCAGCTATGGATGCTTAAATTTTGCACTTGTTCTTACATTTATTCTGAAGAATCTTCTGGAACCTCTCAACTGAATAGCACCAACAGCTCTAGACCGGACATCCCATCTGGGCCTCATACGGAAGGTGCAAGATCATATGTTGCACCGGATTAAAAAAACAGGGCGGAAAGATCTTTTCTAGCTTGCATAGAAACATGAGCGCAAGTGTCTCCATGTCTGCTACCACGGCGTGAGACAACTGTTAAGCATAAAGTTGCCGGAAGAAATTGCTCAATTCAGCTAGAACTTTCCAGACATCCTCGGGGACATAGCCACGAATCATGACTGGGAGCAGACGCTCAATCCATATGTGATAGTCATGACTTTTGAGTCCATTTATTTGCAGAGTAGCTAGATTAACTCCCCTCTTTAGATTAGCTGCATAGCCATCAGGAAACATCAAGGTTTGAAACTACTCAAGTACTTTCCCTCCTCTGTCTCCTTGTTAGAACAAAACCGGACTTTGGTTTCGTTCAGTATTTCCCGCTTCTAGAAGGTATCATGTCGAGCTTGGGTCTATTGCATATAGCCGCTTGATCCACTCGGGCCTTGATGTTTTCTTTTGTCTTCTTAGGAATGTCCATGATTGTGCTGAAAATGGCCTCGACAACATTTTTCTCGGTGTGCATCACATCAATGTTGTGCAGAAGGAGAAGATCATCGAAATAAGCAAGATTCCATAAACATGGCTTGTGAGTCCATGCATGATGCTCACCATATCCGATAAAACCAGCTCCTTGTGTATTGATTTGCAAAGACTCTAATTGAGCACGAACATCGGCCCTAGTCATTTTAGTTGGTGCTGAGCCTTTAACAGACACACCTTATGTAAAATTCTTCTTATCCTTCCTGAATGGATGGTTCCGAGGAAAGAATTGTCGGTGCTTTCCAAACGAGGAATATTTTCCACCCTTAGCCAGCCAAATGAACTTCATAGTCGACCGACAAATCAGACATGCGAACTTCCCATGCATGCACCAGCCCCAAAATATCGCATATGCTGGTAGGTCATGCAGAGAGTACATGTACCAGACATGCATTCTGAAGTTTGTCTTTGTAGATCAGTCATATGTCAACACACCGTCTTCCCATGCACGGACCAAATCATCCATCAAGGGCTCCATATAAACACTCATATTTTTCCCCAGGTATTTAGGCCCTGGAATTATCAAGGACAAGAAAATGTTCTGTCATTGAAAGATGACATCGGAAGGAAGGTTGATAGGAATAACAAACATTGGCCAAAAACTGTATGCGGTAGCCGTCATACCGTATGGATTGAACCCATCTGTTGCTAGAGAAATTCGTACATTACGTGGCTCTAAAGCTTTCTCGGGATGGAGCTAATCAAACTTTTTCCACGCTTCTCCATCTGATGGATGACCTAGCTTGTTAGGGTTGTAACGAATCCCATTTTTATGCCATGTCATCTGTTTGGCAGATTCCTCGGTCATGTATAGTCGTTGGATCCTCGGTATGAAGGGAAGGTATCGAAGGATCTTCATAGGAATTGAGAGTTGTTTCTTCACACCATCAGCAGAGTCTACCTCAAGATACCTAGAGGATTTGCATTTCACGCAGCAGGTTGTGTCTGCATACTCTTTCGTGAATAAAATGCATCCGTTCGGACAAGCATGTATTTGCTCATAAGGCATCTTAAGTGCACGGAGGAATTTCTTTGCCTCGTACATGCTCTTTGGAAGATTGTGACCTTCTGGAAGGAGGCTACCAACAACTATCAGCATAACATCGAAGCATTCTCGGCTCAAACTAAACTGGGACTTGATGGCCATTAGCCGTCCAGTGGCATCTAGTTGAGAAACCTTAGTGTGACCGTGAAGAGGTTGCTTTGACGTGGACAACATGTCATAAAACGCTTTTGCCATTGGCTCCGGCACTTTCTCTTCACGTGCTTCGTCAAAATGCGCATCTTCAAAGTCATCTAGCATGAATCCAACCCTTCCTCATCATCGTCCATGCGTTGTAGCAACACCTCATCTCTAGGATGCTGGGACTCACCATGGTACGTCCAACGGGTATAGTTTGGCATAAACCCATATTTGCAGAGGTGTTTACCCATGAACTCCTTTGTTTGTCTACGCTTATTCTCGCACCGACAACATGGACACCATGTCTTGTCATGTACATTCTTCCTACCAAACGCTGGCTCTAAGAATACTTCAGTGTTCTTGATCCAATCCATGGTCACCTTGGCCTGACTAGGGCGACCCATGTACATCCACTCATGATCATCCATCTTGTACTAAACTAAGAAACAACACACGTGTTTAGGGGTTAGTGAGAAACGAGATGCATCTAACAATCTCGTAGGTAAAGATAGGTCCTAATCCCACCAGAGAATGCGTAGATTGAGCTCGTTTTCACGCTCCGTTCAGATCCGACCCAAGATTTCGGTAGCACCTCCCCGCTGCTCTCCAAACGCACGTCTCGGCAACATGCCAAGAGGATGTGCGTTCGGAGAACAATGGGGAGGTATTGCCGAAACCCTAGGTCAAATCGGAACAGGGCATGAAAATGAGCTCAATCTATGCATCCTCTGGCTGTCCAGATATGGACAATTCGAAACAGTTACGGCCACATATATGCAAATACATGCATATTTCAAATTGTAACTCTTCCGAACGGGAGATGACTAGGTTATGCGACAATAAATAGAAAATATAAACATTTTGACGGCATGATGGCTGGCATCCACGTACACATATATATCACGACATGATGGCCGGCATCCACATAAACATATATATATCACTTTCTACATACACATACACATAAAATTTCTAAAACATATATATTAGAACAATATATACATGTCATTGCATTACTCATTTTACAATTAAACATATTAATCATGGCGTTGAAGTACACAATATACAATTAAACATGTCATTGCATTTTAATAATTAAACATGAAATTATATTTTAAACATTATGGTACTGCTGAGTTAATTATAAAAACTAATGGCCGACTAGTTAAATTTATTAACATTATGTATATATACAACTTGTGTTGTACTTAGCAAAAGAAATACCAATAATTCTAATTAGATATTAAGCATGTATGAAACCACATTTTGACTAACTGTCATTTTAACCAAGTAAGCTAAGTTTGACATCATCTTGACCACGCTAGGTTTAATTTCAATCATTATATAGTGTGAGAGGTCTCCAAGTAGTATGATTAACATATAACCCCTTTCTACTATATATATATATATAAATCTTTCCTGTGTTTGGTTATCTTGATTAAACATTTGATTTATATTTTTAACATGACAATTACACATTGCAAATTATGTTTTATACATGACAATTAAACATTGGATGACAAATTGATATTGTTATCGATTTGAGCCAGCGGCGGGGGTGGCGGGGCTGGCGGCCAGGGATGGCCAGGGGCGACGGGGCCGGTGGCCAGGGACGGCTGGGGTGACGGGGCCAGTGGTCGGGGGGCGACCAGGGACTGTTGGGGGAGGCTGGGGCCATCCAGGGGTGGTGGGGCCGGCGACCGGGGTTGGTTGAGGCGAGGAGGGCTGGCGGCGGCAGGGGACGACCGGGGACGGCGAGGCCGGCGATCGGGGGCGGTGGGGCTGGCGTCCTCTAGGGTCGTTGGTGGACGGCCGAGGGCGGCCGGCGGAGGTGGCGGAGCCGTCGGCCGGGGCGGCGAGGGTCGGTGACGGGGCCTGCGGCGAAGGGCGGCGGCGGTGGCGGTGAGGGGAGTGCTGTCGGGTGAGCGGGATCAGATCTGGGTGCATTTACTGTGCGCCCGGATCTAGGTGGATATTTTACCTAAAATGGTATTCACCAAGTGCCAAATGGGAGGCACTCGGCGAATATTTTTTATTTTTTTTTAAAAAAATATCTTTGACGTGTGCTATATTTGTAGGCACTCGGCAAAGGTTTTTATTTGTTCTTTGCCGAGTGCCAAGGATATTTGCACTCGGCAAAGATTTTTTTAATTTGTTTTCAAAAAAACATAAAATAGAAAAAGACAGTAAAAAATTCCAAAATTTGGCATGATATAATATACACTTAGTTTTCATCCTAGAAAATTTCTATGTTGAAATAAACAAATTTAAGGCATTTGTAGTTCAAAATTGGGATCTTTCAATTATAATCCTATAAATAACTTTAATTAACGAAAAATAGCAAATTAGCCCTAAAAATGTCAATTTTTGACATGTATAAGATGATGCGCACGGGTGCCCAATCTTCCGTCAGAGGGGTAAACTCGGTTGGTGGAGGACTTGACGTTGACGATCCGGCTTCTGATCAGCACTGATCTGAACCCTGCAATTGCTACACCATGGCTCCGTTGGTTATCAACCACGCACGAACGCGATTGAACTTGCCAAGAAGGCTTATCCCTGCATGCGAATCAAGAAAACAAGAAAGAACACGGAAACACAATCTCACAAACATATGAAAGATCGATTTCTCGAGCGAGGTTCCACAATCTGAGGAAAGCCAGAGTTTAATCTGCAACGCAGTTCAAAACTAAGAAAAACCCAACCCTAATTCATGACGGCTACATAGTATTAATACCTAGGGTTTGTGTAAAGTCTTCCCTAATGTTGGGCTTAAGGCCCCAAACGGATACAAGGCCCAAAGTGGCTCAAAATGGTGGTGCAGCACCTTATAACTTGTCCGGACAACACAAAACGTTTCGTAATAAACCAGGGCTTGCACCAGATTCATTGGAAAGATATTTTCGTTATCTTTCCAACGCCTTTCAGAACGCCTCAATCCGCCTCCGTACGAGAAAGTTATGCCCGTTTTAATGAAGGGTGTTCCACTGAAACCGAACTGAAATCGGAGTTTGAAGTGGAATCCGAATTGGATTGTTGCGTCGCCTCTCCCTCTTGTTGTTGATCTAGAAGTGCTTATCCCAAGTTCCTTAGAGTCAAAATATCACCCATAAGTAGCATCCTATCCATATTCATATCATTGTGTAAAGTAAGAAACGAACGCACCTCATAATTAAGCTTGCGGGCACGAGAGCGTGTGATTGGTCCAGGAATGATAGAGTGTTGGATGTCTTTATCATTGTTATCGATGTCCTCATCATCCTCCCCTTCTTGAAGTGAAGTCGTTCTCGACTCAAACTCGTCTTCTTCTCCCAAATATGGCTTCAAATCTGAAATGTTAGATGTGGGGCTAACCCCAAAATCTGCAGACAACTCAAGCTGGTATGCATTGTCATTAATTTTCTTAACTATCTTGAAAGGACCATCAACTCGAGGCATCAATTTAGAATTTTTCAAATCTGGAAATCTATCTTTACGCAAGTGTAACCAAAAAAGATCACCTATTTCAAAGGTTAAATGTCTCCTACCCTTACTACCAGCAATTTTATACTTTTCGATCATCTTCTCAATGTGTTCTTTAGTTGTGGTATGTAATTTCAGAATAAAATCATCACGTGTCTTGGCATCTAAATGCACATGTTCAGAAAGTAGGCAATGGCAAAAGATCAATGGGAGCATGGGGATTAAAGCCATACACAACCTGGAAAGGACTCACATTGGTGGTAGAATGTATCGCTCGATTATATGCAAACTCCACATGAGGTAAACATTCTTCCCATATCTTCAAATTCTTCTTCAAAACAGCCTGCAACATGTTGGATAACGTACGATTAATTACCACTGTTTGCCCATCGGTTTGATGGTGGCATGTGGTGGAGAATAGCAGCTTGGTTCCCAACTTGCACCATAAACTTCTCCAAAAGTGGCTCAAGAACTTCACA
This sequence comes from Zizania palustris, assembly GCA_019279435.1. Lineage (NCBI taxonomy): Eukaryota > Viridiplantae > Streptophyta > Magnoliopsida > Poales > Poaceae > Zizania > Zizania palustris. The sequence continues at coordinate 33,968,117 of JAAALK010000288.1, forward strand.
TCGCGATTAGAGACAATAGTGGTGGGTACTCCATATAGGCGAATGATATCCCTGAAAAACAAATCAGAAATGTTTGTAGCATCATCGCTCTTATGACAAGGTATAAAATGTGTCATTTTTGAGAATCAATCGACCACCACAAATATATTATCCCTCCCCCTCTTTGTTCTAGGTAAACCTAAGATAAAGTCCATTGATATATGCTCCCAAGGGATGCTAGGAATAGGAAGGGGCATATAAAGTCCAAAGGGATTCAAGTGTGACTTAGCTTTGTTACATGTAGTGCAGCGTGATACGTAGCGCACGACATCACACCACATCCTTGGCCAAAAGAAGTGTGTGGACAGCACGTCCTCAGTTTTCTTCACTCCAAAATGTCCCATCAATTCTTCCCCATGAGCTTCCTGTAAAAACAAAAGGTGAATGGAGCTAGCTGGGACACATAGCTTGTTAGCACGATATAATAAACCATCATTCAGCACATATTTATTCCAAGTTCGGCGCTCTCTACAATTTTCAAAAGCATCCTTGAAGTTTAGATCACTAGCATATAACTCTTTTTATTGTTTCTAGACCAAATATCTTATGATCAAGCTGAGATAACATAGTAAAACGCTTGGATAAAGCATCTGCAATGATATTGTCTTTATCACATTTATATTTAATGATGTATGGAAATGACTCTATGAACTCAACCCATTTTTCATGTCGCTTATTTAGTTTTGCCTGGCTTCTAATATGTTTCAAGGATTCATGATCAGAATGAATGACAAACTCTTTAGGCCAAAGGTAATGTTGCCAAGTCTCTAACACCCGAACTAAAGCATACAACTCCTTATCATAAGTGGAATAATTTAGATTAGATCCATGCAATTTTTCACTAAAGTAAGCAACATGTTTACCTCCTTGTATGAGAAGTCCTCCTATACCAATCCCACTAGCATCACATTCAAGCTCAAATGTCTTACCAAAGTCAGGAAGTTGTAGTAGAGGGGCATGTGTAAGTTTCTCCTTAAACATGTTAAAAGCTTGTTCTTGTGCTGGGCCCCATGTGAATGAAGCTACCTTCTTTGTCAACTCATTGAGTGGAGCAGCAATGGTGCTGAGATTCTTCACAAACCACCGATAAAAACCAGCAAGTCCATGAAAACTTCTCACTTGCCTGACAGTTTGAGGTGTTGGCCAACTCTTGATGACTTCAATTTTTGCTTCATCTACCTCAATACCCTATGGAGTAACAACATAGCCAACAAAAGAGACTCGATCCGTGCAAAAAGTACACTTTTCAAGATTACCGAACAAGCGTGCATCTCTCAAAGCATTAAAAACAACACACAAATGATTCAAATGTTCATCAATAGACCTACTATATATCAAGATATCATCAAATTAAACCACCACAAATTTGCTAATGAATACTCTCAATACTTCATTCATTAAACGCATGAAAGTGCTAGGTGCATTAGTTAACCCAAAAGGCATGACTAACCACTCATATAAACTAAACTTAGTTTTGAAAGTTGTTTCCTTTCATCTCCTAATTTCATTCTAAATTGGTGGTATCCACTACGCAAATTCAATTCATCAAGTATATCATCTAACCTAGGAATCAGATGATGATACCTTATTGTAATATTATTGATGGCTTTACAATCAACACACATACGCCAACTACCATCTTTTTTAGGGACTAAAAGAACAGGCACATCACATGGGCTAAGGCTCTCTCGTACGTACCCACGGTTGAGAAGTTCTTGGACTTGTCGCTGAATTTCTTTAGTCTCCTCCGGATTTGTTCTATATGCAGCACAGTTTGGCAATGTCGCTCCTGGTATCAAGTCAATTTGATGCTCAATACCTCGAATAGGTAGCAGCCCCGGAGGCATCTCTACTGGAAACACATCCTTATAGTCCTGCAAAAGGTTAGTGACAGCAGGAGGCAATGAGGTGGAAGAATCCTCAAATGAAAACAAAACTTGTTTGCATATCAATGCATAATAATAAGGAGAATCAAACTCATTAACATCAACCAAATCAGATTTAGTAGCAAACATAACACCCCCCTTCAATTTAATTCTGTCCGACTTAGAGCTATTGTCTTTCTTATCTTTCTTAGGTGGAAAAATAGTGTTAGCTACTTGCTGATTTTCAGATTGTGGTGCAATCTCCTTCTTGCTATTCTCAATACTATCTTTCTCACATTGCATAATTTCAGTAGGAGTCATAGGAAGCAAAGTAATTTTCTTTCCCTTGTGCATAAGTGTATATTTATTGCTCCTACCATGATGTGTAGCATCCATATCAAATTCCCATGGCCTACCCAATAAAAGTGAACATGCTTGCATGGGTACAACATCAAAATCAGCAAAGTCATGGTACGTACCAATGAAAAAGTGCACTCTCGCAGAGTGTGTTACCTTGACTTTGCCACTATTGTTGAACCATTGAATGTAGTATGGATGAGGATGTGGACGTGTGGTCAATCCAAGCTTATTAACTAGATCTAAGCTCACCAAATTGTTGTTGCTCCCTCCGTCAATTATGACACGAACACGACGATCATTAACAATGGAACATTTGAAATAAGTTATGTCGCTGTAGTGTGTCCTTTTGCTCCACTTGAGTGTTTAAAACACGTTATACAATCAATGCCTGATACTTCTCGGTGGCGGCAATGCCTAAAATCTCCTCGCCGTCACTTTTAGTCTCCTCATCGTCACCTGCATTGTTAGTACCACCATCATCAATATCACTAGCACTAACATACTCACCATCCTCAGTAGCAACGAATATCCATCTCTGGCTTGGGCAATCTCTCATGAAATCGCCCTTCCCTTTGCAATTGTGGCAAATGACTCCACTGATTCGACCTGTAGAAGCAACCGATGAGGAACTATTTGCTGGTATGGCTGTTTTACTCTTATCCTCTAGTGGTAGTGAAGACGTCGGTGCTGCTGAATGCGCCCTAGGTATGAAGGGGGCAGTAGACCATGCAGGAGAAAGTAGTGTTGATTTTCCCGTTGTAGGCGCCGCTCTTGTGCCGGTGAAGTTGCTCTTCGACTTCGGCTGTCGTCCCTACAATTCTATTTCTGCCTTCATAGAAAAGTGAAACAATCTGTTGAGAGAATTATATTCCTTATAATCAACTATGTCCTGTATTTCTCTTCTTAAACCACCCAAAAAATCTAGCCATTTTACCATCCTCATCCTCAACTACCTCACAACGCAACATTCCTATTTGCAGTTCTTGGTAGTACTCCTCTACATATTTATTTCCCTAGTTTAAACGTTGTAATTTTTGACGCAAATAACGTTTATAAGTAGTGGGGACAAATCTACCACGCATAGCTCTCTTTAACCATCCCATCCCATGTGTCAGGTGCTAAGACTACAATTGATAGCTCATTCCACCAAATAATAGCAAAATCATTAAACTCGCTAGTGGCTTGTCTAACTCTATGGATTTCTGGAACAAGATGAGAGTTAAATTTTTGTTCTACTATCATCTCCCAATTCAGATATGTCTCACCATCATAAGAGCCAGAAAAAGGTGGTATGCTGAACTTAACCTTAGCTAACGAATTATTAGCACGAGGGTTGTTTTCATTATTACCTCCCATACCTTGACGATGTGGATTTCGTTGACGGGAAGGAGGGTCTCGAGCAAGGGGGTGGATATGCTCTTCTTGATTTATTCCATCTGCGCCGAGATCCTCAGCTCTATCGTTAGGTGGCGCTTACTGTGCCTCTATGTTCTCCATCCAGGTGATGAGGGTGGCAATGCTCCTCTCTGTCCTCTCTAATCTATTCTCATTGTCCTGGTTACTCATAACGATATTTGCATTGAGTTCTTGCAGCAACTTTCCAAGTTCAAACTTGGACACACATTCATCTCCATCGCCTTGGTGTGATCCTACCATGGTTAGTGGAAACACAAAACACAAACAAGCTCACAAGTGCTTTAGTTTCCTATGAACTACTAGGATGTGGAGTCACTCACCCTCAAGCGTTTCACCAAGTTCTTGCAAGGTTCTTACCAATCATAGCAGGTGGCACAACCAGTTGGCTTGGCGATAATATCGTTGAAGTCTTGAGTATAGCGATTGCCAGCTGGTCATCGTACTGATCAGAAGGAAGGTGGAACTCGGAAGGCTGATCTTTGGTAGCAAGGATTAGCACAAATCGACAACAGTTAGTAAAGCTCAATAATAATCCACAATACTTGTCTTGGTTGTTGGTCTAACTTGTGCTCCTAGAAATGAGAATATAAGCCAACTCTAATAACAAGAACACCAAAAACAACACTTAGAAATATAGGTAACAACACTGAACATAAACTAGAACAACTTCTGTTGGGGGAATATATTTCCCCTGAACAGGGGCCAAATGACGTCAGCCCCCGACAGCCTTCGGCCCAGAGCCCAACACCGTTGAGGCCTGTTTCCTCCCCAAGAAACTATTCCCAAGTCTCAAGGTTTATGCCGGAGCTTGCAGGGGCGAAGCCCTAGGGCCCCGTCAAAGCCCTCTGGATCAAGGACCTTCGGAGCCCTCCGAGGCTAAGCCCTCGAGATCCCTTGAAGACCGCCAGAAGCTAAGTCTCAGGCTAACTTCGAAGCCAGCCTCCGGGCCTTCTTCGGAGTTAGCCTTCGAGCCCTGACCGGAGTTAGCCTTCGGGCTCCCTTCGGAGCTCCTTAGAACCAGTCTCCGGACCCTCTCCAGCCAGTTCGGAGGCCCCCAGTTCGGAGGCCCCGGTTCGGAGGGCCCAGTTTGGAGGCCCTGGTTCGGAGGCCCCGGTTCGAAGGGCCCGGTTCGAAGGGCCCGATTCGGAGGCCCCGGTTCGGAGGCCCCAGTTCGGAGGCCCCGGTTCGGAGCCCCAAGTTCGAGGACCCTGGTTTGGAGCCCCCGGTTCGGAGGACCCCGGTTCAGAGGCCCCGGTTCGGAGGCCCCAGTTCGGAGCTCTGGTTCGGAGCCCCAGATTCGGGGCTCCGGCCCTACTTCGAACCCAGAAGATATTTATGTCCCGCTACAGTGCAGAAGTCGTACCAGGGGCCCCTCTGCCCATAGTTTGTCGTCTAGCTGGTCAAGATGTGACGTTGCCTGACACGCCTGTAAAGCTGCAAAGCACTCTTGTACCGTAGCTAGCTCTTTTTCCCCTCTTTGCCCCTATGAGCCTAGGGCTCATAGGGGGCATCCCGGTCTTTTCCTTTGGCCTGTGTGCCTATAAAAGCAGGGCCAAGCCCTTGTAACAGGGACACACGCTCCAGGGGGCCATGAGACCCTGGGGTTATTTTCTCCACACAAAGGCATACCATGCCTAATCCACCACAAACTGGACATAGGTCTATTATCCCCTAGGGGAGGCCCGAACCAGTATAAACCCTTTTCACCCTCTGAGAGAACCCATCGAGGTTCCTTCTACACATCATATACACACATACAAAACCTGTGCTGTAGCTAACGCAATTGCTACAATAACTTCCTCCTCTTATACCTCACAAATTTTTTTTGGCCTCCTTTTCTTTTTTCTCTTTTTTTACAGATTGCTCAAACAATAAGTACTCAACGAGGTACCCGACAAGGAAGAAGTTATGCTGGCTGCAAACAAAAATCCCTCTAGAACTCTGTTTCCCGTCAGAATTTTGCCCCATTATCCCAATCGGAAGTGGCTTCGCGGCAACGGCTGGATGCGTTTTTTCGTCCCGATCGTTTTGACGGGTGGTAGAGCTCAAACGGAGTCCGTATGCAAATGTTATGGCCATTTTACCGAGGCAAGGTCGAACTGACCCCGAACCGACTCCGGCAAGGTCGTCTTGTGTCATAGTGTTAATCCTATTTTAATTATTTGCATGTGCATGAGTGGCTATGTGCTGATCGTGTGGATCATTATGTGAGTGAGAATATGCAATGAGTGTGTTGCATGTGTTAGTAGTGGCTGCTACATGCAAGGAAGTAACACCTACATGCAGGAGTAAGTGGCATTATGGTGTGGTAATGAGAGCATGCAGGAGGTGTGTGGCCTGTGCATGTGTGAAGTAAAGCCAGTAGTGCTACTAGACTTTAAAGGTAGCACTATATATAAGTTGTACTCGGTGTGGAGTGCAAGAGAAAGAGGTGAAGTGAAGTGCATGTGTGTGCAGCAATAAAATTTTGCTTGTCCTGTTCATCTTCTTGTTTTGTGAGTTGAGTGTTCTTGTGTTCTTAGGAGAGTTAGGCCAACAATTGGTATCAGAGCTAATGGTGAGTAGTGCTTGCTACAATGTCTCAAGATGGTTCTATGTACACGCCACCAAGCCATCATAGCAGCGGTAGTGGTGTCCATGAGCCGATGGTACAACAAGTGAAGGAAGCCGGGGTGACTCTTCGTTACCCCATGCTAGCAGAGAACAACTATGGTGTATGGGAAGTTCTCTGCCACTGTGCAACCTGAAGCACACTTGAGGTGGGAGCTTCGAAGTCTCATGCTTCGCGCACCCTTCGGTAAGGGGCTTCAGGTCCAGTCCGAAGGCCATCTTTGCCTTCCCTTACCCTTCGCATACCGGAGCTCACCCTCCGGCAAGGGGCTCCGCTCCATGTGTCGAAGGTCGTCGAAACCCTAGGGGCTACGAAGCCAACCTTCAGCCGTTTTGCGAGGTATGTCCGCTGTCCGAAGCACCACTTCGATGTGCCACTTCACAGTCACTTTGATATATATTCGAAGCCATGCTTCGCCTTAAATTTGAAGCCTTGCTTCTCATTTAAAGCAAACTTTCGCCCCATCTTATTGGAAAAATTCGAAGCCTCGCTTCACCTTGTCAAAAACCCGAAGCCTTGCTTCACCTTATTTAAAATTCGAAGCCTCGCTTTGCCTTGCAAAATCCGGAGCACTCCTCCGAAGGCTACACAGCGCCCCCGGGCCCGTAGCAGTAACAGGGACTCTGGGCCGTGGCCCGACGCATCCAGGGATTCCGGGTTCCGTACCCGAGGCATCCCAGGGATTCCGGGTTCCGTACCCGAAGCATCCCAGGGATTCCGGGTTCTGTACCGGAAGCATCCCAGGGTCGAAGGTGGCCCAGGGTTGTAGGTGACCCAGAGTCGAAGGTGGCTCAGAGCCGAAGGAGGCTCACATTATCACAGGTTCGGTGAATCCACACCAAATATCCATTTTCATTACAGAATCAAGCTCAGAAGCCCTGCTTCGCTATCCAAACACGCTCTGAAGCCTTGCTTCGCGTGTCCAATCTAATATATACGCCTAAGCGTGTCGAAGTCATACTTCGCATGAAAATCTAAGTGCGTTTCGGAGCTTTGCTCACGCACAGCATCTAAATCCTAGCATGCCGAAGCATGCTTCGCTTAATTTCGCTACGTGGAAGCCTTGCTTCGCTCCAAATTAACGTGGTCGAAGCCCAAAAGAGGCCTTCGCTGAATACATTTCAAGCATCCGAAGCCGCCAAAAAGGCGCACCCCTTCGCATTTTTTATTTTGCCCGCACCAGCAACGGTAAGTCCCTAGCTGCCACGAGCAAGGGGGAAGCATGTATGCGAGGTGCGCGAATATCATACACAGTACGAGCGTGACAAGCTAGAACGTTCGAAGTCGTCTGATAGTGCGAAGCGTGCAGACAAAGTACGCAAATACAATAAACTCCATTCGTTGAATGATAATTGAGAAGTATGTTACAAATGTACTTCAGCTACAAGCTACGTGTAGTCTGTATCTAAGCCTAAGAAGAATCGAGTGCGAGGCCCCAACCCTCGCTTGCTTTTCTTTTGGCCAGGGCCCCCTCTGCTGGATGAAGCCTCGTCGGAGCCTGCCCTCCCATGTCCGGCTCATCCAGGCTCTGAAGCCCGCAGACCTCGTCCTCTACTTTGCAGGTCGCTCCGAGTTAGCGAGGCAGGTGGTGCCATATCGAAGGCAGAAAAGTCTATGGCTTCGTCGCCCGCTAAGACCATTCGCGAAGGAAAAAATGAAGAACTCTGAAGGGACTCCGTCTTCATAATGGCTAGCAGATCCTGAGCTACTTCGGGGATGGCCTCGCCGTTAGGCCCCCTCAGAAGCTTAAACCGAGGGGGGCCTTCGGACCTAGCTACTTCGAGGACTGCCCACAACTGTTGAAGTTCTTCAGAGTCCTCAAGCACTTCGAAGTCAACATTTGGAGGCTGAGCCTGGGCAGGTATAAGAAACCCCCGCATTCATATTAATAAGCTGATAAAGTTTGTACAAGCCTGCAGCTAAGTGTTACAAAGAAGCCTAAGGAGATCTACACCTTCGTAGGCGGAGGTGTCAATGTCGTAGGCCTGTCCGGTGGGGCAGGTGCTTTAGATCGACGAAGTCGTAGGGCCTTCTGGAGGTCGAGGACTGCTTCACAGCCTTGTTCCTTCCAAGGCTCCTGCAGCCGCCGCCAGGGTCCGCGGACGTCCGGCGGAGGCGTCACCAAGTGCTGGCCCCCGAAGGCCACCGGGGTCACGGAGGTTGCTGCCTGGAGGTGGTTGCACCCCGCTTCATGAAGCATGTGCAACACCCCTTGGCCCACGACTCGGCCGGCCATGAGGGCGAAGCCCTTCAGTGATTGCTCCACCGTCGAAGCCAACGTCTTCAAGAAATCGACGCGGTCCCCAATTGGGTCCTGGTCGCCGAAGTCTGGAGCCCGTTATTCGGTCCCTATTTGCTCAAGGACGTCGGTCAGGCTCTGGGTGGCTTTGCCAAGGTTGTCCAGGACGAAGTCTTCGAGCTTCTGAGCCCGTCCTCGGAGTGAAGCGTTCTCCTTCGCTTGCTGAGCCTCGGCGTCCTTCGAAGCCTTGAGCTCCGCGTGGAGCTGAACCATCTTTGAGGCCAAAGCTTTCATAGCCTTGTCGGCCTCAGCCTTCGCCACCTCTGCCTCAGCAGCCGAAGCCTCAGCCCGCCTTCGCCTCTCAGTTTCCACCGAGACTTGGCGTCGAAGGGCCTCCTTCTCCTCTGACAGTCACTCCATCCGCCTATCTGTGGAAGACGAAGCTGTTGCGTTCAGTGCGAAGGCCTGCAAGAATTCAAGAGATCATAAGTATTGATCGAAGGCTAAAATATAGTTCGAAGGATGCAAAGGGCTCCGCTCACCCGCACGAGGGCTTCGTTCGCGCTGATGAAGAGCTCCGTGGGGTTCAAGTGGCTAAGTTGAGCCACCAAGTCCCCTGCCTCCGCAACTGCGTAGCTCTCGCGGAAGCTGTTGATTGCCACCTCCGTCACGGCACCCTTCGGCCCGAAGGGATGGACCATCTCCTCTGCCGCGGCCACCTGCGCAGGCTTCAGCGAAGCAGGGTTTAGGCCCACCACGTTGACCTCCTCATCGCTTCGAAGGTTCCCTTCACCGCTGCCGCTGCCTCCATCTTCTTCAGACGAAGAGCCTTCAGACTCCAAGTCGCTACAGCTGTCGCTGCTGCCCGAAGCTTCTGTTGGCTCCGCCGCGGCGGGCTTCGGTTCAGCTTCGTCTACTGGCTTTGCCACGATGGGCCTCGCATTGGCATCCTCTGCAGAAAGACCAAGTCAAGGTCCGCGTACTGAAGAGAAGCATGTTAAAAGAGTTTACCTTCGTCAGAAATGTCCTCGAAAGAAGGAGGGGCGATGTGTGCCCCCCAATCCCTTCGCTCCGAGTGTGGCATGTCGGCCCTCGCGCCCGAAGTTGTCGCTGTCGAGGCTTCTGTGGTCTTGATGGCTGGGGTGAGCTCGTCGGCCTCCGCCGCCGAAGTCATTGTCATCGAAGGCCTCACTGCCTTCTTGGTAGCCGGAGCACAGGTGGGCTCCGCCGCTGCCTCCTCCGGGGTAGAGGCTTCGGTCGCAGGGACCTCCGACCGCACCCTCGAAGTCCCAAGCTCGTCGTCATCCCCCCTCTTCCTCTTGGCTCCGGCCAACGAAGTTGTGAGGTGGGAGAAGTCCGGCAGAGCAGGGAACGCCTCGAGGCCAAGCGCGGTCCAGACCCTGTTCCAATGCTCCCAGGACCCCACCAGAGCAAGGCGCTGGGCCTGATCCTCAGGTGTCGGAGTCCCAATGACGCGCTCCGCCTCTGCAATGGCCTCCTCCGGAGTCCTCATTTCGAGGTGGGCTTCATAAAAGTTCAAGTCAGAATGAAGTTTCGCGAGGTACGAAAGTAAAAAGAGTTCGAAGCCTTACCGAAGCTGTCGAAGGCCAACTCGCGAAGTTCCCCTTGGTCCGAAGCCTGGAAGAGCCCCTCCAGCCAAGAGCGCGCGAGGGGGCTGAGCCAGAGGGTGATGAACTCCTCTGCGAGGTCCCTCATGCTCATCTTCGCCGCCACCCTACGAAGAAGCAAGATCCTCGAGCGAAGGGTGTCCTCGCTGGTCTTCACCACCCCTTCGCGTCGGTATAAGATGTGGGTGTTGGTACTCCGAAGGGGAGAGTTCACGCCAACGGAGGCATAGAACCTGTTGGCGTAAAAGATTACGCTAACAGGTTTCTGTAGAATAGAAACTAACAAACGAAATGTTTGCGAAGTGAACTGTTCTAAGCCTTCGGAAGGATAATAACTTAGAATAGTTCGAATGTGTGTATTGAATAACTTGTATTTGGTCCCTATTACAGGGTTAAACGGGGGGTATTTATAGGCCCAAACATTAAGGAAAATACCTATTTACCCCTCTGTTACAACCGACATAGTGGAAACTATTCGGTACCCTTGATAGGGCTAAAATGGTAAAAGACTAATCTAATAAGAAAAAAGATAAGTCTTCCATCTTAGCTGGCAAAAAAGATCTCAAAGAGCATTAATTCGAAGATATACTCCGAACCAATGCCCATCTTCGTACTTCGAGCTTGACTCAGAACATCTTCGAAGATGGATGTCTGGAAACCTTCGAATCCATTATCTGCCTTTGTGCTGTTACGGCAATAACCCTAAGGATGGAATATTTTCCCCCAACAGAACCATTCCTGGTCCCACTTCGAGTACCACTTGTTGTTCACAGCCCTCGCCGGGAAGGCATCCTGGAACTCCCTCCGGAGCTGGAAGTTTGCGCTGCCGAAGGCTAGCACCCTCTTGACGCGGTCCGTCCCCTCCCTCGGCTTCGGCTGACAGTTGGCATCGTGAAGGGCGATGAAGACGTCCGCGCGGCCCTCGCAGCCTTCAGCCCTCATGGCCCATTCGAAGACAGCAAGCCTCACCACGGCATTGGGCGGGAGTTGAGAAAGCTCGAGGTTGTAAGCCCTCAAGACTTCGCTCAGCATCCTGACTGCTGGCAGCCCGAGGCCGGCTTCGAAGAAGGCCTCGAACACAATCACTTCATCAGCGCGGGGCCTCAGCACGACCTCTGACTTCTCCGAGACTCTTAGCTGGATCTTCGCCGCAATTTTCCCTTCACAGGCCCTCCGGACGGACTCCTCCGTAGAAATCGAGGCCCTCATCTCCAGCGTCTTCTCAAACTTGTTGGAGGGCGTCTGAAGATCCCTCGGCCCCAGTCGCCTAGGTGCAGGCTTCGCTGCCGCGGCCGCCGCTGCCTGCATTTGGGCGGAGCCCGAGCTCGAGCCCAAGGCCAAAGGCTTCGCCACTGCCTTCTTCGGCATTTTGGTGGGACTTCGGCGCGAGGGGCACTCCGCGCGAAGCCAAGGAGGAGAGGGGAGCGAAGGCTGTAAGGCGATGAGAAGGAAGCAAATGAGACCGTGCCGAAGCCGCACGCGGTAAACCCCTATTTATAGGCGGTAAGAATTCCGACGGTCGTGGGCCAAACCCACTGTTCCGTGGGCCTTCAGCGAAGGCGAAGCGGCCCAGCGCGGGGTAACGGTAATTTTTCTAACCATTGCGGGGTCGTTCGGGCTCCCCGAGGTCGCTCTAACAGCTGGCGCAGGCATTTATTACCTGCAGATTTCGAAGTCACCTTCGGTCCAAGCTCCGAAGGGTTGTTTTCTCCAAAGTTGTAATTTTCAGGTCATTTGTCCCAAGGGCGCGCACACCCCTTCGTCCCGAAGGCCTGCACGCGAGGGGCTACTGTTGGGGGAATATATTTCCCTGAACAGGGGCCAAATGACGTCAGCCCCCGACATCCTTCGGCCCAGAGCCCAACACCGTCGAGGCATGTTTCCTCCCCAAGAAACTGTTCCCAAGCCTCAAGGTTTATGCTGGAGCTTGCAGGGGCGAAGCCCGAGGGCCCCGTCGAAGCCCTCTGGAGCGAGGTCCTTCGGAGCCCTCCGAGGCTAAGCCCTCGAGATCCCTTGAAGACCGCCAGAAGCTAAGTCTCAGGCTAACTTCGAAGCCAGCCTCCAGGCCTTCTTCGGAGTTATCCTTCGAGCCCTGTCCGGAGTTAGCCTTCGGGCTCCCTTCGGAGCTCCTCAGAACCATTCTTCGGACCCTCTCCGGCCAGTTCAGAGGCCCCGGTTCGGAGGGCCCGGTTCGGAGGCCCCGGTTCGAAGGGCCCAGTTCGGAGGCCCCGGTTCGGAGGGCCCAGGTTCGGAGGCCCCGGTTCGGAGGGCCCAGTTCGGAGGCCCCGGTTCGGAGGCCCCGGTTCGGAGGGCCCCAGTTCCGAGGCCCTGGTTTGGAGGCCCCAGTTCGGAGCTCCCAGTTCGGAGGACCCCGGTTCGGAGGCCCCGTTTCGGAGGTCCCCGGTTCGGAGGCCCCAGCTCGGAGGCCCCAGTTCGGAGCTCTGGTTTGGAGCCCCGGATTCGGGTCTCCGGCCCTACTCCGAACCCAGAAGATATTTACGTCCCGCTACAGTGCAGAAGTCGTACCAGGGGCCCCTCTGCCCATAGTTTGTCGTCTAGCTGGTCAAGATGTGATGTTGCCTGACACGCCTGTAAAGCTGCAAAGCACTCTTGTACCGTAGCTAGCTCTTTTTCCCCTCTTTGCCCCTATGAGCCTAGGGCTCATAGGGGGCATCCTGGTCTTTTCCTTTGGCCTGCGTGCCTATAAAAGCAGGGCCAAGCCCTTGTAACAGGGACACACGCTCTAGGGGGCCATGAGACCCTGGGGTTATTTTCTCCACACCAAGGCATACCATGCCTAATCCACCACAAACTGGACATAGGTCTATTATCCCCTAGGGGAGGCCCGAACCAGTATAAACCCTTTTCACCCTCTGAGAGAACCCATCGAGGTTCCTTCTACACATCATATACACACATATCTCCATGATTGTCTTCATCTCCTCCGGAAGGATCTTCCGGGTCTTGAGAACTAGTAGGATCAGTTCGAAGTGGGATTGAAGGTGGAAGAGGGACTCCAAGCGGTCGAAGTATGGAAGGAGTTGGCGGAGGAACTCCGTATGTACGAGGGATGGAAACTCCTTCCGGAGTTTGAGGTGGAGGGAACGTGGAAGGCCCTCCGACCTCAACCGTGTCGGATGGTGCCTCTCCGGAGATCCGAGAGGACCTCCGAATAGGGTTACGAGTTGCGCTCCGCTTAGGAGGCATGATGTAAAGAGTTGGTAGAGAACGAAGTTTTTTGGACTAGGTTCCCCACGGACGGCGCCAACTGTTGGCGTAAAAGATTACGCTAACAGGTTTCTGTAGAATAGAAACTAACAAACGAAATGTTTGCGAAGTGAACTGTTCTAAGCCTCGGAAGGATAATAACTTAGAATAGTTCGAATGTGTGTATTGAATAACTTGTATTCGGTCCCTATTACAGGGTTAAACGGGGGGTATTTATAGGCCCAAACATTAAGGAAAAGACCTATTTACCCCTCTGTTACAACCGACATAGTGGAAACTATCCGGTACCCTTGATAGGGCTAAAATGGTAAAAGACTAATCTAATAAGAAAAAAGATAAGTCTTCCATCTTAGCTGGCAAAAAAGATCTCAAAGAGCATTAATTCGAAGATATACTCCGAACCAATGCCTATCTTCGTACTTCGAGCTTGACTCAGAACATCTTCGAAGATGGATGTCTGGAAACCTTCGAATCCATTATCTGCCTTTGTGCTGTTACGGCAATAACCCTGAGGATGGAATATTTTCCCCCAACAGTAGCCCCTCGAATACGCTTCTCCATTAACCTGTAATGTTAGGAGAGCAGTATATGGAAGAAAAAATAACCAGGCGTAGGGGTTATTAGATTTTAATTTATCTCCGAAATGTACGGAGATATAAAACTCTGAATCAGTCTTAAGACAATTACTTTCGAACTATCTTAGAACTGACTCAGGAAGTTCGAAAGCCTTTTAGACTCAGAAGAAATAGCCGTTAGCTTTCTTCTTCTAACGGAAACTGCAGAATGCGTTAATTTCGGAGAAAAGTAACGAGCAGGAATGCGAAACGGCATGGACTAACGGTAAAAAATGTAAAGTCTAGCTTATAAATAGAGGGCCTAGAACTTTCCTGATTACCTTTC